>JANPWX010000162.1:1000375-1027100 GCA_024734555.1 Trochalopteron elliotii | reverse complement strand
TGGCCTGCCTGGCGCAGGACTCGGCGGCCGTGCGCAGCATCTACAGCCTGAAGGGGCGGAACGGCGCCAAGCCGCTCGCCATCTGCCTCGGGGACGTGGAGCGGCTCTACAGGTGAGCGCGGGGATCCCGGCGGGCTGCGGCTCCTCCCCTCGCTCCCGGAGCCCCCGGGAAGGGGTGGGAGCGCCGTGCCGGAGCTGCCCGGTGGCCCGGGTGACACCGTGTGCGCGCCCTGATCCGGCTGTGTCTGCCCCGCAGGTACTGCCACGTCAATGTTCCCGACGAGCTGCTGCGGGACCTGCTCCCGGGACCAGTGACCCTGGTGCTGGAGCGTTCAGAGGAGCTGAATAAAGACTTGAATCCCTTCACATCGGTAGGTCGTGGCTGTAGGATTGATCCCAGGGGGGAGGGTGGTCGCTCTGATCTTTTTCAGCCTTCTGAGATTTGCATTTTTGTAGTGGAGTTTTTCACGGACTTTCAGGTAAACAAAGTTTATTATTTTTATTATTGTTTATTATTTATTTGTATTTTATTTATATTATATTATTATATGTAATATATGTTATTATATATTATATTTTATTTATTTATAATATTATTTATATTTTATTTATTTATTATTGTTCATTAGTTTTCTTTTGATGGACTTTTAGTTTGACCAGTGTGGTTGGAGAGGTAGCAACTTTCCTTCTCCAGTCCTTGCTCATTGTCCAAAATCTATAGAAACCCAAGTAAAAAATAAACCACCTTCTTTTTTTGCCCTGACTGCATGTGTGTCCTTCCTTTCATGTCGTCTAGTGACAGGAGGGGGCTGGTTTTGTGCTGCTGCTATGACATTTGTCCTTACCTGTCCCCAAAAGTGTTGTCCCTGTGCTGTCCTGCTCCCTGTGCCTGACCTGGATGTGTCATAAACCACTTTTAGGGCCTGATTTAAGCCTTGTGTTATTGCTGGTTCAGCAGCTGTAGATCTGTCAGTTCTCTGGAGTTTCAGCTTTAAATCAAGAGAGCTTTAGACGAGGCAGAATTAAAACCAGTTTCTGTGTGTGAAACCCTCCTCTCCCTCCCTGCAGCTGGTTGGTGTTCGAATTCCAGACCATCCCTTCATGAGAGACCTGGCCCGGGCCTGCCCAGGACCCCTGGCCCTGACCAGTGCCAACATCAGCTCCCAGGGCAGCACCCTGACTGTGTTGGTGAGCTTCCTTCATCCCTCAGGGCTGCCCCAGCTGAGCTCAGCTGAGCTCAGCTTTAGCAGCAAACCAAGGCTTGCTCTGCTGGTGTATTTTTATTTTATTTAAATGATGCTCACAGACAGCTGTCAGGACTGTTAACTCACAGCTCTCTTGCAGGAATTCCAGGACTTGTGGCCTCAGCTGTCCTTGGTGATTGATGGAGGCCCCATAGGAGACATCCAGAGCCCAGAGTGTCGTTTGGGGTCAACTGTGGTTGACTTGTCTGTGTCAGGGAAATTCTCCATCATCCGGCCTGGCTGGTGGGTGTAGCTGGGGCTTCTCCTTTGCTTTGAATGAAACAAAGATTTTGGATAGGGGTGGGTCATGCATGACACATGCATAGAGCCATGCATGACTCTGCTTTGTTCTGCTTTGCTTGCTTTGCTTCTCTGCCCACAGCAGTTCCACCTTCCCATTAATGTTTACCCAATACTGAGCACACACAGAAATCCTCAGGAGCTCCCACATTCCCCTTTCTTACAGCTTCTGGGTGAAGTTGTATTCTCTGCAGTTTCATGCTCTCCGTGCCTCTAAGTGCAGTCCTGTATCTTGCTGATTGCTCTTCCCCAAAAAATGCAGTTTTAATGCCCCAAACCCTTTATTCTGATGTCTCTGTTTGTCCCTGCAGTGCTCTAACACCCACGGTTGAAATCCTGAAGGAGAAGTATGGCTTGGTACCAGAATCTTCCTAACCCTTGGGACTGGGAGCAGTTGGAGCTGGGCACTGTGTGCCTGTGCACTCAGGAGTGGGTGATCATGGCCTTGTTTAATGAGGTCGATGGGTTATGTCAAGGTAAATAAAAAAAAAGATTAAAAAAAGAAAGACTGGAAAACCCTTTCTGAGCTCTTTGTGCTGCTGTGCCATTCCCAAAGGTCTGTTTTGTTAGGTATTTTGTTTTGATCAGGCTTTGTGAATGCAGGGATTGTGGAAGTTAAAGTGTTGTCAGGATGGTGTGGGGATGGCCGTGTGTGCCCCAGCCACTTGTGAGTGCTCACCCTGTGCCAGCTGCACTGGGAGGAGAGCAGACATGCAGTAAAGGGGTTTGGAGCTTTGAGGGTGTTACAGCTGTGCTGTTCTCTGGCTGCTTTTCCCTGTTCTAAATGTGATCAAAACCTCCTTCTGAGATGAAACAGCCAGTGCTTCTGGAAATTCAGTGTTCAGATAACCCAGGCCAGAGCTGCTCAGGACAACCTGCTTCCTCCTAATGCAGAGAAAGAGATTAGCTCTTGGTGTGATGATTTTCCTTCCTTTAAATGTAGAATTCTGTCTTGATTTTGCTCTGAAATGGTGCTAGCCTAGGCTAGAGCAGCTCTAAACAACCTGCTTCCTCCTAATGCAGAGAAAGAAATTAGCTCTTGGTGTAATGATCTTCCTTTTTTTAACTGTAGAAGGAAGAAATGTAGAATTCTGTCTTGACTTTGCTCTGAAATGGTGCTAAGCTGAAGTAAACTTGGATGAAAGTGTGCACTGGTATTGGTCATTGATGGAAAAGTCACTGGGAAGCAAGGAGGGGGCAGTGTAGGAGCTAGGATTGTGTCCCTGGGTGGAGCAGCTCTGCTGGAATCCCTGGCACTGCCCTGGGACGTGTGGAGTGCCAGGGCCACTCCCCTGCCTGCAGCAGCCCTTGCACAGCCTGTGCTGGGTTTTTCCCAGTGTTTTGAGGGCCATGGAGGAGTTTTCTGTTGCTGCTCACAGGCAGAGCTCTGTCTCAGGCACTGCTGATGGATTGCCCTGCACACACAGAGTCATTGCCTGGCTGCAGCTTCTGCTGTAAAATCCCCAAAGCACCAGCCTTGGGGTGAGCTACTGTCATTTGCACAGTGGGTGTGTGATCTCTGGCTGCTTCCCCTTCTCTGCATCTCTGCTCTTACCCAGTCAAATATCCTGGGGGATGGAGGGGCTGAGGGAAATCAGAGGATTTCCCTGCACAGGAGCCCTTGTCCTGCTGCCTGTCCCCACAGTGCTGGGCACTGCTCTGAGCAGAGGCTCTGGTGTAGTACAGGGGGGAGAGTGGGGCCCTGGGGGTGTCCCCCTGTGGGGCCCTGGGGGTCCCCCTGTGAGGCCCTGGGGGTGTCCCCCTGTGGGGCCTGGGGGTCCTGGGGGTCTCCCACCACAGGGAGCAGTTTCCCTGCTGGATTTGCACAGTGAGCAAGTCCTGCCTCTCTCCTCAGCTCATCAGCTGTTCACTGATCCTTGCTGGGCTCCTCCAGTGCTCATCCATCACTCACACCCACCATCCACTTCCCAAACATTTCCTGTTTTCCCAGTGATGTATTTCCCTGCTCAGACAGGCTGATCTTGCAGCATGGATCACGGGGAGCAGCTGTGCCCCTGCCTGTAGTCTTGGTTTCATGCCTGAGATGTTTTGGTTTTCTGAAATTCTTTTCTTAGGGATCTTTTTTGTAAACAAGAAAAAACGTTTTTGTAAACTGTCCCTATGTTTTCATTCCTTTCCCTAGGAGGGACTTCTTGATGTCCCTCTGATGTGACCAGTGTGATTGAGGAGGTTTGTCTTTGTTTCACTAATCAGATTGGTCTGTGTAGAATGGTATAAAAGGGAGACACATCCCAAAAATAGAGAAGTCATTTTCAGCCTTCTGAAGTTCAGAGTCTGTGTGGTTGTGGTGTAAAACAGCACCAGCTGCCCTCTGTGCTGGCACAGGCACTGCCCCAGTGGCTCTGCCCTGCCCAGGGGAGCAGCTGAGCCATGGTCACTGAACCAGGCACTGAGGGGTCTGCAGGAGCTGCTTCCCTGGCTGTGGGGGCTCTGCTGCAGCTCTGCTCCTCCCCCTGGGGACTCTGGAACGTGCAGGTGGAGCTGGTGCCCTCACAGCCAGGGAAAGGCTCCTTCCCTGTCACAGTTCTGGTTTCTTTATCTCTGCTGAGGTCAGGATGAAAGGCACGGGAAATGTAGATTTGAGTTTGGACTTGGATGTTTATTATTTTTTATTTATTTACAGTCTCATGAGGTGTGAGCTCTAACTAGCAAGTTAGAGAAATGAGGTAAAATGGAAAGCTTCTAACTCTTAAATAACCTTGGAAAGTGGTAATTACTCAATAACAAGGTGACACCAATATTATTTACATTTCTTACCCAATAATGATCACCAAAGGCCTGCAATGTGGATCTTTTTCACCCAGTTACAGAGAACTACCCAAACCCATGAAGAAGGAGGAAGAAGAAAGTGAAGAACAAGGACTTAGACAATGCCCCAAATCCTCCATCTTGGCTCACACACATTACTCTATACTAAAATCTTAAATCCAAGTTTTTCACCAAGAGATCACACAATCCTATTCAAATTGCCCAACCACAACCCCTGTGCCATCACTCAATTTTGGAAGCCTGTTCCCCAGCCTCAAGTCAAATGTACTTGCCTGAGGGTCAGCACCCCTCAGCTCAGAAAGCCTGAAGTTTTCAGCCTGCAGGGTTCCAACACTTCCCTAGAGCTGCAGAAGCTGTAGAGGGAGGAGTGATGCTCCCCAGGTGAGGCACAGCCCCAGGGAAGAGTCTCTTTTTGGCCACAGCCTGGAGTGCCATTTGTGAACAGCTGAGATGGGCAGAAAGCAGGAGAAACATGTCACCATCCTAACTGGTGTCTCTGCTCATGGCTCATTCCCTGCTGTCCAGTGTCCCTGCAGGTGACAGCTTTATTTGTACCACCAGCAGCAAGAGGATGAGCTGTGCATCAGGCATGGGTGAAAGGGCTGGTGCTGTCATTCCCTTGCAGGAACTGCAGGCACTATAAATTCCCTCTTTCCCCTGGCTTCTGGCTGGCTGTGGGGCCCTGTGCTGTCAGCATGATGTGCTTGGCTCCAGCTGAGGTGACAACCTGTGTATCAGCACTGGGGCACTGTCAGCACCTCTGGAACATGCCAGCATGGAGCAAACCAGGGATTTGTTGCTTGTTTAGGTGTCCTTGGTACTTCCCACCCTGCTGCTACACCCAGTGACTGTGGAGGGTGTGCTGTGAGCTGTGGTGGTGGGATGTAACTGTGTGTCTTTTCGGGGTGCAGCCACGGCCCTTCTAGACCCCAGTCAGCCTCTCCAGTGGAGAAACTGCTTGAGAACTGCTCAGGGGGCAATTCAGGCTCACACAGCCACACAGGTTACAAGGCTGGTTCAGCAGAGAGGCAGAAGGCTCCCAGCCCAAATCAATTTCCAGCAAGGGTTTATTCCATGTGCTGAAGGTGAATCCAGAGCCAGAGAGGGGGAGCATGTGGTTTTTCTCAGTTATATCTCAGTTATATCTCAGGTTTGTGGGTGGCACAGGGGACAGGGCAGGGGACAAGTGACCACAGGGAAGAGAGGAACAGGACACCAGGCCCCATGTCCAGTGGGGAAACAGGGAAAGGGGATGCCATGGGGTGGGTGATGGACTTGCCAAAGCCAGAGAGAAGATTGCACAATGTCTGCAAGGGTCCATGGGGGAGAAGCCTTCTTTACACCTGGGGTATCTCTAATCTTCACTTTTCTGAAGAAAGGCAGTTGGAAATTCCTTTAATGGCATGAAAGACTCCACAGTGGGACCTGAGTCACCAGGACACAGTGACCTGGCTGCTGGGACACGGTGAAAACATCCCCCCAGCCCAGCCAGGACAGGGGGAACAGACACAGCTTCTGCTGGAGCAGGGAGGTACCTCTGGAAACATGTAGGCAGGGCTATAAACACCTTCATAAACCTGCTCACAGGCCAGGGTGACCCTGGTGTTTGCAGCCCTGGTGGAAATCACACTGGCGTGAGCAGCCAGAGCAGGAGATACACGGTTTGCATTTTAATCAGCACTTGCCCTGCAAACAAAAATGCAGCTGTAGAACCTCTCTAGCAGAGCCAGTTCAGACTCGTGGAGCAATGGCTCAGAGGAACAACACCAGGCCAGGCTGCCTGGGCCAGGGTTGGTGTTGGAAGTGAAGCTGCTGGAGTCTGACCCTTTCCAGCCCTGCTGGACCTGTTGGCAATTCTGCTGTCTGAGGCATCCAAGAGCCCTGAACAGGGAGAGGTTTTCCTCCATCACTGCAGCCAGAGATCTGTGATGCTGCTGCTACTGCCCCTGTTCTGCTTCCCAATACAATGAAAACCAGACTCGGGCTAATTAAGCTGGAAGCACAAAGTTGCAATTTGCAGCTGATTAAGTCTTTCAAGCAATATTTATGTTAATCTTCTTCTGATTGATTTTCTTGTAATGCCTTGACTGAGAGGTAGTCCACTGCCTGGGGAGATGCTTCCAGATGAAGCCCAGCCTGCCCTGCCAGATGCTGGGAGCTCAGAGGGAGGGTTTGTCACAGAATACTGGTTTAAGGAATTAGTTTATAGAAGTGTAGATGATATAGACAGAAGGAACCTTGAGGTCATCTGGAGAATGTTTCCTCAGACAGAATTCCCTCTTCCAGGTCACCTCAGGCACATCTGCCAGATTTGCTCTCAGCTCCCTTTCCTGGAGGATGTTCTGCCTGGCTGTTCTTCTTATTTTCCAGTTCCTTAAAAATTTTTTTATTTGTACTGGAATTTTTCAGGGGCTTAAAGGTAACATGTTCATCCACCTCTTCCCCATCTTTTTTCCCTTTTTCACAATGGCTGTGGTTTACCCAGCCTGGTCCTGGCACTTTGGGGATGGCAGTCCCTGGGAGGAGGCTCTGGGCAGAGCAGGTTGAGGGGGGGAAGTGCTGGGGTGCCATGGGATGTCACCACTGCAGGAGCCATGAGCAGTCCCTGCATGTCCAGAGGTCAAGGGCTTTTCACTGTGGAATTGTTAAATTAACTGTTAATTTAATTTTGATTAAATTAGACCTTTTTTTTTTTCTCCTTACCAGCAAATGATTCTCTGCATAATTAATGCTGGCTGAGACTGCTGATTCACTTGCTGCTGTGGGACAGAGCACTCTGTGTGCTGGGTTCCACTCCTGTAGGGAAGCCAAGCATGGCCCTGGGGAGCACTTTGGTCCCCAGGACAGGGAAAGCCCTGGATCAGTGCAATGAAACCATTTTTATTGATGAGCCCCCTCTCCCCGGGGTCTGGGGTGATGTTCCCCATTAACTCTGCCCACAGGGCCTGGGAGTGGCCTGGCTGCAGCTCTGTCAGGTGCAAGTTGTCATCAGCCACGGCTGATTGGATGAGATTTTTGGGGAACCAGGAGCTGCAAAGCTTGTGGCAGTTACCTGCCCGATGTGGGCAGAGGGGAATTTTCAGGTTGTTCTCCTTGGTTTGTAGCTGCATCCTCTAAACACCCTTCAAAGGCTGATGGGCTTCCCCAGGTGTGGAGAGAGCCCTTCCCTGCCTCCAGGTGTCTGAAAGCAAAAGAAATGGTGAGTTCACAGGGATTTGGGGTTTTAATTGTGAAACATCATCTCTGAAAACCTGCAGTGAGCAGGACAGTTGGTTTCATTATTCTGAGCATGTTTGACCAAAATTCTCTGCTGGTTACCAGACATCCATTCCTCTCTGCTGTGTGAGTGCAGCCGTGGGGAGAGGAGTGCTGGGGACAGGGAGGGATGGAGGGATGGATGGATGGATGGAGGGATGGGTGGATGGAGGGATGGATGGATGGAGGGATGGATGGATGGAGGGAGGGAGGGATGGGTGGAGGGATGGATGGGTGGATGGATGGATGGTGGGACAGGGATGGATGGATGGTGGGACAGGGATGGATGGATGGTGGGCCAGGGATGGATGGTGGGGCAGGTATGGAGGTGGGGCAGGTATGGAGATGGGACAGGGATCCATTGTGGGACAGGGATGTAGGTGAAGCAGGGATGGAGGTGGGGCAGGTATGGAGGTGGGACAGGGATTGCTGGCAGGGCAGGAGCCACCACACCTGGCTGAGGTGGGAGCCCCAGAGCTGGCAGAGGGAGCAGCCTGCAGTGCCTGGCTGAGGATGGCTGGGATTGCAGTAAAACTAAACTCAGCATCCAGGATGTTCCTGAGACACACCACCAAGGTGCTGCTGGTGTTGGGAACAGGCTGGTCCTGCAGCCAAGGTGAGCATTTGGTGCACAGACCATGTTTGCTCTGCTTGTGCCCTCTGTGGTTAATGCTCTGCAAAGAACTTCCTGGCAATGACTCCAATTAGGCCAGGACACCTCCCTGTAATCTGGATCCCTGTCGTGCTGTCAGACTCAATTCAAATTTAATTTGCTAAAGGTGTATATCAGGCAGCTTTTTTTCCTTAAAACAAAATGGAGGGGAAGATATCATTGATGGAAAAAATAATACAAGTTCATATTCTCTTTACCTTAAGGAAGGAAAAGAGATGCCAGAAAACAAGGCTGAATTTACATTTTAATGGGAAATGTTCTGACTGCCTGCTCTGAGAAACACAAATTGCTTTCTGGATGGGACCCTCACTTTATACCAAAGTACAGGGAATTAAATCCAGCAGCCCCTGATGAGATGAAAGGGATATCTGGAGCCACAATCCCCACTGCCAGCCAGTGGCAAGGACAAGCCAGGGACTGTTGTCCCAGTAAGACCAGGGGCAGAGGCCAGGTGGCTACTGGGGCTAAGGGACAGCTTCTGGCTCAGCAGCTGGAGGTGTCACTCCAGGGAGCAGAGGGCTGTTTGAATATGTGTTTCAGACCCTGGGTGACCATGGCCCTGCCCCTACTGGTGTACCCCAGCCCATTTTGGGGGTGCTGGCAGAGGGAGGGCTGGCTCAGGGGAGTCTGTCCTCACTTCTGTGTGTCCAGGTGGGGTCTCAGTACTGGCCCAAGCTCCACTTCAGCCATTCCCACTGGCAGCTGCACAGTGGGAGCCCCCCAAGAGCCCGTGCCCAAGGCAGCTGTGCCCTCTGGGGTGTCCCTGTCCTCTTGTCTGCTCCTCATCAGAGCAGCTCAAGCTTCCAGGCAGGCTCCTGCAGTGTCCCACACCCCCCTGCAGCCAAAAGCTGTGCCCAGGAGAAGCTGCTGTTAATTTCTTTGCATCCTAAAGCATTTTTGAAGATGAAAGCACAGCACAGTGCTGTATAGCCTTATCTCTGGCAGGGCCTGTCACCTGCAGACGTTTCTGGCACATTCACAAACACAGCCAAGACTCATCCCTGCTGGGACTGAGTTCCTGGAGTGTGTCCCCACCCCATATGGTGCTTTTTCAGTTGTCAGAGCAGTTGTATGCAGTGGATGGGATGTAAATTCAGTGTCACATGGCAAAAGCATCGCTCAGACAAGGAGACAAGATGCTTATTGGGGATGCTTCCAACCCAGTAAAACAAGCAAAATCCTCCCTGTTAGAGGCTCAATCAGAGCAGATGTGCTGGCACCCACAAGGCTGCTCCCCTGGGGGAAACAGTACCACTGTCTGGAAACCAAGGCAGTGATAAATCACAGGAGACATTCAGTAATTTGTTACTGCCTTGTGCTGCTCCTCTGGGCCACTCCTGGGCATCTGCCTGGGATCACCATGATTCCAATCTTTACCATCACAGTGGGTTTGTCACAGGTTGGGTAATGACAAAGGGCTGTGGATGCAGGTGAGCACAGGTGTGCAGCTGCTGGAAGCAGAGCAGAGCATGGCCCAGTGGCAGGTTTGCTGTTTGCTGCTGTGGGAAGAGCTGTTGCATCACACAACTGCCTGTCCCTGACAGTGACCTGTGCCTCGGGGCCTGGAGCACTCTGCTGATAAAGAGCTGATGATAAAGGTGAGGAGATGGGGTCCCGTTTGGAAATTTGAGGGCTGTTCATTCTCTGCATTGTGGGTGCAGCCTCAACTGTGTTCCAGGGACCAGAGCCAGGAGGGCTCTGAGGGCACAGGGTTATAAACAGGACAGCCAGGGTGGGTCTTGAGGTCAGAGTCCAATAAGAATAGGAAAAAGTGGTGCAAAGGGGTAAATGTGAACTGAGGGGACTAATGGGGTCCCAGGGGTGGAATGCTGTGGCAAATTTAACCCAGTGGGGTTCAAGGGAAGGAAGAACATCCTGGCATGGGTGCATATATGGTAACAGGGTGACATAAACTTAACAAACCCTAAGGAATATTAACATGTGCCTGGAAAGGAGGGAGGGAGGGAGGTTTTCCTCACCATGACCTAAAAGGGGATCTTTCCCCATTTGTCTCGTTCCCTCCAGAGTTGAGGCACAGCTACCTTGGGGATAATCCCCTGGGGCTCCACAAAGAGCTGTCCCCAGCTGCTGGGTCTGCAGGGCTGCCCTGGTGGCTCTTGTGTGCTGGGACAGGCAGAGGAGGTTTCTGGTGTTTGCAGACTGCAGAGTCAGCCCTGCCCCACTGCACTGGCAGCAGCAGGACTGATGCTGTTGGTGGGAGAAGCACAGAGCACTCACTGTGTGCAGCACAGCAGATGTTCTGGGGGAAAAAAAAAGAGATGGAGCAGCTCAAGGAGAGTGCTGGGGGTTTGGGTGTCACAGTGATGGGCTGAACTCCTGCCCAAAGGTGGAGCCAGGGTGGTGGGGTGGGAGCTGTGGGGTTTGTTGGTCACAGACAGGAGCTGTTGGGGTGAAGCTGTGCACAGGGCCGTGGTGGAAGAGAGGGTGTTGGGCCCCTCAAAAACATCAGTGGGCACCTGGTTGGTCCAAATCACAGGTTTCAGAGCTTCTCCTTGGACAGGCAGATTTGCACTGTGCTCCCTGGCAGCAGGATGCTCTGCACTGAAGAACAATGACAAATTGATTTTACTGAATTGCCAAGAAAAGGGGGGTACAGGTATTTATTGGTATTAACAGATACCTGCCACACTGGTGTGAGTGGCTCGTGCTGCTTGTGGGGTAACTCAGGAGCCACAACCAACACTGAAGAGAATTCTGAGGACTCCCTGCAATGATCCAGGCCAGACCCAGAAGTGTAGGAGCATCTGAGGACAGCAGGGAGAGGGAACTCTGCAAACCTGAGACACTTTTGAGGGAACACGTGGTTTGATTGCAAGGGTGGTGGGTAAAAAGGGCCTTTTGCCCTCAGCCACCAGCCTGGGCTGAGGGGAAGCCCCAAAGAGAGAGAGAGACAGTAGGGGTAAGAGAGGTCAGGTAAGAGAGTGAGAACCTTGTTACAATACATTATATCTCCTTATGTGTTGAATATTTTAATTTACAGTGACCAACCCACATGAGATACAAAACTTACAAACTTTGCATACAGCCTATGAGAACTGCTATATTACCATATCACTCTGTATTCTAAACTCTAAAGACTGTCTTCTTATCTATCTTTCCCCTGATACCTTGGTGGGGGCAGCACCCTTGGGTCCCTTAGTGTCCCATTGTTTGTTACAATGACCATCTTCCTGCCTGCCATGATCACATCTCAAAGCTAGCTCTCATTTCTATTTCATTCATAAGTTTTATATTCTCAGTATCTCTCGCCAGACAATCATATTTGTGAGCTTTTCCTGTCCCATCTTTCCCAACACAGAAGCAGGTGCCTGAGTTAAACCAGCAAGTTTGTGTCACAAGGACTCTGTGGGTTTGGCTGGAGTGAATGTTATTTCCCCCACCAACAATCACAGGGAGACAAAACTCCTACTAAAACCAAGACTTCCCATGATACTTCAGTTGTGAAGCAAAATTTATGTTTTGATTTTGGAAATCAATGGCAATTCACAAATTATTCTCCTGTGCTGCCACAGGTGATCCATCAGCCTTGGTCTCTGGCTGACAGGAGCCGTTTGGGGGTTTTGTTTTTGTTGTTTGTTCAATATTTGTGGTTTGTTCAGCTGCTCTCCGGGTCGGTATGTTAATGACAAATTACAGCCTCCTGGGCTTTTTTGCCAAACAGCTTTAGGAAATGCAGCTGGGTGACATCATCACAGGGCCACTGAGCACAGGAACAGCAGCACCTGGGATGAAGAAATGTTGAGGAGGGTGTGTCCCTGTGCAGGTGAGCACCAGGTGAGTCTGGTGTGGGGCAAAAGGCTGGATGCAGCTGCAGAGGTGTGGCTCAGGCACTCTGCTGCCCCTGTGTCCCTTCATCTTCCCCAGATTGTTTATCCCTGTGCTCACTTGTGGAGCCCCTCATGCCTTTAAAGGAATTTCCAACTGCCCTTCTCTGGAAAAGTGAATATTAAAGACACCCCAGGTGTAAAGAAGGCTTCTCCCTCATGGACCCTTGCAGACAAAAAGACACACTGTTACACTCACTGCCAGTCTGGAGGGACCAGAACATTTCAGGGTCGATGCTGCTCTGTCCCACCCACAGTGCTGGGATCCTGGCTGTGCTGGGATCACCTCTGCTGCTGATTCTTTAATTGACCTGAAAACAGCCCTTCATGACACCTTGTTGTGACATGCCAGGGGTCCTGGGTGGTGGTGGGATGCACTGAGTGCCCCTGTGTGGCAATTCTGGGGGATGGAGCAGCACTTCAGAGCCCGTGGGGACACAAAGGGGGTCCCAAGCTGGGTGGGTGTCCCTCAGGAAGGGGCTGTGATGGTGGCACTAGAGCCATCCCTGCTGGGCTCTGCAGGCTTGGGGCTCTTTGCCAGCACCAGGCCTGTGCTATTATGGGCAAATTACCTGCAGAATGCTTTTTTAATCTTGAGAGAAATAACTTGATTAGTAATTATTGGTGCAGAACACTGGGGGAGTCTCTGCAGAGGGTGAGGACAGGCTGTTTCACTGGAGCTGCCTGTCAGTTTTGTCACCTAATTATCAGACTGTTCCATGCCAAGACTCTGGACAGACAGAGGAAAAAAAAAATCTTCAGTGTAATCGTATTGGTCATATTTTATAGCCACTAATTACTTGCTTTGCAATTAGCATTTCTCTGGCTGGCTGGGGAGCTGTCACAGCCCTGGCTCATGACACACAGCTCAGTGCTTGCCGTGGCACAGCTCCCAGGGGCTGGCAGGGAAGGGGATCAGCCCTGTGGGGTCAGGCTGCAGCCCCACAGCAGGGCTGGCCTTCACCAGGGTGCAGCTGAGGGATGTGATGGTGTCCAAATTTGGGAGAAGATGCTGGGTCTGGGCTTGATGGATCCACCTGAGCTCAGTGTGATCATGAATCAAAATTCTCATGTGAACTTTAGCTGCATCCATAAATTCTTCATTTTTCATTATTAAAGACACATCAACATTCAAACTCTGGTTTATAGCTGGAAATTTACATTGGATTATTGTCTCTGATACAGTAAATATCCTTGTCCAATGCCCATCAGGCAGTTTTCTACTTATTAGGAGTAAATGACTCATAAAACAGAGCCAGAGCAGGCTGTTGGTGTGAATGAGGGGAAGGCTGTGGCTGTTGGGGTTTCCCTCCTGAGGAATTATGAAAGGACCCCAAACAGCAGGTAATTGGGTCAGTCCACCCTCTGAGCTGCCCCTCCAGGTACTCTCCTCTTACATCTCACAATACATGTGTTAAGCCTCTGGTTCTCTCTGGCAAATCTTCAAAATCCTTCACCTCCAGGAAAGACCATCTGCTGCTGCAGCAGCGTGGAGACAGCTTTTGGCAAGCAAAAAACTTTAGTTTATCATTTTAATTCAGCCCAGTGCCAGAAGTTCAGTAATTTATTGTGCCTTTTGCAGGGCTCTTCTCTAAGTCTCTGCATGTCTGGTGTTTGTTTGGGAAGTTTTAGGGGTTTTGCATTTGTGCAAAAGTCTCAGAGCTGTTGTGATATGGTGAGAGAACTTGTCTGATCTGAAACCCCCTGGGCTGATGTGCTGGGCTGACACTTTTCCATAAATGCATCAAGTCCTAAAGTAAAACCATTCTAACAACTAAATGAAATGGAATCAAAGATAAGTCAGCAGTTAAATGCATTTGTGGTGCTACAGGGGATGATGCAGGAGCTGCAGCCTGGCACGTCCTCCTGGGGCTCTGAGAGGGGTTATACTGAATTGTTTGTCCATTTGTTGCTTCCTTTTGGCTTTGCAGAGGAAGTTTTGCATCCCCAGTGCCTGATTTGTAGGACCTTTGCTCACTCACTGGGACAAGCTTTTATTTTGGTTAAAGCATTACAGAGGGACAGAGTGTGATAGAACGAGCCACGTTATCTTTAAGGAGCAATTGTACTTCATAATATGAATTAATTAACACTCTGCACTTAAACCAAGTAGCTAATTACAGGCCTTATAACTTAACAGAGTGTGGGAAGGGATAATATAAATGGTAATTATTGAATTAAGCAGAATGTAATGTGCATCCAGGGCTCACCTGGGACATCTCAGTCAATACTCAATTACTTCACTGCTCTCTGAAGTCTGTGTGGCAGCTGAAAGCTCCTGCTTCCCTCCAGTGATATCACCAGTGCTGTGATGTGCCAGGGCCAGGGAGCAGCCTGGTGAGGTGCTGTGCCAGCTCTGTCCCTGCCTGCCCTGCCCAGCCTGGCCCAGCCATGCCCTGTGCCATGTGCTGGTGACCTGGCACTGCCCAGCTCCTTCCTGTAGCCTCTAAACCATGCCGGGCTCCAGCCCTGGATCCTGCTGCTTCCCAGCCCTGGATCCTGCTCTGGATCCTGCTGCTTCCCAGCCCAGGATCCTGCTGCTTCCCAGCCCTGGATCCTGCTGCTCCCCAGCCCTGGATCCTGCTCTGGATCCTGCTGCTTCCCAGCTCTGGATCCTGCTGCTTCCCAGCCCTGGATCCTGCTCTGGATCCTGCTGCTTCCCAGCCCAGGATCCTGCTGCTTCCCAGCTCTGGATCCTGCTGCTTCCCAGCCCAGGATCCTGCTGCTTCCCAGCTCTGGATCCTGCTGCTTCCCAGCCCTGGATCCTGCTCTGGATCCTGCTGTTCCCCAGCCCTGGATCCTGCTGTTCCCCAGCCCTGGATCCTGCTGCTTCCCAGCTCTGGATCCTGCTGCTCCCCAGCCCTGGATCCTGCTGTTCCCCAGCCCTGGATCCTGCTGCTCCCCAGCCCTGGATCCTGCTGCTCCCCAGCTCTGGATCCTGCTGCTCCCCAGCCCTGGATCCTGCTGCTCCCCAGCCCTGGACATTGCTGTTTCCCAGCCCTGGATCCTGCTGCTCCCCAGCCCTGGACATTGCTGTTTCCCAGCCTGGCAGAGCCCCTGGATGTTTCTGCCCTGCAGGGAGGCAGGAGTGTTGTGTGCTGTGTCTGTGCTGTTGGCAGAGCCTCTGGCCCTGTGCAGCCATGCCCTGCTGAGACCCCTGTGCTCCTCAGAATGACTGAGCATCATTCCTGGCATTGCACAGCCCTTACAGTAAAACAGGGGAGAAATTCATTTAGCAAGGCTTGAGGTCAGATTCTGAGAGTTAACAGTTGTGAGGTCAGGAACAGAGAGTTACAGGAGGAAATAAAACACACACCACAGCCCCAGGGTGAGGGCAGGGGAGAGGCTGCTTTCTCAGCTCTGGTCACAGTCCTGCAGGGCTCCATGTGGCCCATGCTGGTTATGTTTGTGGCCAGGAAAAACAGAGGCAATGCTCCTCATGCCTTCATGTCAGATGGGAATAGATGGGAAACCATCCCAGACCAGCTGCCACGTTCCCTTCTGGGGATGTCTGGTGAAATAAACCTTTCTGCAGGCATGGGGTGGCCCTGGAGAGCTGTCAGCACTGACCACAGCCATGCTGGCACTGCAGCAATGGCCTGACAGCTGATGTGAGCTTAATGATTGCATGTGAATGTCCTGACTGGCAGGCACTGGGACTTGCTGGCTGGGGAACTGGAGCTTGACACAAAGCCAGAGATGTCTGGCTGGGAAATCCTGGCTTGTTTGGGAAAAGTCACTGTGATGCTTCAGCACTGGAGCTGGCTGGATTAGAAACAGCTCCAAAAACCCAGCAGCAAATGGAAAATGGGATAAGATGTGCTGTGGGCTCCTCAGCAGGTGATCCTGCACTGAGAGAGGCAGGGCAGGATCCAAACTGCACCCACTGCAGGCAGAGATGAGACAAGCTGCTGGCCAGAGCACAGTGAGCTGAGCTGAGGGTGAGGAAGGACAGCTCAAGGACCTTTGGGCTCAGTCCTGTCCCTGGCACAGCCATGGCTGGGAGGGATTGTGGCAGGAGGGACCCTCCAGCTGCTGATGTGGTGGGGACAGGCCCTGCTGGCTCCTGGTCCTGCAGCAGGAGGTAGCACTGCCTCCGCCCCTCCAAAGGCAAAATGCAAATTTCTGTCAGAGCAAGAAGAGTTACAAACTGTACATCAGCCCCTTGGTGAGTGTGTGCTCCATGCAGCACCTCTGCAAAGGGTTTGAACAAGGATGAGAAATCCCTGTTGAGAAGAGAGGCTGCTGAAGTACCTGAGTATGGTGTGGCTGGCAGCTGCTCCAGGCCTGTGGAGAGCATCTCAAAGGCAGGGGTGCCACCAAGGGTCCCCAGCCATCTGCAAGGGAAAACCTTCTCTAGAATTACTCACAGTGGCATCCTGTGTCCTCTTTGGTCCCAGCTGATGTTTGCTGACGGATATTGGGAGAATTAGTAGAGCTATTTCTCTTTAATCCTGTCCCAAGTGGCAGCAAAATCAAACTAAAAAGCAACAGATCATGTGCTGCTGTTTTAGGCAAGAGCCCAGTGGTGTTAACAAAGGGTTTTATCATGATGGGGGCTGTTTGATTTAGACAATAAAACAACCCATGGTAACAAAGCTGGATGAATTAAAAGCTTAACAGCATGGAAAGGTATTATAGCCCCACAGATTTTCCAGGGAACTTGTCTGGGCTATCCCACTCCTCCTGGAGACCAGTGACACTGCCAGCCAGCCCTGTCCTTCCCTCTGGGGCTGCTCAGTACTTGGTTGCTGGATTTATCCTTTCTAGGAAAGAGGTTTTAGGGGCAGGCAGGTGGTGGCTTTTGGCAGGGCTGCAGCATTGTGTGGCTGCTGGGGGGTTCCAAGAGCCAGGACACCATTTCTCACTCTTTGTGGTTTGACTTTTATTGGATGAGTCAAGGGATATAAATAAATGGGCTGTGTTTGCAAGGGTGATGCTTCTGCATCTCTGACTGACATGAAGAAGGGCTGGGGGGGGAAATAGTGGGTAGGGATGTTTCTGAGAATCTTCTTCAGCCTTTGCTCTCCTTTCCTGGCAGTATCAGCAGCCCTCCAGCACTGCTGCTCTCTAATCTAATCAGAGCCAGGGAAACAGGATTTGCTGCAGTGTCTGACCACTTAGATACCCACCAGCAGAGTAAATACCAGACATGTTCTGTGAGAATGGCCAAAAGCTGTTCCAGCCCCTTTCAATGCAGAGACAAGATCTCTGGAACCTGAACCTCTCCCTGCTTTGGGCTGCTGCTCCAAATTCCACCACTGCTGGCCTTTGGCAGGACTCTGCAGGTGTGTTCATGGCTACAGAGGAGGACCTGCACATGGAGAACTCAGACCAGGGGCTGTGCAGCCCCTTGCTTCTCATGAGCATTTATGGGTGTCTTCCAAAGTGTTTTCCTTTATGATTCTTGATTAGTAGATAAAAGGCTTTTTCTTCTTTTAATGGAGTCTCTGATGTTAATGGTTTCCCTCCAATCAGATTAAGGTGTTTTGGCCCACTTTACTCTAATGGGGGATGATGGAGAAATATCTGGTTCACAGCTGGCTCCTTGCACTCTCACTGCTCTCTGCTGCTGCAACTGAGACACTGCTGGGAAATAATAATAAAAAAAAAGAGCTGAAAGTTCACCCCCTCCCTTCACAGGGGCTTCAGCACTGCCTCCTACCAGCCCCTTCTGTGCTGTGGGCACATCCCAAGAAGCACAGGGAGAGCAGGGGGAAGGCTGTGCTGGGGCTGTGCTCACCCCACTGAGCTCCTGGGGCAGCTGGTGCTGCAGCCACTGCCCTCCCCTCATGCTGTGGGAGCTGTACTGCCCTTCTCCTGCCAAAAAGTACCTGAGTACCTGCCCTGCCTGCCTGCTCCTGCCTGCTCCTGCCCTCCCTGCCTGCTCCTGCCCTCCCTGCCAGCCTCTGCCACGTGCCCTGAACAAGGGCAAAGCAAAGCACTGGAGTCTGCTGGATAATCAGAGCTATTAGATGCACTCGTGTGTGCAAGAGGGTGTGAAATGCAGATGGCTGGAGGACGCTGGGGAGCAGGAGAGAACAGGTGGGGACGTGCCCATGTCTGTGCTGAGGCCAGGATGGGGCTGTGGCTGCTGGCCTGGGGGTCCTGGTGTCCCTGAGCCCTGCTCAGCCATCTGACCTGCACAGAGCAACTCCCCAGGCTGTGCTTGGTGCCATTGTATTAACGAGGCACCACTTCTGCATTTTAAGTGTGTGCTCCTTGATATTGTCCTGCCTCTAAACGATCCTGGAAATGCATTGTCTACTTAACTACTTTTTAATTAAAAGTCAGGGATATTAGAAAAGAGAAATCAATTCTTGTCACAATTAAGACTTGGTTTGAACAATTGCAGCGTGTTTCAGTGGAGGATCTCTCTGGGCTTATTGATCTGTATTGTCATAATGTCTAGGTTATTGCCATAGCTCAGACAGCCTTAAATGAATATTTCTCCTGAATTATGTATGTAATCTGGCAGGCAGAGGAGGCTGCCTGCTGCCACTCAGGGCCTGCAGGGCTCCCCTGGCCCCCACACCTGCTGACTGTGGCCTGGGCTGGGATGAGCACCTTGTCCTACAGTGGCAGGGCTCCTCTGTGAGCCTGCTGATGGTGACTGGCTGGGCAAGACAGGCAGTCTCAGGTTTGCAGCCCCTCTCAAAGCTTGGAGGCACCCACAGGGCACAGTGGTACCAGCTGAGCAGGAGCTGGTGACTGGCAGTGCCCGAGGAGGGTCCTGCACCCAGCACAGTGCTGCCTCTCCCTGCTAACAGGAGCTGGGGTAGGTGAGCACAGGGGTTGGAGCCTTCCCCCCTGTGGGGGGGCTCCTCCAGCCATAAAAGTCTCTGTCTCCTTCTCCATTTCCCTCTCTTTCTCTTCCTCCCTCTCCCTCTGCAGAGAGGGGCTGGTGGGAGGTCTCCAGCACTCTCCACTGTGAAAGTGACAGCAGAGCAGGAGGCTGATTAATCAAAATCT
Source organism: Trochalopteron elliotii (assembly GCA_024734555.1). Classification (NCBI taxonomy): domain Eukaryota; kingdom Metazoa; phylum Chordata; class Aves; order Passeriformes; family Leiothrichidae; genus Trochalopteron; species Trochalopteron elliotii. The sequence goes on along the minus strand of JANPWX010000162.1, from coordinate 1,008,021 downwards.
AATATGATGAAGGACCTTTTTAAAGCTAGAAGATGTCCCAGTTATGGTTTGTCTGCCCTTTAAAAGTTCTTGAAAACTAGGGGGTCTTGGAGGAAAGAAAATTGATTTCTCATGGTTCCTCTTGTACCTTGGGGCAGAAAGTAAATTCAAAGGGGCCCTGCCATGAAAGGTCAGAGCCTGCTGCTGTGGCTGATAATGAGATCCCTCAGAGACAAATCAAAACACCTGGACTTCACCACGGAGCAGCTACTGGTTTAACCCAAGACCTGGAATCAGGAAGAAGAGAGGGCACGTGCTAAACCTTGCCTGCTGAGGAAGCAGAGGTGGCAGCAGCAATGCTGTAGCCCCCATTTATGTTGGTGCCAGAGTTGTTCCCTCCTGCCTGGTGGTGCCTGGCACAACCAGCACCTCCCTACAGTTTGTGCAGAGCCTCTGTCCTCCTGATGAGGACATTTTCCTGATGTGAAAATGTCCTTTTCACGTCATCACTGCTCCCTTACATGCAATGGCACTTCAGCAGCAGCTCCTGCAGCTGTGCTCCCCCCAGCCCTGTGACTTGGGGCTGGGCAAAGAAAACCCTGATGGCCTTGACACCACTCCTGGTTAACCAATGGCTGTGGCATCCAGGGCTGCAGCCCACGAGATCCCATTTGCTCTGTGATAAGTAGGATTCACATAATAACTTCTGGCTTGTATTAATGCCTTTAATCTGCAGTCCTCAGAAAGAGATGAGCCAGAGAAAACCAGGAGAGAGATGCTCAGAAAAAAAGAAAAGAAGCAGAGAAAAGTGAGTAGGATGAACTCTTTACCTCTCTATCCCATTAGCATGTTCACCATGGATTGCAAAATCCTGTTAGGCACAGGCAGGCTGCAGATCTGGAGGCAGCACAGAGCTTGTGGTATTAGTGGTGGCTTTGGCTCTGCAGCAGTGCCAGGGCTCTCCCCGAATGCTGACTGCCCTCAGGATGTTGGGGAGGGCTCCAGCACAGCCTGCCCCTGGCTCCACGTGCCTCCCCCTCACTGGGACTCCCCCAGCTCTGATATTTGTTGCTCTTTGTTTTGGGTTCAGTGACCCTCAGGCTCTGTGTTCATGCCTTTGCTGTGTGACTAATTGGAGAAGTGTCTAATCCTCTTCTCCACCCATGTCACTGTTATGCAGCCTGTGATTAAACACGCTGTCAGCTGCTGCTGTTTACTGATAACAATGCTGCTTTCTCTCATTCCTACACTATCAGGCTCATTAGGAAGGTTTATGGATAAATTAGTCAGTCTGGGATGGAAGGATGTTTGAAATGCATGAACTGAGCACTGCACCTTCCTGCTCTGGGTAGCCAAATGTGACAGTGACCTGCCCCACACCAGGGTGACCCCCAGATCTGGAGCCTAATTCCTGTCCCCATGAGGGCTCTCCTCAAGGACACTCTTCCAGGGGTGAGCCCCCCACTTCTTTTACCACGCTGGAGACAGCAGTGAGTGCCTGGTTGACAAAATCCTCTCTGATGCTTCATTACAGCAGATTCTGCAATACACAGAAAACAAAAAGAGGCTCTTTTCCCACTCTTATTGCACGAAACACTCATACATTTCCAGGGGAGGTTCCTGGTAGGCTTGGTGCCTGGCTGTTCAATACAGAGGGAACAAACTGCAGCTGCAGATGGGAACAGGTTGTTTCTGCCATTTGTTATCTTTTTTTCCCTAATTATGATGCAGATTGGATGCTCTCTCCACCATTCCCTCCCTTTCTGTTTATTCAAGCAGGATTTTTTGTGAACCTCTACGCAGATTTCTTTCTGGCCCTGGAGTGCCCCATTAGAATGGAGCAGAATTTATTGTTTCCCTGAGCTGCAGCACCATTTCAGTGCTGAGCTGGGATGGGAGCAGGGCTGGGATGTGAAGATCCCTCTCTCCATCCTCGGGACAGGGCTGGCAGGACCCCTGTGGCAGCAATCCTGGGGATGGTGTGGCTGGCAGCTGGCAGTTTGTCTCTCTCTCTCCAGGGCTGACCTCACCCTGGCAGGGTGGCAGGAGGAGCAGAGGCACCTGCAGGCATGGAAAGCTGTCCTGCTCTCTGCTGAGCAATCTGCAATTACTGGAGAGCTTTCAGGGAGCTGGACACACCACGCTGGTGCCTTATTTAGAGTCTGCCCAAGTGCTGAGTCCTGGAGTGCAAAATGCAGCTACGAATTAGGCACAGCTGGATTAAATTGCTAATTATAATTTGCAAAGTGTATTCCCCTTCTCCTGTCATGGACAAATGAAAGACTCACTCTGCATGACCTCCCTGTCACCCTCACCCCGTGACAGGGGGGGATAATTGGTGAATGCCTTGTGGTGATTGAGTTACCAAGTGAGCCCTGAAGTGTCTTTCCTCATCAGTGTGTGATACAAGTTGCATTTCTGATTTGTCTGATGAGTAAGAGCCAGAGCAGCATCACTCCATGGAAATCCACAGCAGTTCAGTGCCCTTATTGTTGTTGAGGGGCATTTACTGCCACGTTGTTGAGGGGCCAGGAAAGTTAGAAATCTTGGTAATGCATTTTAATCAGCACAAAGATATAAAGATGAAAAAACTCTTAATAAATAGAAGACACACCATGAAACTGGGGAATCCAGGCCCAAGGTGCACTGGCAATTTGGGATCCTCCTTTGGGGTGCACAGGGATGCTCTCCTCAGGAGCAGTGTGAACCAGACTGGCACACACTTAGTCTGCAAATTAACCAAGGTTTGGGCTGCAGACTCAGGGCAGTGCAGCTCAGAGCTGGAGGGAGGTCTGGGAAGCCCTGAAGCTGTGCAGGGAGCCTGGCACCAGGGCAGGCACAGGCTGTGGCCACTCTGGAGCTTCTTCCCCTGGCACTCAACGCTGGACACTCACCTCAGAAGCCACACCACCAGCAGGACCAGCCTGTCTAAAACACCTCTGATAATGAGTGATGGCCACAAGCTCCAGATCCCTTTGTGGAACATAACCAGCCTGCTGTAAGACCATTTCTGATGAGACTGAAAACAAAAACCCTGATGACAGCACTTCAAACAGAACTGCTGCAAATCTCTCTAAGTGGTTTTAATGAAACCAGCCGGGAAGAGAAGGGGAGCAAATCAAAGGTAGGACAACTCCTTTGTTCAAATTACTGTAATTGGTATCAAAATTACCTTAGTGGTTGTTTGCACCATTATGCTTGAGGTACATCCTCATTTCTCCCTCAGTTCCCAGAGGTTCACCCACCTGAGCTCTCTCTCTGCAAATCTGCCTTTCAAGCAGAGCAAGTGAAGCCACAGCAGAGGGGCAGGCTGAGGGGAGAGAAGCCTGTAGGGTGCTGGCATCCTGCCCTGTGCTCAGCACCACCAGCAAAGCATCTCTGAGGGGCAGGATCTGCCTCTTCCATGAGCCTTCTCACTGCTCCCAGGGGGAGCAGCTCCCACACACAACCCCTGAGCTCAGTGCTCAGGGCTCTGTGTGCCCTTCAGGCTCTGGAACTGATGCCTTGGGAAGGCTGACTTGGAACAGAGACTGGACAGAGATGGAGAATAAAGTAGGTATTTATTGAAAGGCCTTTAGGCAGGACACCTTGGGCAGGACAAGAGCCTGGCCAGAGCTACACCCAAGGTGGACCCAAAATGGTCACAAAATGGACAAACAGTCATGAGGTCTCACACGTCTATGAGTTTTGGTCCATTTGCATGTTGGGGTTTAATTGTCCAATTGCAGCCTCAGGTTATGAAGTCCCATCCTTCTTGTTTTCTCCCTTCAGTCCACTGTTGTTTTTTACTTTTGGGCCTGAAACTTGTAACCATTGTCTTTGGTCTTCAGCAGGAAGAGGATTTGTTTTGTCTCCCTACTCTGTGAAGAGCTGACTAACACTTAATCTGAGGCTCAGAACTGCACACCCAGGCAGCACAGAATCTGAAATATGTGAAAGCTAAAACTTAAGGCATCATTTCCTCCCCGTGACACCTGGATCCCTCCTGTCTGGCTCTAATTAACAGCGTGTGGTAATTTGTCTCTGGTTGAATTGGAACTTAACACTGAGTGGCTCCATGCCCCAGCCAAAGGCAGGGTTCACACTGATGATGACAGAATGGGGGATGACTTACATAAGTGTAATGAAATTATGCTGCCTGGAGCCCTGGATTTTCTAAGTATATGATGAATGTGAGGCATTTAAAAAAATTAGACACTTAGTCTATTTTACATTATTTTCCAGAACATGGTTATCTGTGGGCTGTCTGGAAATCCATTAGCAAGAAATGTAAAGATGCTTAAAGGCATTTACCCAGATTAGCTGTGTTTATGCAGTCAAGGGTCTTTTATGTGATTACCTTAAAAGCTGAAGAACTGCTGCAAAACATTTATAGTGCAGAAGCAAAGAATACAGATCTGACAGAAAGACAGAGCTGTTAAAAAACAAGTGCACAGCCCTGGTTGCTTTGTATTTGCAGACAAACAACCCAGAAGGTGGAAGGGTCTTCCCTTTGTAGCCCAGAGCTGTGCAGCTTCGAGGATGAGATTTATGGGGAAGCTTTACATTAACTTTCATTTTCACTGTGATTTCTGCCAGGTAGCAGGAGGGGATGAGCAGGGATGGGCCAGCACTGGCTGTGGTGGAGCTTTGTGGCCCTGGGAAGCAGTGTCTGAGCCCTGGGATCAGCTGGGGGTGGCAGCCTGGTGAGGTGCCCTTGGGACAGGATTGTCTGAGCCACTTTTCTCTGTGGGATGTTTCCTAATGCCAGGCACACTTGTGCTGTATTGCTGCTGCTTCCTCTGCTCTGGCTCTGCCCTTCTGCAGAAGCAGCAGAAGTCCTGGAGCATGATTGTGTGACATGCCAAAAGCAGTACAAAAATTGCAGAAATCCTTGGTTTTTCATGGTACAAAAATACTTGCAAGTGTGGAAGAGAAAGGAGAGGTGCAAAAGCTTCTTCCTGCTCTGTCTTTTGTCAAGGATTGCTCTTTCAGCTGTACATTGAAGCCTGCACCCTCATGGCTCCTTTGTCCTTTAGCATAAAAAGTAATTTGTCAGCAAAAGAAGTAAAGTTTTGTTTTTCACTACAGATCTGGCTGTCCTCCCACTGAGACTTTCAACTCTTTATCTCAGGAATTGATGGTCTTGGTTTCTGATTCTCTTTCCTTGGTGTTTGTATTGATTTTTTTTTTTCTCCAGGAGGGTTATTTTCACTGTGGTGTCAAAACTATCTTTCTGTCTCCACTTACAGCAGGTAATAGCTCAGCTTGGCCAATTACACGTTTTCTGGGCTAGCCCTGCTCTTTGCACAAGTTCCCCTGACAATCTGGAGCCTGGCTGACCTGATGTCTTTACTTTCCCTTTGCTCTTGTCTCTGCAGGCTCCAGTCAGGAGTGGGGAAGGGCAGCAGCCCCAGAGCTGGATGTGAGCAGCAGAGGTGACCAGAAAACCTGGGTATTCCTCTTCTTTTGCCTGCAAATACTGGTCCCTTGTTGTGCCAGGAGCTGGTGGGCTGTGCCATCCTGGGGACAGCATCCCTGGTGTGGCTTTGGGCTCATGAAGAAATCCAAGTGTCCATTAAAGGCTGCTCTGTTTCTCTGGTTTCTCCACACCAGCAATGGCTTTGTCATCTGCTGCTGCTGAAACAAAATTCATGAGATCATTTTCCCAAAGTATGATACTTAAAATCCTAATTAAAATACCCCTGGCTGTTCTAACACCAAGATTTTATAAGTTGCTCGGGATAATATTTCAGATAAATGGAAAAGCTGTGTGCTTTTAACATGACAGACCCTTCTTCTAGTAAAACATATCTAACATCAAACCCTCCACATACTTCCAAAATCCTCTTCCCTGCTTGGCTCCTCATTGACAGGAAAGTGTGCATGCCTGTGGAGCTTGCTGGTGAATGGAGCTGTCCCAGGGGTCTGAATTGATTTATTTCATGACATTGATACCTTCCCACTGTCCCAGCAGAGAGACCCAGTGTGTGAATACTAAAAGGAAGCTGCTGTGCCTGGAGGCAGGCAGGCGAGATCCCGTATATTACCCTGTGAGAGTTGTGTGTCATATTAGAGCAATCTGGCTTTTAAAGGGCATCTTTCAAGAACAAACCAGCTTTTTCCCACACTTGACTGATCACACAAATAACTGTGATTAAAGGTCAAGTGCCTGGGTTTTTCTATTTTACTCCTTAAAAATTTATATGCGCAAGAAAACCCGGAAGTTAACATAGCATGAAATTGTTATGCAGTTCTGAGCCTTTAACGACAACTAAATATCACTTTTCTTCCTGGGTGGCTTGAGAAACCTTCAGTAATAACGGGTCACTTCTTTCAGTTTCCACTTGAGGAAGATTATAAATAAACCCTGTCTTTTGCTTCCCTGCTCTGTGACATGATGGAGGGAGGGTTTTGGTTGTGTGAACTCGTGTTCCCAGACAGGATGGCTGTTCCTGGGTTCACCAGGAGCTCCTGGGCTGCAGGTGCACGGCAGGAGGGGCTCCAGTGCTGGTGCAGCAGCACACAAAGCACTGATCCACGCTGAGATTTCCTAGATGGGAGGAACATTGATAGATGGATGGGAACTTCCTCACCAGTAAAGCCAACACAGAGAGGAAAGGGAGTGACAATGTTTGCAAAAGAGGTGAGAAATGGAGAGCTGGAAACATCCTCTGGCTCCAAGCAGCCAGCTGGGCTTGGCCTGAGGTCTGAGCACCAACTCCTGTGAGCAGGGGTTTGGCATGGACTGCCATAGCCTGGCCGGGCTGTGCTAGATGGAGACTCAATGCTTTTACTTCAGACTTGCAATATTTTACATCTGACACACAACCACAGCAAAAGGAACATCCCACAGGAACAAATGTTTGCTTTGGCATCACAGTATCCACCATCGGGGGAAAACCAGGGGGCATTCAGCCTGACTAAACTTTGCAGGAACCTGCAACACCTACAATTAACAATAATAAAACCTCGTTGAGTCCCTCCCCCGACAAAGGAGGCTTGTGGGCTTGGTGGCAAATACCTTTGGTGAGCCAAGAATTGAAGAATTGCCTCCCCGCAGCCACAGCACTGTCCTGGGTGTGGGTCTGGCAGGACTCGCCCTACCTGGGGCTGCCTTTTCCTGGGGTTTCTGTCTGGGCATTTTTGCTTTCACAGCAGCCGCTGGGCTTGGAGGACCTCGACATGAAGCTGGGAATAAAATTTAAACCCAGAAAGAAGGCACGAAGTTAAACCTGACATTCCTGGGCATGGCTTTCAGGCCAGGGCAGGGCAGAGTCCTGCCCCGCTGCTCTCCTGGCCCTGTGCTGAGGAGGGAGGCTCTGACCCAACACCCTCGCTCGCCACCAGCAGCAAAAATGATGCGGGCATGGGGGTGGGAAAGCACCGCCGATTACGGCCGCGGCATCAGCGAGGGCTGCCCGTGCCCTGGGCAGCAGTTCCAGCCGCCCAAAGCTCGGCACGCCCGCGTGTTCCCTCAGGAGCCAGCCCGGTGACCGATCCCGGCGACTGCTCCCGGTGACCCAGCCCGGCGACTGAGATCGGTGACCCAGTCCGGTGATGGAGCCCGGTGATCTAACTCATTGACCCAGCCCAGTGTTCCAGCCCGGTGTTCCAAGCCCCGTGATCGATCCCAGGGACCCAGCCCGATGACCGATCCCGGTGTTCCAGCCCGGTGACCCAGCCCG
>JANPWX010000162.1:953980-1000005 GCA_024734555.1 Trochalopteron elliotii | reverse complement strand
TGGTCGTCCGCGGCGGGTCCGGCTGCGCGTTGCGGTACCGGGAGCGGCCGGCTCGGCTCGGCGGTGGGGTCGCTCCGGGGCTGGCCGGACGCGTTGTGGGGCGGATGTGCCGCCGCTCTCCGGGGCTTGGAGATGTGCCGGAGGAGCGGGAGAGGACGGATGGGTCTTCGTGGAGTGACCGGGTCAGCCCGGGATGTCCCGGTCCCCGCCATCACCGGGGGCAGGAGGCAGCGCGCTGCCAGTACCGTGACAGGGAGACGGTTCGAGCCCTGGGGTCCGTGTTCGCGGAGGTTCCGCTGCCACGGACGGACCCCACTGATCCCGGCGCCGGGGAGAGCGTGTCGAAGCATCCCGGAGCGCTCCGAGCGGAACGGTGGTCAGGGATGTGCCCGCCGGGGATGCGCCGCCGCACCCCTTGTCACCGGCGTCTGAGCCCGAGGCTTAACCTGCCGGTCGGGGGCTGTGGCTGTTTGCTGGTTGTGGAAGGATCGTGAAGCTGTGAACTGTAGGAAATAGCTCTTCCTATCAAAGATAAAATTGGCTGTTTTGTGGGAAAAGGCTGCCGTTTGACAGGGAAATCCCTCTTTCAAAGCAGCTGCTGGTACCTTTCAGTTCCAGCATCCGCACGCCGTGGGCATGGTACAGCGGCAGTGCTGTCTGTGGTGTCCGAGGAATCGTCCCTGGCATGGCAGAGTCGTTAGGGCACTGATCAGGTACCTGCGAGGTTGTTTTGGGTGTGCAGCAAGAGCTTCGTGGCGCTTGGTGCTCACACGGTGATGCCATGGCTGGTGCAGCCGGGGTGGGAGCCGGGACCTGGCACAGCATGGCACTAAGCTTCCCAATGCATGGGCTGGGTGGGTTTTATCAGCATTTCCGCTGTCAGGGGTTTCCTGACGTGCTGTCTTCCCTGCAGTTGTCCTGCTGGACTCCAAGGAATCGCAGGCGGAGCTGGGCTGGACCTCACACCCATCGAACGGGGTAAGCACGGGGGCGGGACTGTGTCTGCACCACCGGAGGGGGTGAAAGGGTCTGTCAGCCTCCTGGTGCTCAGCAGCGTTTGAAGCCCTGCGGTGTGAGTGCTTTGCTTACCACAGAGCTGGGGTGGGGGCTGCCAGCCACGGGACCTCCTCATTCAAGGTCGGTGGGGAGCTTGGCATGATCAGTGCTGGCAACTCCTGAGAGGAGAGAGGAGGCATTGGCTGTGTGAGCGCTGTGACTGGCATGGGGTCCCTCCTCAAAATGGATTTTTACACTACTAAAACAAGCCAAAACAGCCTAACACTGCCTAGTTAAGGCTTGTGCTGTGGTTTACACACCAGGATGAGCACCAAGGGTCAGTCAAACCCTTAGAATCTGAGGGCTGTGGCTGGGGAAGTCATTGGGAACTGTGTCATGTAACATCTGTTTCATCAGCCCCTGGCTTTGGTGTTGGTCTAAAGCCACTTTCAGTAAGCTCAGAGTTGTGCTCCTTGCAGCTTTGGGTTTATTTTCCCGAATGGTAACAAAGTGTTGAGAGGGAAGAGCTATAGGTCCTGAAGTCAGCTGTGTGGCACAGCTGTTCGTTTGCAAAAGAAACTCTGTTCTGGGTGTGTTTTCAATGTTTTGCATAAATTTACCCCCAGAAGGAAGTGCCTTGGGAAACTGCCAGGTCGTCATTCAGGCTGTGAGGGTTGAATCATCGTTGCACTGATCAGAATCTCTGCTGAAAGATTTGAGGAAACACTGTTTCACTTGCAGTCGGAGGATTTGTGCTGTTGCAGCTAAAACTTCTCCTGGCAGAGAAGCTGCTGCTGCTCGTGAAGGTGTTTGATGTCCTTGTGTGATGGTGTGACTGGTGTAACAGCTCCTTAGACATCTTGGATTTCTCTGGGTGGCCCAACCCCATCCAAAGAAACACTGAGTGGCAACACTGTGTGGATGCACCTTCCCAGGGAGAGAAAATCTGAGGAGTGTGTGGGAGATGAAGGCTCTGGCTCCACAGCAGGTGATGTGTCCAGAATCAGGCTTTGTTTTCCAAAATCTGCTGCCAGTGCTGCCTTTCTGGTTGCATCTTCACATTTGCACCTCTGCAGAGAGCTGGGGTGTTGGGTGGTGCAGGATCAGGGTTGCTGCAGCTGGTGGGTTTGGTGGGCTGAGGACTTCCAGTGCCTACAAAGTGATGTCCTGTAGTGGGGAAGTGACACACATTCGGGGTCACCAATTGTGGCAGTTTCAGGCACACGAAGCATGAGGCAGGCACAGCAGGTCAAGGGAAAGCTTCTCTATTTTAATTATCTGTCTCCAATACTTATATACATTTGTACAGAGGTCAAGAGATTGGTTACACAGGTTGTCACCTCTTAGACCTGGATGGTGAACATCACCATCAATCCCATTCCTCCTCCCAGAGCAGAAATATGTAAACAATAGATAATTTCTAAAGATATACATTGTTTTCTTGAAGCTGCGTGAGAATCTGGACTGCAAGATTTCAAACACTTGCAAGCAAGAAAACTGAGGGCAACAGGGAGGCTTGTGGTAGTGACATTTATCCTGGTGGGTCTGTCTCTGCTGGGGCACCTCCTGAGCTGTCACAGCCCTTTGTGCTCTGTCCCCAGTGGGAAGAGATCAGTGGCGTGGATGAGACCTTCAAGCCCATCCGCACGTACCAGGTGTGCAACGTCATGGAGCCCAACCAGAACAACTGGCTGCAGACAGGCTGGATCGCCCGGCGGGACGGCCAGAGGATCTTCATCGAGCTCAAGTTCACCCTGAGGGACTGCAACAGCATCCCTGGGGTGACCAGCACCTGCAAGGAGACTTTCAACTTGTACTACGTCGAGTCTGACTCTGACCTGGGCCGGAGTGTCCGTGAGAGCAAGCACACCAAGATTGACACCATTGCTGCTGATGAAAGCTTCACTCAGGGGGACCTGGGCGAGCGCAAGATGAAGCTGAACACTGAGCTGAGGGAGATTGGGCACCTGAGCAAGAGAGGTTTCCACCTGGGCTTCCAGGACGTGGGCGCCTGCGTGGCGCTGGTCTCCGTGCGGGTCTATTACAAGAAGTGTCTGAGCACCGTGCAGAACTTGGCCGTGTTCCCAGACACCGTGGCAGAGACAGCCTTTGTGACCCTGGTGGAAGTTAAGGGCACTTGTGTTGCCCATGCTGAGGTGGACGAGGATAATCCCCCTCGGATGCACTGCAGTGCAGAGGGAGAGTGGCTGGTCCCCGTGGGGAAATGCATGTGCAGCCCTGGCTTTGAGGAGAAGGACGGGGGATGCAGAGGTAAAAGTGTGTGTGCTGGCAGTTTTTGTCTGTGTCAGTCCATGCTGCTGCTGGACTTCTCTGGTGCCTGAGCACAGTTTGGAATTGTCTTTTGTCAGCAATGTGTTTCTTTGGGTGATGGCAGCTCCCCAGAACCACCAGGTGTTTGGAGGATGGCAGTTGGAGGGTGTGGGGCTGCTCTGCAGATGTGTCAGAGCTCTGGGTGCTGTCAGTCATTCTCCACAGCTTTATCTGTAATGTTAAAATTACTCTAGAACATTAATATCCCTATTGATATGCTTTGGACACGGTTTGATAATTTGGCGACTTTACAGCTCACAAGGTTATGTTTAAGGACAGCTGCAAAAATGGTCATGCCCTCTGCCTTAACAAGGCATCCCACTGAAGAATCTGGGGCTGTGACCACTTCCATCTCGCTTCCAAAGGCAGGTGAGAGGCAGGTGTGGGCTGCTGGCTGTCATGCTCTTCCTCAGAGTGTATGAGCCTCTGAATGGAGAGAGTTGCTGGGCTAATGCCACCCATGGGCACCTTCCTGCCAGCTGGGATCTGGGAAAGGGGATGTGTTCTTCCCACCTCATCTGACACAGCTCCTCAAACAGGAGCAGGTGTCTCTGTTGAGAGAGCAATGTCCTCTCTCATTCCCAGCCTGTGCCATAGGGAAAGCAGGGGCAACTGAGGATGCAGACCTAGAAAATGCATGGTTTCCTACTCCAGTGGCTTCAGTAAAACACATCTGAGTAAAACACCATGCCTGGTGTCCAGACCTTGGATGTCTCCCTTTTCACCTCAAAAATAGATTGAGATGAAGGCAGCTAAAGAAGTCCCAGGCAGGCAGAGTTCCCCCTCACTGGAGGCAGGGGGTGCAGGAGGAGAGTGAGCTTTTCCTGTGGAATAGGATCTACCCTTCAGGAGCTTTTCACTGTGCTGATGGTGCTGCCTTCCTCCAGGTGGTGGGATGCCCTTCCCAGTGCTCTGGGCAGTGGCTTCTCCTCAAGAAGACCTTATTAAAGCTATCAAATTGAAATCTCAGTGCTGTTGATTGCTTCAGTAGCTGCATGGCAGCTTGCCATGCTTTCCACATCTGTTTGGAGTGGGGATTTACATAGTGAGTCCCAGAAGGCTTTTGCTAATGTTTCAGGTTTCTCTGTGTTGAGTTTAAATAATTCATATTCTCTGAGGAAAAATATTTGAAGTAATTTAATGGACATGATTAAGTTTTTCTCCCCTCTCACAGAAAGCAGGTCATTAGTCATTCTCTGTGGAGCAGTGTCTGATGTCTGGTCAAATATCAGAAAATAGTTTTTAAGGGTTGAAAGTTTTGGGTTTCTTTGCAGCCCTGCATTAGCATAGTGCTAAGTGAATAGCTTTAAAAGATTTCTCATGAAAGCAGCCAGGGTTGTGGAAATTCTTCAGTGAGGACAAAAGCCCTTGAGCTGGAGGCAGGTGGATGCTTTGGGAGTTTGGGGGTGTTAAACCAGCCCAGGTGATGCCACAACACACCTGGCTCCACCTCTGTGATCCTGTGGTGGTGGCTTTGGGGGGCTCAGAGGGTGTGAATCCTGCTGGCCCACCAAACTTCTTGGCCACAGTCTCTGCTGCAGCTCCTGTGAGCCTGAGAGGTCTGGGTGGTGGACTGGAGGTGATGGGGGCTTTGCTGCTGCTGGTGCCTGTGGGGTGGCACTTGAGGGTGGTGGTGGCAGCAGGACTGTGGTGCTGGCCACAGTGCAGGATGAACTGGTGAAGGTGTTTAAACTTGGTGGCAGAGCTGGTGTCCCTGTAACCCTGATTTAACTGCTGAAAGCATCCTGTACAGAGAGAAGGTCTGTGTCCTCACTCTGGAATTAGGAGAGATTAAAAAAAAGGCCAGTGGGACTTATGACTGCTAATTCTGGCTGCAGGAAAGCTGAATCTTTCCACGTCCATCCTCCTGTCCTGCACCACTGCTCCAGAGGCACCCCAGCACTCCTGACAAGTTTGCACGTTTCTGATGAATTGTTTTGGCATTCAGTGGAGTGCAGCTGTCTCTGGGGTGGGACTGCACAACTTTAGTGTCTGTTTAACATCCACTCACGAAGAAGAGGAGAGTTTGTCACTGAAAATGAGCTCAGACTGCTTGTCTTGTCTGATGTATCTCTGTAGCCAGATGCTGCTCTGTGCTTGCTCTGCCCATAAAACCCATTCCCAGAAGATGCACGGCAGGCAAGTGGGCAGTCCTGTGCTCTGTGGATGATCCCTTGCCCATCCCTGTTTTGTTTTCACTTGGCTTCTCAGCTTTGATGTCTTTTTGCCATTAGTTTAGTTGGGCATGAGCTGTAGCCCCTCTGTGCTGTTTGTTTGGTGGTGTGTAGCAACAGCTTTTGTGTAAATGAAGCCATGATGTTGGGGATCTGCCTGACATTTTCATTCAAAGTTGTCTCCTTCTGCTTCATCTTTTCTATCCAATCCCTGGTAATATCTGCAAGGAGAATTTCAACAAAGCTCAAGGTTAATATTTACCAGCCAGATTTGCTGCAAATGAGACAACTTAAACCAGACATTGAATTAATATGATGGAGACCAGTGACCAAAAATAGCTGCCAGCCACTCTTCTTTGACAGAAACGTAAATTTGTGCTCTGGCGAAGTTTCCTCCTCAATTCATTTTTCCTCCACTTCTGACAGCACTGGCAGGAGGCAGCTCTGCACTGCTGCTGTGTCCCATGCTCTGCTCCCCCTCACCTGGAGCCCTGCTGGGTCTGGGCAATGATGGGCTAATTAGTGGCCATGCCCCTTGTCTACATGGCAATGACATCACTGAAAACAGTTTTAGAGTTCAAATAGTTTCTAGTGCTCTGTGAGGATTTTTAAATTTAAAGAGGTGAGTGTTGCTGCTTTTCTGGAGAGGAAAGCCTTGCACAGGAGGTGGCTTCAGTGACAGCCTGGTCCACGGGTGCTGTTTGAAATGGGGAATAACAGAAATTCCCCCTCCTTGTCTGCATCACTGGCTGGGTTTTTGGGCAGCACGTTGAATTCAACCTGCTATGGACAAGACACAAGGAAGATTTATTGTATCTCTCATAGGGAGAAGGCAAAGGTTTAGGGTGGGAGTGGGATGTGGGATGAGTAAGATGCTCCTCTGTCCATTGGATATGTCCCACCACAGCATTGTGTCACTGCAGTGTCCTTAGGTGGAAGAGAAAGAGTTCAATTGAAAGTTAGAGAAATTTAAAATAATAAATGACAATATTTTGTAATTTACTGCAAAGTTACCTCCTGAAGCCCGAGGTCGTACTTTCCTGTTTAAATACAAAAAAGATGGATCCAAATGTACAGCACTTGGAGCTTTTGATTTGTTTCATCTTTTATACATTACCTTACAAACCTGTAAGTGCTCCTGGAGTGTATTTTATCTGCTGACTGATGCTGGAGGATTATGCATACGTTTATTTTTCCTCCTGGGGCTCTGTAAGTTGCACAAAGCACCAGGTTTTGCTTTCCTCACAGGTGCAGCCACAGGCATCCCACAGTTAGGCCCTGTGCTTGTGGGGCCAGTGAGGAAATTGGAGGGAATTCCACAGGAATTCTGGAGCTGGGCACATTTCAGGGGGTTGTGGGGTGGGATCAGCTGTAGCAATGGGTGGTGGATGCTGCTGCCCAGCCTGTTTTACATGGAACACCCCTGTAAAACCAGCTCTCTTTCCAGTCTCTCTGGGGTAATGACCAGAGGCTTGCAGGTATTCATCATTTGGGATTGCTCTGCTGGTTCACAGTGTGTCTGAAATAATTATGGGATGGGAGTCGTGACAGATCCAGACACAAATCGCTCCGTGACATTTAATTTCAGAGCAAACCACTCTGACAATTACCAGCATCACAAGTTGTTTGCAGGATTCCTGTGAGGTTAAGGTCATGGATATCTGGCTGCTGGATGGACGTGTTGGATGGGCTGTTGAAATACAGATGGGGACGTGTCTTGCCCACAGCTGGGGGCGTTTGTGTGGGCTGAAGGGCTCAGCAGGGTGCTGCAGAGGCTGGTCAGCCAGTCCTTCACCAGGAACCTTGGGTGGATCCATTAGGGAGCTGAGAAAGACAACAGAGGATTGCACTTGGCTCAGAGGATGTGCCTGCTCAGTGTGTCCTTGAGGAACATTCTGGCATAAATAGCAATGAGGTTCTGTCAGTCCTGGCTGGATTCATCAAGTGCACTCTGTTAGATATTTCAAGACTGTCCTTCTTCTGGACGAAATCACTAAATTTAATTTCAGCTGTTAAGGGCTCGTTGTTGGGGATGCACAAAGACCTTGCTCTTGGACACAGGTATTTGTTTTAGTACTCCACAAATTATTTAACAAGGACAAAAATTACAGAATAGAATAAAGGTGTCTGAATTCCTGGCAATGTGTTGGACCATGGGCTGTTTGTTGAAAACCAGTGATTAAAAACCTCCAAACTGTGTGGAAGGCAAGGTGCTTTTGTATTCTCTGGGGTGGTGCAGCCCAAGGTTCTCATTGTGGCAGACGTGGAACCAAAGTGAGAGGAGCCTGACTCAGTGCTTGCATTGATCTCTGCTCATGCTGACTTTGTCCCTCTCACAGTGGTACAGAGATTGGACACGACTGCTGTCCCTGCAGTATTGATCACAGATGGTGTGGCAAGACAGGTTGAGATCTCAAACTCAGCCTGGAGGGAGCAGGAGCCTCTCTGCTACCCGAGGACATTTGTCAACAAGGCTCCTTGGCCACCTCAGTACACCACTGAAACTCTGTTCTGTCAGTGATTTACACAAGGTGCCCTGTGGGGTTTGGGTGGTGTGTTCTTGTCCCTGGCACTGGCTGGCAGTGCCTGTCCCTCCCTGGGGCTGCTGCCCCCTCCTTCCCACTGTCCTGGCCTCAGGCACTTTGCCTCTGAAGCACTGATGAAATGTTTGGAACACAATACACAGTGATTTGCTCGGTTTGGTAATGGGATTAAGATAGATGGAGTATGGCTGTGCCAGCCTGGTCCTGTCAGGGGTCAGCAGGAGCAAGAGCTCCTGCAAAAGATGCATTGTGAGCAGCTTGGATGGCAGTGGTGAGATGACAGGTTTGAGTGTTTCTTGGGGAGGGTTGGATGCCAATCTAAGAGCTGGAGAGGCCCAGTGCTCCCAGTCTGCCCTTTACTGGGAGGGATTGTCAGGCTGCTGGGGTGCTTCAACCTATGCTGCTGTCCTGGTTCTTGCTGTGGCACCCCCAGTGCTGCTGCCTGTTTCCCCAGCTGTGGCTTTCCTAAAGAGCATTTTTATGAATGTCTGCTTCAACAGAGAAAATTAACACACATTAAAGGAGATGAACTTCGTCAAGTACAATTCCATGACCAAAACTGGAAAGGAATTGATTTTGGAAGACAACCGAGTTGTAGTGTTAATTATAAATGCCTGTATAGGCATTTTGAGTGAGGCTACAGTTGTTATTAATTCATGCTGGCACACAGGGCACTGCTGCTGGTAGGACTTCACTGGGAAGGGAAATTGAAAGCTGTCCTGTGCCATGGAGGAGGAAACAATGCATTTTCTAGGTCTGCATCCTCAATTGCCCATGCTTTCCCTATGGCACAGGCTGGGAATGAGAGAGGACGTTGCTCTCTCCCAACAGAAACACCTGCCCTTGTCTGAGGAGCTGTGGCAGATGAGGTGGTAAAAGAAACTTTTCCCCATGGTTACTTCATGTTGGGTAATCAGCCATCCTGCAGCACAATTGAGTGCAGCTCGTTCTGCTGGTGGTTTGGCAGTGTGCAGACAGTGTTACCTTGAGGGGGGAATGTGCTCTCTCTGCCAGTGACATGGATCAGGACTGATTGAGGAGCTCCTGTGGTCAGCAGTGGTGGAGCTGGAGAGAGGCAATTGATCCATCTGACCCATCCAGCTGCTTCTCTCTGGCTCTGGGACAATGAATTATTGAATTTTATTGTTTAATAATTGAGTTGTGGTAGCACCAGAGGATCAGGAACAGGATAGAAAGCAGAGTACAAAAAAGAGAATTTCGTTCTATAAATTGGTGACCTGATCTCCTGAGAGCTGTCACATACCCAGTGCAGAAATAAGCACTGTGAAATGACAGGGACACCTAAACCAGCTGGAGACCAAGAAAAACACTCGTAGGATGAGGTGGAAGAGGGTGGGAGTTTGTCTGAAAAAAGAAACAGAGACACACATATGATGCATCACATGTGCTGGGCTCTTTTGTTCTTCCCAAGGGCAAGTTTTGGGCAACTAAGGAAAAAAAAAAATAGCAAGTAAAGCCCATGGCTCCTGGTGGGACACACTCACACGGGGTTGTGGTGCCTGCTCCTGTGACATGCAAACTGGGGCATTTTGTGCCATTATTAATGACAGGCACGTCTGTGGACTTACTTCTGGCTGTTAGAAAACAGGGTGGACTAGTCTGAAAGACACTTCTAATTGGAAATGTTCAGTTCCCTACGATGAGCTGTCAGATTGGTGTGACAGGCACGTCTGAGGGATGGGGGCTCTGGGTTTAGTGCTTGGATCCCATCATGTTTGTAAACAGGATTGATTTTCCTGTCCTGTCTGATGCAGTGATATTTCTGCCCTGTGTGGTGGTCAGTGCTGCCTAACTAAAGGAAAAAGCAAACTCTGTCTCCATTCTATGAAGACACTACTAGTTTTGATGTGGTTTCTCAAATCTAAAGAGGGAACTGGAAGTTTCGGGAGTAATTTTAACATTTGCTATTTTTTCCTGGTTTATCTAGCACCCTAGATAGGGAATGGCATTTACTGTGAAAATCAGTGCAGAGCTACAGAACCCAAATGTCTCTTCTGGGTAAAACCAAGGGACATCTCTCTTGGTGCCAGGATCATGCAGGTACTCAGGGAAAGCAGCTCAGAGGGTGGTGTCTGCTGGCCAGTGACAGCAAAGGAGGTCCCAGGTGTTGGGAAAGATGGGACAGGAAAAGATTGCAAATATGATTGTCTAGAAAGAGATACTGAGAATATAAAACCTATGAATGAAATAGAAATGAGAGCTAGCTTTGAGATGTGATCATGGCAGGCAGGAAGATGGTCATTGTAACAAACAATGGGACACTAAGGGACCCAAGGGTATAGCCCCACTCCACCCTGCCAAAGTATCAGGGAAAAGATAGATAAGAAGACAGTCTTCAGAGTTTAGAACACAGAGTGATATGGTAATATAGCAGTTTTTATAGGCTGTATGCAAAGTCTGTAGGTTTTGTATCTCGCACGGGTTGGTCACTGTAAATTAGAATATTCAACACATTACACAGGAAACAGGGAAATGCAGTCATCAGGTGTGTCCCCATTCATCCTGTGCCGCTCTCCCCTTAACACCCTCTCTCTCTTTCAGCTTGCCTCCCGGGCTTTTACAAGCTCTCCCTCCGTCTCCCTCTGTGCTCTCCATGCCCCGAGCACAGCTTCACAGACGAGGAAGCCTCCACGTTCTGTTTGTGCCAGACGAATTACTCCAGGTCTCCTTCAGACCCTCCATCTGCCTCCTGCACACGTGAGTCTGGCTGGAAGGGCTGCTCCCTGTGCCCAGCAATGTCCCTGTGTCTGTCCTGCAGCACAGAGCCAGGCAGTGCCCAGGGCTGTCCCGGGGTCCCCCTGTGTCTGCTCTGTGTGCTCACCTCGGGGAGATGCTGCAGTGGGGAGGGGATGGAGGGGCTGTCCCTACAACCCAGAGCCCACAGGCTGATGAGACAGATGTGCAGTCAGGCTCCAGGCAGATTCCCTGGTAAAACTGGGGCGCAGTCATTTAGTCACTGTAGTTCACAGGTTTTAATTAAATGGCCTCTAGTTAATTGGGCTGGACTCCAGCTGCTCTGGTGATGGATGCTGTCCAGCTGCCAGCACAGTGATGAGGAACCCTCCATCTCTGCTGAGCATGGCCTGGCAGTGCCTGACCAGGAACGGGCTCCTGGGCCCGGGTGTGCTCAGGGAAGTGCTGGGTCCTGCCAGGTGCTTCTCCTGCACACTGTGAGCTGTGCCTTGTGGTGCACACACATCCCTCCAGCTGGGATCCTCTGTCCCACATCCCACCATGTTGCAGGCACCAATATCTCCATGTCCCCTCGTGCCATCCCTGGCTGTGGCTGTCCAGGACTGTGCTCCTGTGCTCTACCCCGAGTTCCTGCACTGCTGCTCCCAGAGGACCTTTAGGTTTGTCCCAACATCTGTTTCATGTCGGATTATGCCCTTTTCTGACCTAGAGATGGGGCAACTGAGAGGTGTTTTATAAACCTTTATTCTGTTTTTAGTCTTATATGAAGGGTTAGACAATACAGTTGCTATAATTCATGCCATCACAATCAGAAGCTATTTCTTAATCACAATACATTATAATAATTTCTTGGCTTACAATTCATTATAAGCGTTTCTTTTGCTACACGATGCTGTAAATGCCTTAAAGTCAATCATCTAAAATTACCCCTTGTGGGTCCTACTACAATGCATTATTTTTCCAAAGTACCTAATCTTATTTGCAAGGCCATCCTTTGACACTTCTTTCTAGTTCCATTTCCCTCTTAACAACATTTGTCTTATTCTATGGCATCTCTAAGTTGGCATTTCTAAGTCAGCATTTCCTACCTCGAAGTTTGCATACAGGTGCATACAGATGTGAGCCTTCTGTCAGAATCAGAATCAGAATCAGAATCAGAATCAGAATCAGAATCAGAATCAGAATCAGAATCAGAATCATTAGGTTGGAAGAGACCTCCAAGATCATCAAGTCCAACCCAACCCTAACCTCAACTAAACCATGGCACCAAGTCCCACATCCAGTCTTTTCTTAAACACATCCAGAGATGGCGAATTCACCACTTCCCTGGGTAGACCAGTCCAGTACTTTATTACCTTTTCTGTAAAAAAGCTTTTCCTGATATCCAGCCTGTATTTCCCTTGGCACAGCTTGAGGCCGCATCCTCTCATTCTGTCCGTTGCTGCCTGAAGAAACAGACCAGCCCGTCAGACGTTGAGAATTCTCCACAAATCCACCTCTCACAGTTTCAAGGATGCTCTTTTCCTTCCAGGCCCTCCCTCTGCCCCGAGGAACCTGGTGTACAGCCTGCGTCAGTCGTCCCTGGTGCTGGAGTGGAGCGCCCCGGCCGACGCGGGCGGCCGCAGCGACCTGACCTACAGCCTGTGGTGCAGCCGGTGCCCGGCGGTGCCGCGGGGCCGCTGCGAGCAGTGCGGCAGCGGGGTGGGCTTCGTGCCCCAGCAGACAGGGCTGGTGGGGCGCACGGTCACCCTGGTGAACCTGCTGCCCCACGCCAACTACACCATCAGAGTGGCCGCCCTCAACGGCGTCTCGGCCGTCAGCCCACTGGCCGGACAGCAGTACGCCGAGGTCAACGTGTCCACCGGCCGAGCAGGTAAATTTAACAGCCTGTGTTAGAGTAAGAAAGAGATTTAGTACCTAGTTCATGGTTTAGGGATGTGGTTTTTTGCTGTCTTGGTTTGGAAAGATAGGTGTCTACCAGGGAAATGTGGAGCTTCCCTTGGAATGGAGAATGTAAGCCCCCTCCCTCTGAATTATTATAGTTTTGGAATTAGGGGGGCTTTTGGGCAAGGATATGGGAATAACAGCAGATGGGGCTGGTGGGGCCACAGTCACCCTGGTGAACCTGCTGCCCCACGCCAACTACACCATCAGAGTGGCTGCCCTCAATGGTGTCTCGGAGGTCAACGTGTCCACCGGCCGAGCAGGTAAATTTAACAGCCTGTGTTAGTAGAGTAAGAAGGAGACTTAGGACTGTAGCCCTGGTTTGTGCCTGAGATGTTTCGGTTTTCTGAAATTCCTTTCCCAGGGAATTTTCTGTAAACAAGAGACATGTTTTTGTAACAGTAAATTGTTTGCGTTCTTTCCCTAGGAGGGACCTCTTCTTGATGTCCCTCTGGTCTGACCAATGTGATTGAAGAGGTTTATCTTCTTGTCACCAATCAAATTGGTCTGTGTAGAATAGTATAAAAAGGGAAACACATCCCAAGAATAAAGGAGTCATTTTCAGCTGTCTGAAGTTGGAGTCTTTGTGATGTTGTGGTGTACAACAGCATCACAGTACCTAGTTCATGGTTCAGTGGTACTGTTTTTTGCTGTCTTGGTTTGGAAAGATGGGTGTCTGCCAGGGAAATCTGGAGCTTCCCTTGGAATGGAGAATGTAAACCCCCTCCCTCTGTTAATAGAGTGAGAAAGAGTGAGTGTGGTGACAGCCTGAGCTGTGAAGGGACAAGTCTGCTCTGTGATCTGGCTGCAGTTTGAATTTACAAATCATAAAAAAAAACCCCTTTGATGAAGCAACATTTTCAGCCCGTTCGTCAAAAAACCCTCCTTAAAACAGTTAATTCAAATGCTGGCTCTCCTTCAGAAACAAATTGATTTCCTCTCTCTATCCTGCGCTGCTCTGTGACACAATTCTTACTGTAATTGTCCCCTTCCATTTTCTGCTCCCTCAGCTAAGGAGAAGTGAGTGCTCATGCCTTGTGGACAGGTCCCTGACCAGGGGGATTGTCTGAGGAGTGCCCCCTCAAGCTGTTGTCTGTGCCAGAGGACAGTCAGGTCCCTCCTCTGCTGTTGTCTGTGCCAGAGGACAATCAGGTCCCTCCTCTGCTGTTGGCTATGCTGAAGGACAGTCAGCTCTGGCTTGTTGTGTCCTTGTCCCTTCCTCTGCGGTCACATTATTAATTTGCATGAAAACCCTTTCCCAAGCCACAGTTAATGGAGACAGATGATCCTCAGGTGCCTCTTGGCAGGAACTGGCCAACAATTTCATCTGAGGAGATTAAACTTTGATCTTGTTATAAATAATTTTCCCACCGCTTGATCAAGTGGTTTTTTGTGCACGTTCGTTGCTTTCTCTTCCCTCGTGCCATAATCCCCGTGGCTCCTTTGGGGGATGCTGTGCTGCAGACTGCTCCTCAGCAGAGGTGTCATTCCTCATTAGGATCTTTGCTGTTCAAGGATGGATTTAGCTCTGGGAAGATCTTCTGTCTCCTGAGCTCAGGCCAGGGGGACAGCGAACAGGCTGGGGTGTGGTGAGCTTAGAGAGGTCTGATAACAAGCCATTCCTCCAGTCTGGTGCAGGCAGAGGGACCTTGGCTGGGTCTCCCGGTCTGAGATGGGCACAAGAGGCCAGGAGTGGCCAGGTGAGTGCCTCTTTTTCTTAGGGAGCAAAGCAGCAAGTCAGTAATGCCAGCCCATGCTGCTAAGAACAGCTTTTCCCCTGGGGAAGGGAGAAATCTCAGCCCCTTACTCAATACCATGCACTCCTGAGGGAACTGAAATGCACATAAAGAATGTGGATAATTAATCCTGTAATCTGTTCAAAATCAATGCCTCGTGTTGAGCTGTCAAGTCTCCAGATGCAGATGGTGGCTGGGAATTACCCAAGCAGCTGAGGCTCAGAAGTTTCTTGGAGCACTGACAGTTTTTATTGCTGAAGGTGTCCCCTCCTGGGCAGTGCCAGCCTGGGGCTGCCCTGTCAGCAGGCACCAGTGACCTGGTTCCTCTTGCCTTTGCACTGTTGGCAAGGGGTGACAGTGCTAGTTAACCCATGCCTGTCAGCAAGGAAGGGGAGAAGGTGGTGTCCTGGGGGAGTGGGTGCTCTAGCTGAGTTTGTCTGTAAGACCCCACTGCGAGGAGGGGACCCTGCGTGGGCAGGACACGGAGCCACAGCTGGCAGGGACAGTGTGGGCAGCTGCTCCTCACAGCACATCGTTTCTTGGAGCCCTGACTCTGCTGCCCCTTGTCACTAGAGCCCAGCACAGCAGTGCTGTTTGGGGCCAGAGGTCAGGAGGGAGGGGACTCCAGGGATGCCTGGGCAGTGGTGACTGCCCTGGTGGCTGTCATGCCGCACTCTGGGGAGTCGTTTGCAGCAGCAGGGGAGCTCTGTCTGCTGATAAGCAGGTTCAGAGGAAAAATTAAAGAAGAAACAAGACCCTATTTAGCTGTCAGATCCTGTTCCTCTAATCCAGCTCCGTGCTCTCCTTCCCCTCCAGCAGTCACCGGAGGGAATTGTCCATCGTTCCTCGTAATTGCAGCCAAAAGAAGAGATGCAATTTAGTCTGCAGGTGGCAAAATTAATACTGTGTTTTTTCTAATCTGTCCCCAGCATGGGACTAAATAAAAGTGTTTGAGGAGTGAGAGGAACTGTTCACCTGCAGGAGTGGAGCTGCATTAGCCATGTAAATGTGCACTCCAGGCCCGTGTCATTTGTATTCCCAGCAGGAATACAAGGCTTCTGCCTTAAAGAGCTTTTAAATCTGCTGTTGATTAATAATGCAACCAGTGCCAGAATGCATCCTCCTTCCTGAGGCTGGAGAAGGGGTTTGAGCTGGATTTGGTCCTCCAAAGTAGATTTGCCTGTGCATGTCCAGGGCTGATTCAGTCACCATGGGGCAGTGGGGCTGCAGCATGAGCTGGCTCTGGGGCAAATGTCTGAGCTCCTGGGGTCTTTGGCTGCCTGCTGGCTGGTGAGGTGACCTCTCTGCTTTGGGATGGAGATCTCTGAGGCAGGAGCTGCCTGGGATGGTGCCCAGGGCATGTTCTGTGTTGGGCTGTGTGTAAGTGGGGAGGGAGGGGAGAGCTGGCTCTGTCTGGCAGAAGCAGGGCAGGCTGCAGGAGTGTTTGGTGTCTCTCACCAAGTGCAGCTGGTGAGCTTAGAGAGGTCTGAGAGAGTTATTCAGGGAAGGGACATGGTGCCACATGTAGTTTTATGCCTGTTTTGCTGCTACACTGGTTAATCAAGAGGAGAAAGCCCACGTACAGGGGAATGGAGTTTATAAAATCAGGCAGAGTGGTGAATAATTTAATGTTTGCTTTTTCAAATAGAGGCAATGATAGGAGAGCTTAAAATATTGATGGGAAACACATTTCTTTTTCACAGTGTGAAATGCTTTATAGCCCGTGTGATTTTCTTTAATGTTTTTTAAACATGTTTGAGGCTGGCACCTGCTTTTCTGTCATGTACCATGGGCTCTTGCTCTAAAGCACATTGTGAGTGAGTAGGATTTTTCCTGATGACTTTGTTAACAGTCAGGACTGCATGTTCAGGTCTCTCCAGTCCATTTCCTGGATTCAGAGATACAGTAAGGCAGCTGTGTGATATTTTATTGATGGGGATCATACAACACAGTAAGGAGCACTTAGCTTATCTCACAGGAGCAGGAGCCAAGGCAAGTGTTGGGGGATAATGATTGTCTCACGCCATGGGGTGGGTCACAGCAGAGGGAGCTGTGTGTGGGCAGTGGAAGCTGCACAGGAGCCCCTCTGACTCCTCTCACACTCTCATAGGAAGCCAGAGGGACTTGGAATCAAGGAGCGAATCACCATGAATAAAACATCACGAGGGCTTTTTATTTCAGCAAAGATTAATGGGCTAAGTAATAAATACAAAATTTCACAGATACTTAAGTTTACTTTCCAGGGACTTGTTCCTCTCCACAGGAGTCTTGGTGGGACAGAGATGGGTCCAGTGAATGTCCTGATTTGATGGGAAGTAGGACAAGCTGGAAACAATCAACATCCCCATGCAGCTTTTGCAGTGCCTGAGGGCTGTGAGCTGCTGCCTGCCTAGGCTGGAGACTTGTTTGGAGCCAAACCTGGTTAAAATGGGAATTTTGGCAAGTGCATCTTGCAGTGGATGAACTAAATGGATGCATGCATGACAGGGAGGGAGTTTGTGCTGACCAGAAATACACAGCCAGCTCCTGAGGCACAGCCTGCTCTCAGAGCAGGGCTCATACTCCCAGCAGTCCAGTTCCATGGGGTAGATCTGGTGTGAGGTGGTTCAGGAGGCCTTGGTATGTTCCACCAGCCCTCCTGAATCAAACATTGTGTTTTGCCTTTCCCAGACATTCCCAGCAGGGGTTCAGAGCCCAGGACCTGAGCCCATCCTCAGACTCCTCAGCAGCACCAAGGGTGGAGGGTGCCCTTAGGATTTTTACCAGTTTTCCATTGGAGTGTTCCAGGCTGCCCATGGATCACAGAGCTGCTGTGTTTTACCACTATCTTCTCCCCCTTGGAGCAATTCCAGCCCTGATTCAGGGAGAGGGGACTGCTGCCTGCAGAAGCCACATGCTCTGCAGCTGTTTGAGTGGAAGGTTTTCCTGAAGCAGCTCCTCACTCACTGCTCATTTCCTCCTCTCTGCATTTCCAGCGCCAGCTCCCGTCACCGACATCCGCACAGACAGGGTGGAGCAGAAGAGTGTCTCCCTGTCCTGGCAGGAGCCAGGATTCCTCTCTGCTAATGGCACTGAGTATGAAGTCAAGTACTTTGAGAAGGTAAGCTCTGGGCACTGGGCTGGGCTCTGCTTGTGTCCTTCCCTTGCTGCCCTCAGCAGCACAGTGCTGTGTGATCCCAGTTACCTGTGGTGTGGGCCTGAGAGATTTCAGCCTGCTAGCAGCTGCTAACTTTTTCCCAAGGAAAAATTTCTCAAGAAAGCTTTTTCTCAAAACAATCTTGGTAAACAACTATTCTTTCTCGAAACAATCTTTGTCCAGTTGGTGTTTGCTATTTTTCTAGTTTAACCAATGGGATTAGAGAGGTGTTGTTCCTATTCACCAACCATCTTAAGTCTGTATGGGAACACCCTATAAAAGGTAGTAAGAATTTAGACAATAAAGCCTTCTTTTCTATGCTCTTTGCCTTCTGAAATATTTGGAGTCTTTTGTGTCCTACAGCGACATGTGGAGTCCCTGGAATCCCTCAGGACAATTCCCAGGGTCTTGCTTTGGAAGGATAGACCATAGACTCTTCCCTGCCTAGGCTGAAAGAGGGGACCCTCACCACAGTGCTTTGCACACTGTGATCCACCCCAGTTTGCTTTCCCCATATGCCCCTATTTGTAGTGGTTTCTCCTTTCCCTGTTTCCCTATTGGTGGTGGCACCCCAGGTGCCCAGCCCCATTTTCCCTACAGGTCACTGACCTTTGCTCTGCCCCTTGTGCCACCCCTGTGCCTTCAAACCATTGGTCCCTGACCCCAAACTTAAGCCTGTGCACAGGCCATGGCCAGGTCTCTGTTCCTGTTTTCTCTTTGGCACCTGGAACAAACCTCGCTGGAACTGATTTCATAAAAAAGCCCCTTCTTGCTTCTCCTTGCTGAGCTACCCACGGCGTGTGTGATGTGTGGACCTGACTGCTTTGCCTGAATCCTCCCCAAGAGGCTTTTCCAGAGCAAACTGGGAAATAGGCAGCAGCTCCACCACCTAGAGTCACCCATCCACCTTGTGACTCCAGCTGGGCAGGGACTGAGACAGCACAGTGGGTTCCTACACCCTGGAGGAGATGCTCTCTGTATTCCCAGCCTGCTGGCTGGAGAGTGTTGGACCTCGTGGTCTGCCCTGCTTTAGGGCTGAGAGCCACAAACCTGTGACTGTGGTGAGCTGTGAGTGGCCCTTCTGCATGGGAGGAGACCCAGCAAATATTTTTATGGCAGTTTCCTGGTTTTAAAAAATGCTGCTCTTTGACAGGTGCAGTAGGGTGGGAATTTTAGGAGAAATACCAGTGGGCAGAGCAGGGGGAAGGCTCTGAATCAAAATAAGTGCAGTTTATGACACAGTTCTGCAAATTACCTTATCTGCGTGTGCTCAGGCTCGTTATGGAGCTGCTGGCATGTCAGGCACACTGTGCAGGTGACATGTCAGAGTTCTGTATTTAGAAACAAGCCACCGTGAAGCTGATTCATATTAATGTGATTTTCAGCATCTGATAGATTTGAGAGGAGGGATCTGTGGGGGAGGGCAAATGCTGGAGCCCGAGACGTTAATTCCTGTGCAAATGGGCTGCAGCAACATGACACTTGGGGTATGAAATGAGGAACCTTCCTTCTTGGGTAGAGCATTTCAATTCAGTTTATCAGTTATTCACTGAAACGAGGCTCTTGATGCTGACACGAATATCAACTTAGTTCCTAATCTTTGTTTTTAAAGCTTTTGTTTTTACTGGGAAGATTCAAAGGGGAAAACGCATTTGGTAGTGATGTGAGCAGTGCAGCGAGTGGCTGCTGCTCATGCCTGAGCTGGTCTGTGGGGCTGGGACATGTCCTGTGCCACACTGTGGGGCTGGAACACTGCCTGTGTCACCCTGTGGGGCTGGGACACTGCTGTGCTGAACTATGGGGCTGGAACACTGCTGTGTCACACTGTGGGGCTGGGACACTGCCTGTGTCACACTGTGGGACTGGGACACTGCCTGTGTCACATTGTGGGGCTGGGACACTGCCTGTGTCACCCTGTGGGGCTGGGACACTGCCCATGCCACGTTTTGGGGCTGGGACACTGCTTGTGCTGGTTTGTGGGGCCGGGATGGCCCTCGGGGCTCCATTTTTTCCAGATCCACACAGATTTGTCCCAGTACTCAGTGGCTGCAGCAGGGGAGCAGGAAAGGGTGTCTGGTTCCACAGCTGAGCCTGGCACAGGGGGAAGTTTCTGTGTGGGGTGGCAGAGCTGCTCCCCACCATCCCAACTTCTACCTTCATGTCTTCATAGCACCATCCAGCTCCATCTGCCATTTCCTGTGACCTCCCCATATGATTTCTGTTCAGGAGACATCCAGTGAATGTATTTGACATTCACAAAGAATGTGTTTCTTTTGAAGGCTGGCTCTTTGGACAGGCTCTCCTGACTGTGCCATGCCAGCTCCGTGGCTCAGCTGTCAGTCCAGCTCCATCTCAGGTTTCTCATTATTTCCCAGGATCAGAGAGATCAAAGTTACTCAACTGTGAAAACCACATCAACGGCTGTGACGGTCAATAACCTGAAGCCTGGTACCCTCTACATTTTCCAAATCAGAACATCTTCCTCTCCAGACTACGGCAACTACAACCCTGGCATTGAAGTGGAGACACTGGCAGAGTGTAAGTGCAGCAGGGCTCGTGTCCCTGGGGATGTTGTGCTCACAGCTCGTGCCCCAGCTGCTCCTGGTGTCCTGGCAGCAGCTGCTCCTCTGGTTCTGCTTCTCCAGGTCTAAGGGAGAGCCCCACTCTGTCCCACTGCTGTCCAGGAATTTGCTTCTCCTTGCATTTTCCCATTATGTTATGATGAGGTTGGTCTTGCTGCCCTGCCTGTCCTGACCCTTCTCAGTGAAGGGTCAATGAGGGCAGTTGCTCTCTGGCTCCTTTCTCATGAGGAGGCTGGGGCAGTCTCTGCTCTTTGGCTGGGATTGCCCAAAAACCTGCTTAGCTCATGAGTGCTCCCTGCCTCATGCTGCTGTCCTGGCTCAGGAGGCACTTGGCTTGTCTATTCCTTGGCTGGCTCAGGGCAGCCAGCATCAGTGTTATCTGCTGAGACTTCTCCTTTTAAATCCCCATTCATAACTCTGGTCCAAAATCATCTTATTTCACTGAAAGAGGGCTGGAGGGATGTTGGGCTTCGGCACAGTCTCCCACGCTGGCTGGAAGTGCAAGGCTGAGCTGGCTGGCTCAGAACAGCTCCCACAGATTGTGTTTAACAGGGCTTTAAATTGCCTTCATTTGCCACACAGAAGACATTTCAGAATTAATTGAAGCCAATAAAAATTTTATAGAGAATGTAGCTATCTAATACCCCTGTTTGCAAAAGCAGGAGGAAAAGGGATTAATGTGATGAAAGAAAACTATTTGTAAGGCCATAAATTTTGATGTGTTCCTCTGATAAACAGGATTCTTCCTCAGCTCTGATTAACAAAACCAGGAGCTGGTGCAGCTGGGTTGTTCTGTCTGTTCAGGCTGCCAGCATGTTGGACTGATCCCACCAGCTTGGGCTCTTAAAGCTGAACCAGAATTGTTGGGAGGATGGTGAAAAGCAGCCATGTGGCTGCTCCCACAGCTCTTCTGGAGGACACAGGCTGACCAAGGCAGCTTCTCTCCTCAAACCTGCCCCAGAGCACGTTGATGACCAGCTCTGCTTCCCTCCTGCAGTGACAGTGGCCTCCAGTGAGCAGAGCCCCGTTGTCATCATCGCCGTGGTGGCCATCGTGGGGCTGACCCTGCTGGTGTCTGTGGTGGTCGGATTGATGGTCTGGAGGAGGTCAGCAGGGCCAGGCATGGTCCAGGGGGGTCTGAGCTGGGCTAAGGGGCTGCTGCCCCTTCATTCTCTTGTGTGCATCTTCACTCTCTTTGCAGGCAGTGTGGGTACAGCAAAGCCAGCCAGGACGGGGATGAGGAGCTGTACTTCCACTGTAAGTGGTGCCCAGCTGTCACAGCCACTGTGACTGGGGGATGCCTGTATTTGTCATTGTTAATAACCCACCAAAGCAGCCCTGAGCCCTCACTTTGGAAGTGTTGTCAATCCTGTGTTATCCCAGAGCAGGGGCTGGCACAGCAAGGCTCTCTGAGGGCCGTGGGCTTGACAGCTCCATGTGCCAATGTCTGTCCTTGCTGTGTGTGGGTCACTGTGTGCCAGGGAAAATGGGGATACTTGCAGCTTACAGGGGGTGTATAAATTATTCTGTCAGTTTCATGAGCAAACAGCCTTGTTTTCCGGGGCTACTCTGGATTATTGAGCAGCAATAATTTTACAGACAAGAGTTGTCAGGGGGAATTCGGATGTCGGGACTGATGAGTTTATTTGATTCCTGGCACATACCCATGGAGTGCATATGTGTTTTTCTGTTCCCCAAAGCACCTCAGAAGTAGAAGAGCCTGCCTTGACCATTTCACTTAGCTTTGGAGGGTGGGAGCTTCACTGGAGGAAAGGGGCTGCTCTTTACCCAGGGGTTGTGACAGTGGAGCAGAGCAGTTGAATTCACTTAATCCTAAAAAAAATTCTTAAAATCCTTAGAACTGAGTCTTTTGATTTGCTTATAGAAAGGTGTCACATTGGTTCTGCCCACAGACCAGGAGATGGATAAGCTGGGATAGTGTTTCCCACGATGGGTGGGTGGAAGTTCTGCTGAGCCCCTCTCACCTGCCCTTTCTGCCTTTCCTGCAGTTAAAATACCCACCAGGAGGACGTACATTGACCCCAACACCTGTGAGGACCCCATGCAGGCTGTGCACCTCTTTGCCAAGGAACTGGATAATGCCAGCATCAAAATTGAGAGGATTATCAGGACAGGCAAGTTCCATGGGGTGGTGGCCTTACATCAACTACTGTATGCTGTAAGGTGCACGTGTAGTATTTATTGATTGGCTTAAGTAGATGCTTGTAAGCTTTTAGCATCAGCCCACTGGCTAAAAAACTTTTAAAAGGCCTTGTAACAAAGAGAACTTTGGCTTCTGTTGTTATGGTGTGAGTTTTACCATCTTTTATCAGTCACTGAGACTGGCAAGGAAATAAAAACCTCGTGGAAAGCCTCTCAGTCACCTGTTATTAGTGATTAGACCCAAAAGTGTCCATGCCATGGGCTGTGTCCATGTGTTCCCCCTTCACTGGGCCATGGCATTGCTCCAGTCCTGGGGGTACCTGCCTGCAGCAGAGGATGGGAGCAGGGCTGGTGAGGATTTTATCCAGGGGCTTTGTTCCACATTCCTGGTGTTTTCCTGAGGCACCGAGCACGACCAAGTGAACACCACGAGGACCAGAAAGCATCAGCAATTATCTGCATCTGGGCAGTTTGGCAGCAGCATGAAAACTATTTATAAATACGTGAACCTAATGATTAATCGATTTTCATCAACTTCACTGCCTAAAACTTAAAAGCAAATTAAAACCAGCTGACTGGACCCTAGAGCCTTAATGGCTACTGTGTGCCAGAACATGGGAAACGTGATCATTCTTTGTCATTTCTTTTCCTAAAGATAAATTCAGCTGTAGCAGCAGCAGAGGTGGAGGAAGGGAGGAGGGAAGGACTTTGCCTGCAGCTGAAGAACAGTGTTGAAGGCGAGAGGACACTGAGGAGGGGACAAGGTTGCCTCTGAACTGCAGTGTGGAGCAGCTCAGAGGAGCCCCATGTACCTTTCCTGAGCAATCTGGTGTTTGAAAAAATCAAGAAAGAAATTAGTAAGGAAGGCATTAAAATCTAAGAAATTTGGGAGTGTGTTTGTCTCACTGCTGACCTAACAAGAATCTGATTTTGAAATCAATAAAGCTGTTCATAGCTACAAGCTTTTTGCTGTAAAGCCAATATTGGTTTTTTATGTTGGGAATTCCATAGCTCCTGTTGTGGAGCGTGTGGCTGTGCAGTGGGATGTTCTATCTCAAGGATTTCAGGAACCCTCCAGCCCTGCTGTGTCCAGCTCTGTGGGGAGCAGACCAGGAGGCAGAACTAGCCAGGCCTGGAGCATAATCTCAGTGACAGGGGGTTAATCCTCCTCTCATGGGATAAAACACAATATGCACTGAAGCTGAGCATGGAGGGAACAGCTGAGAGGCTCTGGGGATGGCTGAGGGTCAGTGGCCCTGCAGAGGAGTGGCATGATGCTGGTGGGAGTGGCAGCAGTCCTGCCATGGATCTGTTTAACCCATTTCTCTGTAGGAGTAGGGTGAAAAGCTAGCCTGTCATTTCTTCTAAGTGCAGCTAACAAGCAATTTGCAAATTCCCATACAAAGCTATTTTGAGAATGAGAAGTTCCTTTAACACAACAATCTATTCTGAGGGTGAAAAATAAGTGCACCTGTAACAAGGGATTTGTCCCATGAGAATCAGTAAAGAAAACATGTAAACAATCCGAGAATAGATAGATTTGATGGGCAAGTAAAACACCTTTTACTAACCAATAGAATAATTAACAAGAAAGCCATTAACCAATTAGAAGTTGATGCCTTGGAAGGCTGACTTGAAACAGAGACTGGACAGAGTTAGAGAATAAAATAGGTATTTATTGAAAGGCCTCCAGGATCTACCCTGGCCAGGACAGGAGCCTGACCAAGGCTGCATTCAGGATGGACCAAAAATAATCACCAAAAAATGGCTGGCTGGTCACAAGATTTTACATTTTTATAAGTTTTGGTCTATTTGCATATTGGGGTTTAATTGTCCAATTACAGCTTCAGGTTGTGAGGTCTCATTTTTTTTTTATTCCTCTCTTCAGTCCACCATTGTTTATGCTTTTTGGGCCTGAAAATTTTCTTTGGTTCTTAGCAGAAAAAGGATTTGTTTTGTCTACCTACTCTGCAAAGAGAGCTTAATATGAGGCACTTAATATGAGGCTCAGAACTACATGCCTAGGCAGCACAGAATGTGCAAATATGAAAACTAAAGCTTAAGGTATCAAAGTTGCCCTCGAGGTCTGTAAAAACTGTATAAAACACAGTGTGCAGCCATAATAAACAGAACACTGCCTTACTTTGTGTGGCCTGACCATCCCAAGTAGTGAGGGAACCCAAATAATGGGAATTTTGGGTGAGAGCAAAATGCAGATCCGACCAGTATGGTTAATGCTACGTCCTCTGTTTATTCTGTCCAAAATGGCAGGTTATCTACATCTCTACATGGTTTACATTCACAGGTGTATTCTCATTGGCATACAGCACAGGGAAAAATGCAAACACACATTGTTGAACAAACTCTTAAGGCAGCTAAAGTGTCCACACTAATTACTGTACTTGCTAACTACTAGAAAACCTACTGTCCCTTGCCAACACCTTAAGCTTTAATTCTAACTGCGCCATAGACTTGGCACTGTTATAAATTAATATTAGCCAACTGGATAAAGAAAGAACAAAGTTATTTTTCCAGTTTCAAAAATCTATTTGAGACAGGCACAAGCAACATCGATGGAATGCTGGGTGAGACAGGCGTCCGACAGCAAGGGTTCAACCCTGCCCTGTCCACACCAGCTGGGTTTTTGAGTCCAATTTTTATACTGTTTTCCGTGCCCAGCGGCGAGCTCATTGTGGTTTTGTTTTAGTCTTCATATTCAAACACAGTCTTTCACTTGGTGATGAATCTTGAACAGATTTCCCAGCATTGGGACATGTCTGAAAGGATTTTCTTGGAACCTCTTTTTGGGATGGTGGTTTTTCACATCTCCAGGTCCTCCCTCGTGATTGTCATTAGCTACTTGATGGTCCAGGTGCACGGAGTCTGATTTGATCAACGAGCCACATCCTGGCTGGCCAACCCTTTTCTCTTGTAAATTTTAAGTCTCAATCTGCTACTCCACGGTTGCAAAGTAAGTCCTGGTATGTGGAAACGCCTTTCCCATTCTGGGAACCAGGGCTTACTTTGCAGTTTTAGAGTTACAAAGTACAACATTTCTAACACATTGTTTTATTCACTACATCTATTACCTTGCTTATATTTTAATGCACGAATTTATCCATCACACCTATTACAGCACCAAATTTCTACCTGCGCCACTAACTCCTACAGGCCTCAACCATGAGGCCCAGTCTGGGTGATTCAATTACAGTCCAAACACAAATCACGTCCACCTCCTCTAAGAAATCCTGCTACGATCCTAACAATGACAATCACGTTTCTCTGCTGTGCAGGAGAGTTTGGGGAGATGTGCCGGGGCTGCCTGAAGCTGCCCAGCAAGCGGGAGCTGCCCGTGGCCATCCAGACCCTGCGGGCCGGCTGCTCCGAGAAGCAGCAGCGCTCCTTCCTGGCCGAGGCCTGCACCATGGGCCAGTTTGACCACGCCAATGTCATCCGCCTCGAGGGGGTCATCACCAGAGGTATGTGGCTCCCCAGGAGGCTCCCGTGCAGGAATGGGCTCAAACTGCTGTGTTGGAGAGGTAAATTGGTGCTAGAGGTGAAGTTGGATGGCTGAGAGCAGCTGTTGCCCACGTGTGTCAGCTGGGTTTGCTGTTCTGGTGATTTGTGGAGTCCCTCATGCCATTAAAGCAATTTCCAACTGCCTTTCTTCAGAAAAGTGAAGATTAAAGATACCTCAGGTGTAAAGAAGGCTTCTCCCCCATGGACCCTTGCAGACATTGTGCAATCTTCTCTCTGGCTTTGGCAAGTCCATCACCCACCCCATGGCATCCCCTTCCCCTGTTTCCCCACTGGACATGGGGCCTGGTGTCCTGTTCCTCTCTTCCCTGTGGTCACTTGTCCCCTGCCCTGCCCCCTGTGCCACCCACAAACCTGAGACCCTGTATAACTGAGAAAAACCACATGCTCCCCCTCTCTGGCTCCGGATTCACCTTCAGCACATGGAATAAACCCTTGCTGGAAATTGATTTGGGCTGGGAGCCTTGTGCCTCTCTGCTGAGCCAGCCTTGTAACGTGTGTGGCTGTGTGAGCTTGAATTGCCCCCTGAGCAGTTCTCAAGCAGTTTCTCCACTGGAGAGGCTGACTGGGGTCTAGAAGGGCCGTGGCTGTACTCCAAAAAGACACACTGTTACAGTGATTAATAAAAGGCTTCCAGCTAGATTAATAAATGCAGGTAGTGGGGACTGGCTTAGCAGCCAAGTGCATGTGCTCTTAATAAAAGTAAATTGAGGCGAGGTTCTGTCAGTAAAACAGATGAAGCTGACTGCTCCAGCTCTCTCCCATGAGCACATGTGGAGCTATGGATGCAATAGTTAAATGGATATTCGTGTAAATCCGAAGAAACCAGAGCATGTGAGCTGATTCTAACTAAGATTTTTATTGGGAAAGGAAGTATTCTGGCTGAGCTGATTGCTTTTGCCTTCACTGGGCTGTGCCATCCTTTGTGATGTGCTTCAGAGTCCTGATGAAAGGAACTTTGGATACTGGAATCCATTCCTAGCTGGGAGTGACAGGGACGCCTTGGACCTAGTGCTCATTACAACCTGGCTGAGATAACATCCTTATCTCCCCCAAAAGCCAGGCAGTGCAGGGGTTGGCACCTGGATTTTTAACCCCTGCAGGGTCTGAACTGCCTGGGTGATGGTGGCACTCACACCGTGCTGCTTGTCTGTCTGTGCAGGGAGAACCATGATGATAGTGATGGAGTACATGGGGAATGGCCTGCTGGACTCCTTTCTCAGGGTGAGTACTGGGGTGTCTGCCCAGCTGGGGCTCTCCTGGCTGTGTTCCCATGGCTGACCTTTGGTTTTTCCTGCTGTCCTTTCACAGAAACACGAGGGGCAGTTCACAGGCACCCAGCTCATCTGCATGCTGCAGGGCATTGCCTCTGGCATGGCTTACTTGGCAGAGATGGGCTACGTGCACAAAAGCCTGGCTGCCCACAAGGTCCTGGTGAGCAGCAGCCTGGCATGCAAGATCACAGGGTTCAGAAGGCCACAGGAGGACAAGATGGAAACCATCTTCTCCACCATGGTGAGCTGCGTTTCCACATTCTGTTGTCAATAGTTTTCCTAGGCTCCCATTTCCCTCTTCAAGTATGAACAGGGACTCTGCACCCTGATCTTCTTTTCTCAGGTAGAAATCCAATGTGTTTGGTCAGGGAACTGCACAGCAGTGGTCTGGCACCATGCCTGCTCCAGCCACAACCCCACTGCACAAATCAGGGCAGAGGGACTTGTGTTTGTACAGCTCAGAGGTGGTTTTTGTTAAATATTAATGTACAAAATGCCATCAGCTCTTCCTGGGGACATTCTCCTCTCCCATTAATATTTCAGGACTCACACTCCCGTGCAGCACACGGCTGCAGTGACATTTTAAACAAACTGAGGAAACAGTTTCCTTTTAGTCCTAAATGTGTTGGTGGCACACGGGTTTGCTCGGTGTCCACCCTGTGATGCCAGGCAGGGCACAATGAGCAGTGAATGTCTGCCTGGGAATGGCCAGCACTGGCCACGTCCTGCTGGGCAAGTAAATCACTCCTGCTGAGACATTAATTTTTAAGAATTAAGGACTTTACTTAAACTAGATATTGCTGAGGGAAGATAGATAAACTTCCCTCTATTATCAGAAGCCAGATTTAAGGAACTGATAAATCATGAGGCCTGTTTATGTATTCTGACTAATCAATAGACTCCAAGAATACAATACAATCATAAATCAAACAGCCCTGGAAAAACAGGATTCAGTTGTCACATAACACTAAAAGGTTAAAAAGTCAAAGCAAGGAAGACCCATCTTACTTCATCATTTTGAGATGCTGCCCCATAAAAAGGACCACTGACCCATTTCAAAGAACAAACTGCACATGCTTAATGGCTTTTTGGCTAATTACCATACGGAGCAGGGAATGGGATGTACCAGAGCTATGAATATGTATTTGTGTTTTGGGTATTCAATTCTCCTGTACATAAAAAGACCCTGTGATCATCTGTAAATTGTGGTGTGTATTTGGGAGCCATCCCACACGCTGCCCAGCGTCGTAATAAACATAGACTTTCTAACTTTAATGTTGCCCTCAGTTTTCACA
This sequence comes from Trochalopteron elliotii, assembly GCA_024734555.1. Taxonomy (NCBI): domain Eukaryota; kingdom Metazoa; phylum Chordata; class Aves; order Passeriformes; family Leiothrichidae; genus Trochalopteron; species Trochalopteron elliotii. The sequence goes on along the minus strand of JANPWX010000162.1, from coordinate 971,579 downwards.
GATCCTCACGAAGCTTCAAGAAAACAATGTATATTTTTAGAAATTATCTATTGTTTACATATTTCTGCTCTGGGAGGAGAAAATGTGATTGATGGTGATGTTCACCATCCAGGTCGAAGAGGTGGCGACCTGTGTAGCCAATCTCTTGACCTCTGTACAAACGTATATAAGTAATAGAGTCAGATAATAGAGAAAAAGAGAGAAGCTTTCCCTTGACCACCTGCATCTGCCTCGTTCCTCGTGTGCCGTTGAAATTGGCATAATTTAAACTGTTAGAGAGTCTTTGTCCATCATAGCTGGATATCAGTATTAGATCAATATCCATATTTTTAATAAATCACTGCCCTTGTGCCTGTGCAGCGTGGCAAGAGCCTGGTGCTGTGGTCAGCCCCCGAGGCCGTCCAGTATCACCAGTTCAGCCCTGCCAGTGATGTGTGGAGCTTCGGGATTGTCATGTGGGAAGTCATGTCCTACGGAGAGAGACCCTACTGGGACATGTCCCACCAGGATGTGAGTGCCCTGCAGCTTCCCCGTGCATGATGGTGGTGCAGCCCTTGCTGATGGAACTGCTGCTGGGTGTGGGGAGGGAGGCTTGCCCCAGGGGTTTGCCCCAGGGGTTTGCCTTGGTTTTGCCCCAGGCGTTTGCCTTGGGTTTGCCCCAGGAGTTTGCCCCAGGTTTTTGTCTTGGGTTTGCCCCAGGGGTTTGCCCCAAGGGTTTGCCCCACGGGTTTTGCCTTGGGTTTGCCCCAGGGGTTTGCTCCAGGGTTTTGCCTTGGGTTTGCCCCAAGGTTTGCCCCAGGGTTTTGCCTTGGGTTTGCCCCAGGGGTTTGCACCAAGGTTTGCCCCAGGAGTTTGCCTTGGGTTTGCCCCAGGAGTTTGCCTTGGGTTTGCCCCAGGGTTTGCCCCAGGGTTTGCCTTGGGTTTGCCCCAAGGTTTTCCCCAAGGTTTGCCCCAGGGTTTGCCCCAGGGGTTTGCCCCAGGGTTTGCCCCAGGGTTTGCCTTGGGTTTGCCCCAAGGTTTGCCCCAAGGTTTGCCCCAGGGGTTTGTTTCAGGGTTTGCCTTGGGTTTGCCTTGGGTTTGCCCCAGGGTTTGCCCCAGGGGTTTGCCTTGGGTTTTCATGGCAGCCCCTGAGCCCAGCCCCTCATGTGCTGCAGGTGATGAAGGCTGTGGAGGATGGGTTCCGCCTGCCTGCCCCAGCCAACTGCCAGCCCCCCCTGCACCAGCTGATGCTCAACTGCTGGCAGAAGGACCGCAGCCAGAGGCCCAAGTTCTCACAGATCCACAACGCCCTGAGCAAGCTGGTGCAGAGCCTGGAGCCCCCCAAGTGCCCCAGCTCCACGTGTCCCAGCTCTACGTGCCCCAGGTGATCACCCTCCTGCCACACCTGCCTGTCCCCACTCTGCTGTGCTGTGCCCCACTCCCTCTTCACCACCCTCTCTGTTGGCAGGTCCCACGGCACATCCATCCCCCTCTCCAAGAGAACCTTCTCAGCCTTCCCATCCTTCAGCTCCGTGGGTGAGTGGCTGGAGGCCATAGAAATGGGCAGGTACAAGGACAACTTCACTGCTGCAGGCTACTGCTGCCTGGAGTCGGTGGCCAGGATGACAGCCCAGTAAGTGACCCCTTCTCCCAGCTCTAACCTTGTGTGGTGGGTGCAGTGAGAGCAACGTTTCCTGCCCCTGCCAGGGAACAGAGCCAAATCCAATGTGATTTACTGCTAATCAGTAATGATAATTTGTAATTTTTGTCACTTGATAATCAGTAATGATAGTGTGATTTTACTGATAATCTGCTGTGCTGCAGCACAGGGTGGTGGGGTCAGAGCTGTCCCATGCCTGATGTGTGCTGCAGGCTCCTGTTAGCCCAGAATACCTGGTCAGGGTCAACATTGCTTTGGCTGGGACAAAAGGTTGGGGATTTCTTACTTGTGCTGATAATCAGTCATGATAATTTGTAATTGCTGTCATTTGATAATCAGTGATTTACTGATAATCTGCTGTGCTGCAGCACAGGGTGGTGGAGTCAGAACTGTCCCATGCTTGGGTGTGGTGCAGGCTCCTGTCAGCCCGGAATGCCTGGTCATTCAGGCAGTGAATCACCTCAGCATTGCTTTGGCTGGGACAAAAGGTTGGGGATTTCTTACTTGTGCATGTCTGGAACTTGTGCTGCCTGGCCTGGAAGCAGTCAGCATTGGGGCAGGTGGTGCTCAGGGCTGGTTTATCCCGGCTCATTTTGTGGGGCTCCTCTTGCAGAGACATCCTCAGCCTGGGGATCACTGTGGCAGAGCACCAGAAGACCCTCCTGGGCGGGATCCAGGCGCTGCGGGCCCAGGTGATCCAGATGCACGGCCGGGGCGTGCAGGTGTGAGCTGACGTCCTGCAGAGCTGCCGAGCCCCGGCACGGCGCTCCCGGGGAGGAGTGGCCTCTGCTGGCCCCGACCTGCCCCACCTGGAGGTCTCAGGTGGGCTGTGGAAGTCGCTGGGTGCTGCCAAACACGTGGCAAAGGGAGCAGGGCTTCTGTCCCCTGTGCTGGGGCAGCCCAGGGCTCCCGGGGTGGTGCAGCGTGCCTGGGTGGACGTGGCTCTCCCCAGCACTGTTTTGTAAGATGAGTCAAACTGTATCGATGCCATTTCATGTGGTAGTTGAGTTCACAGGGTGGGATGGACCTTTTTTGCACTGTCTTAATCCAGAGCCAACACTTGTGCATCCAGTATTCTGCTGGTGAATCCATGGGTACTTTTATACAACCTGACAGATCCCAGCAACCCCCACAAGGAGGTTTTATTGCTTTTATATTTAGAGAGCAGCTCTCACCCAATGCCCAACTCCTGGAAGGTGACTTTTCCCCATCTGTGCTGAAGGAAACTCTTTCCCAGTCTCATCCCTTCTGTTCCATGAGCTACTTCTCTGAGTTTTGACACCTCAGTTGGTGAACAAAACTAAATATTCTCCAGTAAAGCACAGAGGAAATGGTGCTGGCTGCATCTATGCAATGCAGGGCACACCCACACTTTGTTTTGTGGGCACCAACAAAACCTGCCTGGCATGCTGGCAGCTCCCATAGCCACAGCCTGATCCCTGAGAAGACATAAACAGCATCTTAATAATCCAGCTTTCCTTGAAGTTAGTTAATTAATTGGGTATTTGCAGCTCTGTATGGAGTTTTGTAAGGCTTTATTATGATCTGTAAGTATCACAAGTGAATTATTGATGCCGAAAGGCAAAGATTTACATAGGGGATGGAGGCTGTGGGAGATGCTCAGAGTCTGATTGGAAATCTGCTCCAGTCAGACCCTCCTGTTAGCTCTGAGAGGATGAGGAGCTGGGTGAGGATTGAGTGAAGGGCCCCTTGGGGCTGGCATGGTGACCACTCTGCCCAGGCAGTGCTGCATATGCTCTGGGGAGTTTGTTGCTCTCTGGGGAAAACAAGATCTCTCCTTCCTGCCCCCTCTGCAGTTCAAACCATGCTCCCTCCCCAATGCCTCTTGGTTAGTGTTTTTGGCAGAAATAATTTCTCCAAGTTTGGCCCATGTCCAGCTGGGTTGGTCACTCGCCATCCTGCTGTTTCCCACCCTGAAGGGGAACAGCAGTGAACCAAGCCCTGCATTTAGTGAAATGCCTGATCCCAAGGATCTGGTGCAGTTTGTGTGCTCTCTGTGTTTACATTTTATCTCTAGAGGAAGTACATTGCAGGTCTCTAGGCAGGGGATTGAACTGGCTTGATTCTGGATCTTCCCTCCCCTCTCCTTGCTCGTGCTGTCTGTTGGGATGCAGGAGCCCTGCTGGGAGGTTACTGGAGGAGCTGGCTCCAGGCTGGTTCACCTCAAGGAAATCTGGAGACATCTAGGGCTTGGTGACGAGGTGACAGTGTGCCTCAGTTTGGAAAACAGACCTGACCATGAGCAGGCAGTAAAATATTCCCTCGAGTCCCCCAGAACAGACCCTGCCCCCAGAATAAGGAATGTGAGGAGGGGCTGGCTCTGTTTGCCACTCATGGCCACTGGAATCTGCTTCTCTGTCCCTCTGCACGTTGCCCAGCTGAAAAGAGACAAACCTGAGCACAGTGATCTGTGGCCATGGCTGTTTCCCTGGGCTGCAGTGGCCAGAGGCTGCTGTGGGAAGTGGCCGTGGCTGTGTGGAGGGGTCCCACTCAGAGCACTCTAAGCCCACTCTAAGCCCACTCCCACTCTGGGCTTAGAGCCCAGCTCTGGGATGGGCTCTAACTCAGCACAAACAGGAGTCATCAGCTTTCCTGGGCTCTCCTTCAAGAAAGGAAAGGAAATCCCCCCCTCCCCGATGGAAGCAGCCTTCTAGTCCAGCTTTTGGGAAGAATAAACACTTTTAATTGAGCTCCTCACCAACATGAGATAATAAAATTCATAGATTAAGCTATAGATTGTTGTTAAGATATTAAAATTAACTTGCATCCTCTCAGCTTCTCTCCTTGGGGAAGGAGTATAATTAAATTAATCAGCAATGCTGTTTTGGAGCTGCAAGGGAAATGCCTCAGAATGACCCTGGTCTGTTCCCATCCAGCCTCTGGCATGTCATGAGGTTTTTGCCTCCTCCACGGGCTGGGAGAGCCCCAGTCCTGCTGGAGCAGCATCTGCAACACTCCCCTCACAAGAAACCAAATGGGAATCAAGTTGGTTCACCTCCAGATGCTTTTATATTCATTAGCCACCTGTTAAGTACTGTAAATACACACTTGAGAAGTCAATATATATTTTTATAAGCTTGAGACAAATGTAATATAATATTATAAGGGACTCTGTGTGCATCTCATGTTTGAACTATAGTCAGACATCTCCAGGGAATCTCAGTTGGTTTGGAATATTTAATAATAATGGTAATAATAATAATAGTTATTATAAATGCTAATAAAAATCTATTGACTTTTTTTTAAATTTTGTATTTATTGAACCACAGTTGAAGCTGGCAATAAATAAATAAATACCTGAGTGAAACCAACTGGTAATCTTGCCCTGGTTTGTCTGTGTGGGTCATTTCAATATTCTGGGGGAAAATGCCACTTTATCAAGGGTGGCATGTGGTGAGTAAGGGACAGTTTTAGCAGCATCAAGGCGTGAAGTGATGCCTTGTTTTGTTAAATAACATCTATGCTAAGGTGGGAGCCTGTGCTCTGGCTGTGGAGTGGCTGGAGGAGGTGGTTTCTTGTTAATGACACTTTGCAGGGAGGACAAAAGCACCTACTTTGCTTTTCTGGTGCATGTGGTGTTATCAGAAAGGTGCCTGGCCTGGCCTGTGAGCCCAGGTGCTGCTCAGGCAGGTGGGAAAATGTGGGCCCGGGAGAATTTTAGCCTGCTTAGCAGCTGCTAACATTTTTTCAAGGAAAAGTTTCTCAAGGAAGATTTTCTTAAAACAATTTTGGTAAATAACTATTTTTTCTTAAAACAATCTTTGTCTAATTGGTGTTTTTTGTTTTTGTCGTTTAACTAATGTCATTAAAGAGGTGTCATTTTTATTTACTAATCATGTTAAGTTTGTATCAGAACACCTTATAAAAGGTAGTAAGAATTAGACAACAAAGAGCCTTTTTTTCTATACCTTTTGCTTTACAAATTATTTGGAGTCTTTCATGTCCAACAGCAACAGGAAAATCCCTCCCACCACCCTGCCCAGACCAGACCTTGGACATTCTCAGGGTGGAGCTGTCAGTGCAGTGGTCAGTCTGACACAGGTGCTGGTGTGTGAGTGTGGGGATGGTGCTGAGCAGAGGGAAAATGCTGCAGAGTTCCTGCACTCGAGGCATGTAATTAATTGTTTTATTGAATCAATGAAAGCCATGCCTGGCCAGCACGTTAAATGCAAACTCAGCACAAACAGTGATATTTAAAAATGATTTGATGTGACTCTCACCCTTTCACATATCTTTTTCCCTGGCTGTCCAATGCCCAGGAACAGGCACAGGAACCCTGGCTGGTGTGGTGACAGCAGTGACAGCTGCTGGGGAAGGACTGAACAGGTGCTTAGAATGAGTGAAGCCTATTTGCCTTCTGTTGATCAATTAATTCAGGCAGCCTTTGTTCTGAGCCTGGCCAGGTCTGTACTGGCACTATAAAGAAATAATCAGAGCTCTGGAGTGGGGTGATGAGCAGTGGATTCCCAGTCACAGCTCACCAGAGGCAGATTTTGCCCAGTCGTTGGCAGTTGTGCCTCCTTGTGAGGTGTGGAGATGGGTTTGTCTCTCTTGTGTGACCTTCCTGGCACTGTCTCTGCTGGGAGCTGTGGGACCCCTCCTGCCCTGGCTTTTTTTGGTACCCCCTGTGCCCTGCCCAGCCCCACGCTGCACCAGGAGAAGTGGCTCTGGAGAAAAGGAGGGTCAATATGGCTCAGACAGGGAACCCCAACGTGCAGCAGTGCTGGCAAGGAGGGGCTCAGCACTCAGCAGGTGCTGATCATACAGGGGATTTTTAAAATAAAGCCTTCATTGCACAGTGCTGGTGAAAGCAGCTGGCACCACCAGTGTGTCTGTGTCTGTGTTTTGGGGAGAGCAAGGGAGGAGCCAGGGCTCCTCCTCTTGCCCCTCACTCCCACACAGCAGCCTCAGACATGAAATCCATCATCTTCCCCCTTCCTCTTCTGGATTTTCACTGCAGAGAAGCTGCACAGACCCGTCTGAGAGCAGAGTGCAGGGTCAGAGCAGCCTGGCCTTGCTGCCACCTGTCCCCACCCTGCCAGCACAGGAAGGATATGGGCGAGAGGAGGGCAGTGCCCTGGGAATGTTAAAAAGAACCTGGGTCTGGAGGAAGAGCAAGGCTTGAATATGAATAATTGCTAATTATCAGGAAGAGCAAGTGCCATTTGTCATGGTAATCAGCGATCTGTCAGCTCGAGTGATGCTTCTTTCCTCCTTCCATTCATCTCCCACGGTCCCGGTGTGCCTGAAGAGCCCTGCCCGGGCTGGGACGTGGCCAGACCCCCCCAGCTCCTCCTGCCCCACCCTGGATGGGTTCCCAGAGCCACACTGGGCTGTCCCCAGTGCCGTGCACCACCCACCTCAGCTGGGACCAGGGGGGTGCAGCCCTACTGGCTGGCCAAGGGGTGCCCATGGTGAGACAGATGCTGGGGTTTGTGATCCAGCTGAGGCACAGGACTGGGTGACCTTGGCACAGGGTTGGGTGACATTGGCACAGGGTTAGGTGACACTGGCACAGGTTTGGATGGCATTGACACAGGGTTGGGTGACACTGGCACAGGGCTGGGTGACACTGGCACAGGACTGGATGGCCTTGGTGCAGTGCTGGGTGACACTGGCACAGGGTTACATGACACTGGGACAGGGCTGGGTGACTTTGGCACATGGTTGGGTGACCTTCGTGCAGGGCTGGGTGACATTGGGACAGGGTTATGTGACACTGGCACAGGGCTGGTGACCTTGGTGCAGGGTTATATGACACTGGCACAGGGCTGGGTGACACTGGCACAGGGCTGGTGACCTTGGTGCAGGGTTATATGACACTGGCACAGGGCTGGGTGACATTGGCACAGGGTTAGGTGACATTGGCACAGGGCTATGTGACATTTCCAGCCAGCAGCACCCACCAACCCCACCATGGGTGATCTCAGCTGCCCCTGCACTTGTGGCTCACCACTTAGAGCAGGGCCATCTGCACAGTGGCAGGAGCTGCCTGGAAGGCACAGGAGCCATTTAATTACACAATTATAAACAACTTCAGCCTTTTTATCTTCCCGGGGCTGACAAGCACCTTCAGCACCAGACAAAGAGCAGCTGTTATCTCTCGGCACAGCGGCCACTCCTGGGCAGCTGCCACCACCCCTGGAGGAGCACAGACAAAAGCAGAGGAGCTGTGCTCTGTCAGCAGGTCCAGAGCCACTGGCACAGCACGGGCATGTGTTGTTTGGACACACAAAGGACGAGGCAGGCACAGCAGGTCAAGGGAAAGCTTCTCTATTTTAATTATCTGACTCCAATACTTATATACATTTGTACAGAGGTCAAGAGATTGGTTACACAGGTTGTCACCTCTTAGACCTGGATGGTGAACATCACCATCAATCCCATTCCTCCTCCCAGAGCAGAAATATGTAAACAATAAATAATTTCTAAAAATACACATCGTTTTCTTGAAGCTGTGTGAAAATCTGCACTGCAAGATTTCAAACACTTGCAAGCAAGAAAACTAAAAACAACAGGCATGCCCACTGCTCAGAGAGCTACAGCTTCCTTTTTTTCTGCCACCTCCAGAGCCCAATAGCAGGAGCACAGGGGAAGGAGGAGGGACATGAGGTTGTTCAGAGGTTTCTGGAGTTTCTGTAACAATGAAGAGCACTTACAAGGTGTTCTCCCCAGGCAGCTGCTCCCACACCCCTTTTTATGAGGATGATGTCTGACTTAGAGGATGTCAGTAATGAAAAAGTCATTTTAATGAGCTCTGGTTTATTGGCACACCAGACTTTCAGGAGTCAGTTGTGCCACGAGGAGTGTTGCACCACTGTTCACAGAACTCTCTGAAAAACAGCCACTTTTGGTGGTGCTGCCCAGCTGTCAGGGTTGTCCCCACCCTGGTGCAGTGTCAGCTCTGTGGTGCAGCATCCCCCTGCCTGCTCTGCTGCTGGGCACCCCCTCAGGTGCTGTGACAAATCCCTGGCACCTGCAGCACGTGGGAAGCTCCCCTTGCTCTGCCCTGCATGGCAGGAGCCCAGCTCACTGCTGTGTGTGCAGCCATAAACATTTCCATTAACTCCCACAGCATTTAAATTCCACAACGGGGCTGAAATAAAGCAGCAGCATCACATCCCAGTGGGGGCCCTCAATCATCTGCCCCAGAGGCACCCTGGGGGAAACATTTGGAAAGAACTTAGAACTGGGCAATTCAGGGTTTTTTGTGCAAGTCTCTTCTGTACAAAGAAGCCTGTTCCTGCTGACATGTTCCCAGGGGAATCCTGTGTCTGGCTTTGGTGGAAGTTTAATGCAGCTCAAGTGTGATGGGGCAGCAGTGGGGCAGCAGCCAGTGCTGCCAGGGCTGTCTGACCCATAAAAGCCTGTGGCTGCAGGGCCAGGGACTCCTGGAGTCCTGAGCTGTCCCTTCAAGCAGCCCGAGGGATGGCACTCAGCCCTGGGGGTTTATGTTGTTAAACATTTTTAAGTGAATTCTATTAAGCACTAGGAGGCAAAAAAGGTGAAGAGGGCAATGAAGAAGCTTCTTGTGAGGTTGAGGTGTTCCTGGATGATGGCAATTTTGTGTTGGATAAATGGCTGTTTGTGAGTGTAAATACAGTCTCCCGGGGTAATGGGATGTACATCAGGAATGCTGTACCCTGCTGGGGAAAAACAGGCTCAGGGACCCCAAAAATGATGAGATCTTCCCTGAGGTGGTTAAAATCATCATTAGCAGTGTTGTCTCTCCTGAGGAGAGCTGGTGGATCTGTGAGGCACAGGCTGTCTCACAGCAAAGCACAAATCCCTGCTTTGCCTCACGGGAACAAGGATGTGTTAGGTATCACATCACACTGCATCAAGATGCAAAGTGGCACAGTGAATCAAACTCCCCAAAATAAAACTTTCTTCCAGAAATAAGCTTGTCACTGTCAGTTCTACCTCTTGCCAAAGAAGTGTGGTTTGATTCTTCTTGCCAGTGATTTACAGTGGTGGGTGTGTTTAATCCCTATTTCTGATAGCAGGAGTCTAAAGGGGGAGAGGAAGGTGTTTCTATTCAAGGATCCAACACGAAACCCAGATCCTAAATGGAGCTCTGATACAGCAGAGCTGGGAGGAGAGAGCACAAAGGAGCAAAGGGGAATGCATGATGCACTCTGGGCACTGGGGGAAAAGGAGAGTTTCCTCCATTTCCACTTCCCCAACACCACGGTGGTGACACAGGGGGGCCCTGGGCAGGACTACTGCCCACCCAGCCAGAGCACTGGCCCCTGTACCTCACTGTTGCACTTTTGGACACACAAAGGACAAGGCAGACAGCAGAAGGTCAGGCAGGAAAGTCTTATTTTAATTTTTGATTCTATCTTATATACACTTTGATAGAAGGCAAAAGATTGGCTACACAGGTTGCCACCTTTTTGACCTCAGTGGTGAACATCACCATCAATCCTCTCCTCTGGGAGGAGAAATACATAAACAAAATAGATAAGTTTTAAAAATATACATAGTTTTTTTGAAGCTGCGTGAGAATAAAATGCAAACACTGAAAAGCAAGCAAACTTAGAACACCACCTCACCACCTTGGAGGGTTTTGAGGGGTTATTTAGAGACAAAATCTTACAAAACTCTGCAGGGAGGGGATGGATCCTGCCTGGTTAGTGCCAGCCTCGGGGAGGACATTTGCTTGGAGGAAGCCCTGATGTGCCATGCACGGGCACTAATCCCAGTGCCTCCCTTATTCCCTCACGAGGGGATAGGGTGGTGACATCCTCCTGGGCTGTTTGGCTGCAGTGCCACCAGCCCTGCCCAGGGAGCCACACACAGGCAGCAGCTTGTGGCTGGTGGGACCCTTCAAGGCTGAGCCCAGCAGAGGCTCTGTCACTGACTTGAGGAATGTTTCAAACAGATCATTTGTTTTCATTAGACTTGCACCAACATCTCTGTCCCCGTGTTCCTGATGCAGGTCGACAACTGTCCTCAGGAATGCTTTAATTGTGTTTTCCTCACTTTGCACAGCTCTTAGCTAATGCATTCTGCCTTCATTAGATTAGACACCTCTTGTCCCGAGGATGTTGTCATGTTTTCAAATGGCTTCAATCAGCACCTCCCAGGCTCCGGCTATTTCAGGATACAATAAAGCTAAACCTCATCCAGGCTGGTGAGTAATGGAGTTGCACCTCCCACCCCCATCCAGCCTGGCTTTAAATTTGCCTGGCTGACATCCCGTGGCTGCTGGCAGAACACAATTAAACCTCTTGTCTTGCAGGCATTGTCCACAGTTACACACAGCTCGGGAGGAAGAGCTCAGCAACAGCAACTGGGTTTCTAATGATCTTGTCATTGAGAGCAGCAGAGAGAGATAAATGAGGGAGGAAACAGCCAAGATCAAAACTCAGCTCTCCAGATGTCCGGGGCATGGCAGGTTGCAGGCTGGCCCTGCTCACCTCCTCAGACCCACGCTGGCACAGCACTCAGGACACAGGGACATGTGTCCTTAAATGCCAGAGAATGAAATGCAGAGGGACACAGCCTAAGCCCACCCAGCACCAGTGCTGGGGGCTTCTCTCCTGAGCATGTCCAGGCACTGCTGCTCGTAAACCTCATTCTGCAGAAGTGCTTTTCCTCTTGGGATCTCAGGATCCTTCACCAGCTTGCGTCCCCAGCACCCAGCTGCAAAGTGGCCACTGGCTCAGGAAGGAAAGTGAGGTGGGAAGGGACCAGCCACACCCTGGGTTGGGGGCAGAGAGCTGCTGCACTCTCTGGGGGAGGGCTGACAGCTCCAGGACAGTCCCTGCACTGTGTCCCTCCTGGAGCCCACCACACCAGTCCCAGGCAAGGACTCTCCTTCCCCAGACACTGTCCCCTGGCAGGAGAATTGCCTCAGCCCTGTCTTCTTATCACGAGCCACCACAATATCCACATCGATCCCTTTCACCCCACAGGCAGTATTTTGACTTCTGGAATTCATCTTACCTAGCAAGGGACTCTAAATATATCCCAGACAATTTCCTCTCCTCATTTTTAATAATCTCTTTTGGCCTTAAATTAGTTTTTGAAAATATGTATTGGGATGATAGGCTTTTTATCACAGCTGATGGACAATATTCATCACACCTGTGTCCTACTCCTCACAACACACTCACATTCCTTACAGCAGTCCTGCATCAGTTTGAACAGCACTTAATTCATTACAAGCCCATCACTGCGTGTGCGTGCTCCCCTCAACAATGTCACGGGCCATTTGTCACTTGGGTCCCTGGAGGCAGCTCTGGTCCCACCTGGCAGAGCCACTGTCACTCCTTGAGCCATGGGACAGGATGGAATGGCCCCATTCAGGCAAGGCAGGTGTAAAGGATGCTTCACTGTCCTCCACCCTGCAAACCTCCAGAAGGTGGCAGGTGGAAGAGTAGAAGCAAAAACCCCTTTTCTGTCCAGGATCTCTTTGCTCACTGGGCACAGCGAGGCTGAGGCAACGTGCTGGGGCTGTGCTGGCACATCCTCCCAGCCCAGAGCCCTGGTGAGACCAGAGGACAATGTGCTGAAACCACTACAGGGAGCCATGGGGACAGGACCAACAGTGCCTCTCCGGGCCCCCAACTCAGTCAGAGTCCCCACAACAGCAGCTCCTTTTGAAAAACTTCTCCAGCAAATTCCCATTTTTTTAGACACTGCTACCAGGCCCTCACCCAGACCGTGTTTGGATGCTCACACCCAAGCTGGGGATTCAGGTACAAGGGAATTGGGCACTCATGCACAAATTAATCATGCACAAATTAATGCTGAGCTGCAGCCCCTGATCAATGCTCAGCTCTCCCTCCCTCCTGAGGGCTGAATGTGCTGGGCTGGGGAATGTGCTGCACCAGCCTGGAATTCCCATTGTGCCAAGGCAAAACAAGGCACAGAAAGGCACAGAAAGGCACAGAAAGGCACAGAAAGGCACAGATAGACACAGAGGGGCCTGGTCAGGATTCCCTGAGACCTGGCAGTTGTGGTGTGGTCTCTGAGTGCTCTGCTCCCCACCGTGCTTCCACGTGCCCTTTGCACACTGGGCTGTAACTGAAGGCATTGTGCTCCATGTCCCTGCCCTGCTCTGGCACATTTTGATCTGCAGGAGCTGCTTGGCAAGGCAGAACTCTGTGCTGGCAGCTCTTGGCAGGGTTTCTTTGTCCAGCAGATTCCCATGGAGCTGCACTCCATCACCTTTCTGAGCACTAATGAAGGAACAGAAAGACAAAGCAGGAGTGTCTGAGTGGGTCTGAGCTGTGGACTCAGTGCTGCCCTGCCCCTCTGCCCACACTCCAGACAGACAATTTGCAGCTGCACCTTCCATTTGGCATCGATTACTGCCCAGCTCCTCCTGGTGCCTTCATTTGCAGTCAGCAGAGGCAGCCAGCTGACATTGAGGGAGAACAACCCCTCAGATCCCATCAATCAAGTGCCACCAGGATCAGCTTCCTGGGCCACAAGGACACCCTCTGTGGGAGAGCAGCTCTCCAGCTGAAGCAGAGCCCTGCTCCAACCCCTCTCCCACCACAGCCCCAGCTCTGCTGCAGGGTGGACAGGGAGAGACCTGGATCTGCAAGCTGCCATTGGTTACTGACCCCTCCATCCTGCCTCAGGGCTCTCTGACTATTTCAGGGGTAAGTGGGAAGAAAATTCACGATTTTTTTTTTTGTTTTGGGAAAGAGTGAAATACTTTTCTTAATACAGGAACATCTGACAGCACCCCCAGGGCACTGTGCTCAGTTTGGGGCTGTAATCAGGTCTCAGCCCTGCTCAGGACTCAGCAGCTGAGACCTTATTGACATTTCCAGTTACCACCCCCACAGCAAAGGAATTAAATTCAAGTTGTGTATGAAGCCCATTGGCTGCCCTGCTCAGCACAGCCCTGAACTCTGCACCATCAGCAGGGTTTGTACTTTATAGGGACGATTGACCTGTAACTATTGACCTTTCCCTGGAAAGCTGCTCTGGGCTGGTGTGACCCTGACAGGGCAGCCAGGGACACTGGCTCAGCAGCAGAGCACAGGAGCCCTGACAGGACCCACAGCTGCAGAATCTTCTCCTGGAGAGGCAAGGGAGAGTGCCTGGGATTTTGGTGTCTGTGTGCAATGTTGAAATTAGCAATTCTAATCCTGCTCTTCAGTGTAATAACCCTTCTGGGTGGGGGGAGTGTAAATCTCGGTGGCTTGTGGGCAGTAATTTTCTGAGACAGACAATTTATTCCCTGCTCTCATCAGAGACAAGGCTGAAATCACTCCGAAGCTGTACCCTGTAGGCTCTGCTTCCTCCCACTGGATTTTAAGAGGACATTTCTGCTTTCTCCAGCTCTGGTGACTGCCAGACAGTGCCCTCACACCCCTTACCTCCCCATGTTCCACAGCCAGGCTCAGCCACAACAGTTTTCCTATTATCTGGCTGCAAATGAAATCCACAGCCAATGTGGATTGGAGGTGCAGCCCAGCTGAGGGAGAAATCCTGCCTTTAGCAGGCTCCTGTCTATCAATAAACTGGATACAGTGATTTTGGTCTCCTGAGGGGCTGAAACTTTCAGTTGTGAGGCTGTGAAAACCAAGACCCAGCCTGGACTTAAGGAAATCCTTGATATTCATCTGGGAGGTGTGTATGGGGAGGTGGGGATGCATATTCCAGAGATGCATTTCATTTCACATTTGAAGGTACAGCTCCCCAGTCACTGATTTAGAAAAGGGAGAGGTCTCATGAATTCAGTGATGCTAAGGAATATTTTCCCTCCTTGTTTTCAAGCTGACCCAGGGAACACAGATTTTTGGTGGAATTACACAGGTCAGGGAGGAGAGCTGCATGTGGTGTCCTGCACCTTCAAATCGAGAATTCCTGAATGAAAAACATTGGCCTGGGGATGGCTTTAATTTGTTCCAAACCATCATCCCTTCCATCAGCAAGCAGGGAATTGTTATCTATTTATGTCCTACAATGCCATTGAGTCAATGGCCACATGGAAGGTGTTGAGGATGACAAAGCTGGCAGGGCATCTCTGCCAGGCTGCTGAGAGGAGCTGGTCAGGAGCTCAGAACCAGCACAGCCCAGGGCAGGGGCCTCAGGGGCTCCCTGCTTGGTTCGTTATTCCTCCAGACCAAGAGTTTCACATTTCCATTATGAATTTGGGCAGAAATGTGGAGTTCTCACACCACAGCTCAGCACACACAAGTCCCCCAGGTCACAGCCAGGGGAAGCAGGAATGTTTTTTCCCTGCCAGGCTGCAGTTACCCAGCCCTGGTGAAACAGCCACATGCTTTTTCCCTGTGCTGCTGGCAGTTCTCCCTCTGCAGCCTGCTCTCTCCTAAAGGAAACTTCTTTTGGAAAAGCTCTGGTTCATGGCAGGAGCTCTGATCTTAACAATTGTAACTAAAGCTTTTAAATCAGACAGTGCTGATTTAAAAGAAGAATTCTCTCGGCTAAAAATTCTAGTCAATTTTGTTCTCCTGGTAAAGATGTATTTCAAGCAGAATCTCAACTTACACCTCCATAAACACATACTTTTTTAAAATTTATTTACAGGTCAAGTAATTGATGCTTTTAATTAATGTGTACACAGGATAGCAATAGGTGTATGTGTAGCTGAGTGGGATATATTATTGCCACCTGCAGTTAGGAGTTAGAACTTGCCAAAACCTCTCAAAGAGACATTTCCAAATCCATGGTATATCCATGAAGTTTTCCATACAGTAAAATGTTTGCTCTCCAAAGGAAATTCACGTATGAATGCTGTTCCACAAGCTTCCTCCTGTGCCACACCCTGCACCAAAGAGCTCTGATTGCAGTTTGTCTCCTTTTTAACCATGCTGCAGGCCTGGTTCTGCCAAAAGCAGAACTTTTTAAATATAGAAAAGGTTTCAATGTCTCAACATCCTTGTTTACAGCCCCTTAAATCAAGGACAAAAAAGCATCTTTGGAAGGGACAGTGCACCAGCTAACAAAGAAACAGGTTTCTGTTTCATGGTTTCAACCTTAAAGGAAATAAAAAATAAGGAATACTTTTTCTCCTCAAATAAAAAAAAGAAAGTTCAATTTATTTTGATCCCATTACATATTATAGGTAGAATAACTAGTTCTTAGCTTCCCTTCTGTGGATCAATGAAAGGAAGACACAAATCAAAGCAAGAACTAAATGAAGGTAGCAGTCCTAAATGTAAAATGTATTTGCAGAGGGACGTCATTGCTCACTGACTTCCATCCAGGGGTATTTTTGTCTCGTTGCAAGCCTGTGAGAGACAAACCTGAAAGGAAAGAGAAATCAATCAGTGCTCAGAGACACTGGCACAGCCCACAACCACCTGCAGCTCCAGCCTAAAGCACAAGTTTGTTTTCCAGAGCAGTGACTGTGGATTCCCAGTCACTGAACCCCCACTGTGGATTCAGCCAGATGTGATGTAAAGCTCCTGCTTCTCCTTCCCTGCTTCTGACATCAGCCAAAATTCAAGACAAGAGGCTGGGGGGAAAATAAGGAGTTTTCTCTTGCAGCTCAACAGTCCCCTGACTGATGACAGAGGGACAGCACTGCCTTACAGCTTCAGGTCATGGCTGACAAAAACACCCAGACTTACTGACAGCTTCTTCATCAGCCCTCGGGCCTTGGGGTTCAGCTGAAGAAAATTCTTCCTGGTCAAATCCTTTGCTGTCAAACGTATGCTCTGTGGAAACAAACTCAAATCTCAGCTTTTCTGTCTGCTCAGCTGCAGCAGCAAAAAAAGTTAATTAAAAAAAAAAAGGTGATTAAGATCTAGGTATAGACAGGCAGAGAACTACATGTAGCTGGAACAGAAGCTCATCTCACACCTTTCCTGCAGTGCATTAATGCATTACTGGCTGTGGTGGTTTTAAATAGCTTGATTTTTGGTGAGGGGGGAAGAAAAGCCAGTGAGTAAATAACTTTTTTTGTGGGTGCACTAGCGTTTGGCCAGCCAAAAGATACTTGGGGTCCATCCTTACAAATCAAGAAAACATGTCAGATTAGGGTTTTGAAGCATTGGTCACCTCATGTCCTTGAGCAGTGTGTTTGTAAAAAACCCACTGCAGTGGCACTACTGCTGCTTTAAGTGTTTTATAGCGAATGCACAGCTAAACATTTTCCAATTCTGCTCCAACCAGCTCGAGCAGGTCCCACTTCTGGCTAAGAGCCTCTTGAGGCCCTTTTTAACCTCAACCAACCCCCCGATAAAACTGCACAGCTAAAGAGACAAGAGTGGGTGAACCAAAGCTGGTGAGGCAGCAGGAGGTGCCTGTGCTGCCCTCCAGGCCTGCCAGGGGAGGTGAGGGAGGTGAGGAATGTCAGGAATTACCTCTCCCCCTCCCAGGGGCAGGGTGAGGACTGCGTCCCCGCTGTCGGCCAGGGGGCTGCCGTTGGCAGAGATGGTGTAAACGCGCTCGTGCAGGGCGGGAGTGCGCAGCCCCGGCGTCTTGAACACCCTGAAACAGCAAGTGAGGAGTGAGAGATGTCTCCTCTCAGCATTTCCAGCCCAAGTCTTTCATTTCTGCTCCAAAAATCCGTGGAGTGCCTCATGCCGTTAAAGGAATTTCCAACTGCCCTGCCCTGGAAAAGTGAAGATTAAAGATAGCCCAGGTATAAAGAAGGCTTCTCCCCCATGGACCCTTGCAGACATTGTGCAATCTTCTCTCTGGCTTTGGCAAGTCCATCACCCACCCCATGGCATCCCCTTTCCCTGTTTCCCCACTGGACATGGGGCCTGGTGTCCTGTTCCTCTCTTCCCTGTGGTCACTTGTCCCCTGCCCTGCCCCCTGTGCCACCCACAAACCTGAGATATAACTGAGAAAAACCACATGCTCCCCCTCTCTGGCTCTGGATTCACCTTCAGCACATGGAATAAACCCTTGCTGGAAATTGATTTGGGCTGGGAGCCTTCTGCCCCTCTGCTGAGCCAGCCTTGTAACGTGTGTGGCTGTGTGAGCTTGAATTGC
>JANPWX010000162.1:902623-948983 GCA_024734555.1 Trochalopteron elliotii | reverse complement strand
GGGGGCGTACGAGGAGCGGGGCCCGGCCGAGCCGGGGCTGGAGGCGGTTCTGCGGCGCGGGCCGCGCTGCCCCTCGCTGGCCGACGTGTTGGAGGGGCTGCAGGACGTGGAACGCTTCTACCGGCAGCTGTATCCTGCTCTGGGGGTGTCAGGGCAGCGCTGCGCGGGGGTTGGGGGCTGTTTTCTCCTTGTTGTCCTTAACGGGCACGAAGGTACTTGGAGAGCAAAGTGCTCCTGCAGCGCCTCAGCTTGGACAGCCTGGCGGACGTGGAAGCCCTGCCGCAGTCCTGGGAGAGGATTTTGGAGCGCTGCAAAGAAAACGACGTCGTTCAAGGTAGTTGTGTGTGCAAAGAGCTGAGGGGGTTTTCCCAGGGCTGTGCTGATGTCCCCTGGGGACGGGCCCGGCCGTGCTGTGTTATAAATGCATATTATATAGTTGGCTTTTCCTGAATATTAACATGAATACTGTATGTGTAATTGTATGGGATTATGTTTTATTAATAGAGTTCAGAAAGGTAATGAATGTACATTTTATGATTCTACCAGTGTGTTAACAGTAAAAGACTGGTTTGTTTTTTTTTTTCCTTTGTAACATCTAAACTGACCAAGCCAGAAGATATGGGGGGGGAAAGGGTTGTCACCTTGTAACCCTGCATAAAGACTGCTAACTTTCTGGTTTTTGTATCCAGATGAAAATAACCAAAAAAACCTCAAGGCAAGAGAAAGATTTATGAGACCCTTGTTACCAGACAGAGTGGAGCCACCCACAAATAAATCTAACAAACAAAATAACTGGGGATGCTTGAAACAAATAAAAACTCAAAAAGAATATTTAAATAATTTATTAAAATCTATTGAATATGCAACACAACGATCCTCAAAAATAAAAATCTGAAAGAGTGTGTGTAGTGCTGGCTAGCCTTGTGCCAAGCACTCTCAGCCAAAATACTTTGGGCCTTTCTGTCTCCCTATTGTCTGTTTTTATTTTTTATTAAACTTATGAATTTCTCTAAGAGAGTAGAGCTCGTTTTTCACAGTGTACAAAGAGCTGAGGGGTTTTCCCAGGGCTCTGCTGGTGTCCCCTGGGGCCAGGCTGGGCTGGGCTGCCTCAGCAGCAGTGGGTGACCCCACCAGTCAATCTTTGTGAGCTGCTCTGAGATCTTGCTCAGCTTCAGTTGAAAGTACTCACCATCACACCTGGGCACAGCTGGAGGCAACATCCTCTGTTGCTGTGGGACATGAAAGACTCTAAATAATTCAGAAGGGAAAAGTATAGAAAAAGATGGCTTTTTATTGTCTAATTCTTCCTACCTTTTATAAGGTGTTTTGATACAGACTGAACGGGATTAGTAAATTAGAATGACACCTCTCTAATCCCATTGGTTAACTAAAGAAACAGCAAACACCAGCTAGACAAAGATTGTTTTGAGAAAGGAGAGTTGTAGACCAAGATTGTTTTGAGAAAAAGCTTTCTTGAGAAACTTTTCCTTGGGAAAACGTTAGCAGCTGCTAAGCAGGCTGAAATCTCTCAGGCCCACAATCCTCCCTCACAGTGTGGCAAGGGCTCAGTGACCCATTTCATTCAGTCAGTTTTACCCACACTTTCTTTTATTGCCTTTAGAAACAGGATTTTGGGAGTGCAGAATACTCTGTGTAGAAGGTAAAGCACATTAACCTCACAGGGCTGTTGTTTTCTCTCTGTTTCAGACACTCTCCTGAAGGTCTCACTGTTTGTGGAGAACCATCGGGAGCTGAGCTGCTCCCCTGGCTCCTGACAGGGCTCCAGGGACTGCCTCTGACCAGCTTCTGGCATGTTCTGTGATGCTGCAAAGAGATGAGGAACTGAGGGAGCTCTCCTGGTGCTTTTTGGAAGCTGAATGACTTGAGTTGAGTCTTTTCCTCAGCATGAAATGCTTGAACTGTGCCATTTTCAAGTGGAAATGGCCTTGGTCTCTGAAGAAGAGGCTGAGCAGGAAAAGCCAGGAGGATAGGAGGGACTCACCTCCAGCTGTGGAACTTCTCCTGACCTGGATGTTTTGTATCATGGAAAAAATGTTGATAGTTATTTACATGAGGTGCTGCAGATGTGTGAGTGTAACAGAGTCCATCAGGCTGGTGCCCTGAAAGATATTTGGGCTCTGTCCTTACAGATAAAGAAAACATGTCAGGTTAGAAACAGTGGTCACCTCATGTGCTTGAGGAGTGTGTTTGCATTCATCCTGCTTGGGCATGGAGGAGGAAGGAAGCAAATCTGGCTTGAAAATGAAATTATGGAGGTGCACGGATGGCTCCTTGATCTTTTTCAGCCTTCTGATGTGTGTGCATTTTTGTAGTGGAGTTTCTCACAGATTTTCATGTAAACAAAGTGATATTATCATTCCTCTCTTGAGGAGGGACAATTGATGGACTTCTACTTTGACCAGGGTGGTTGGAGAGGTGGCAACCTCATCCTCCAATCCATGACCATTGTCCAAAATCTCTATAAACAGAAGCAGAAAAATAACCTTCCCCCTTTTTGCCCTGAGACTTGACTGTGTGTCATTCATTTCGTGTCCTATAGCCACACACAGATGCCTGAGTTCTGACAGGGCAGTTTTCAAGGGTGCTGCAGAGCTCTGCTCTGTCACCACTGAAATCAGGGTTAAAATATCACTCTCTGGTGTCTGCTGACAGTCCAGGGACACCTTTTATGGGCTGTGCACTGATCCTCTGAATGTTCCTGGGAAGCAGAGGGGTGTTTGTCTCTAAATTATGTATTTGGTAAGGAGCTGCAGCTTCTCAGGGAAAGCCAATAAAGAATTGCATCAGACACGTTGTGGGTGTGTTTGTGCTCATGTTTCTGTGTCCCCAGCCCGGGCTGTCCCCCTGTGTGATGATTCTGGCTTCTTTTTCTCTGCCGTGGTTGGGGTTAATACAAGGGAGTTGCAGTTTGAGTTCAGACTTGGATGTTTATTTCTTATCTATTTACAGACTCACGAGGTGTGAGCTCTAACTAGCAATTAGAGAAATGAGGTAAAATGGAGCACCTCTTAACTCTTTCCAAGGCTGTTTAAGCACTAATTACCCAATAACGAGGTGACACCTATATTATTTATACTTCTGACCCAATAATGACCACCCAAGGCCTGCAGTGTGGACCTTTTTCACCCAGTTACAGAAAACCACACAAACCCATGAAGAAGAAGGTGAAGAACTCAGACAACATCCAAAATCTTCCATCTGGCCCCATACATTCCTATATACTAAAATCCCAAATCCAAGTTTTTCACCCTGTGGGATCACACAGTACTATTCAAACTCCCCAACCCCAGTGCCATCACTCAATTTCAGGAGCCTGTTCCATGGCCTCAAGTCAAATGTGCTGCTTGCTTGAGGGTCAGCACCTTTTAGCAAAGAAAGGCTGAAATTTTCAGCCTGCAGGGTTCCAGCACCCACAGCCACCTGAGGGCACTGCAAACAGCCCTGCTGGGGGTGCCAAGGGTGGGGAAGTGCTGGGGCCAGTGCTGCCATCAGGGATAGGGCCTTCACCAGTTCTGATTGCAGTTCTTCACACACAGTTCTAATTGCAAAGGAAAGCCCCTGCTGAGAAAACCTGCTCCTGGTGCTGGGTGTCCTGCCCAGGGTGGAAGGGAGGGGGGTTCTGCTCCTGGCAGGGCTCAGGGGCCTGGTGGGGCTCACGTGGCTGTACAGCCTTGTGCTCCTTGCACAGGGTTTGGAGCATGGTCCATGGCTCAGGGTGAATCAGGGGTGTCATCCCTGCTCAGGCCTTGCTGGATCATCATCACAAGCCAGGAGATCCTGGTGAGCTTGGCTGCAGAATTGTCCTTGCCTGTGTGCACAGCCCTTCAACACCCCTCTGCTGTCAGCCACTCCTCAGGACAGCTGCACGTGAACAAATGGATTTAAACTCTGCAAGATGTTCAGCACAGTTCAGTGGTGGCCCTTCTGCTTCTCCCACATGTTTGGCCCCTGATGCCTGTCTTTGTGCTAACAACAGCCCTGCTAAAAGTGCTGAGGGAGCTCTCTGCACTCAAAGTGCCCATGCCTTGACTCTGACTGACTGAAATGGGGTGCAGGAGGTGCTCCTTGAAGTTTTGTTGTGATTAATTGCTCTGTGCTGTTCCTGGTTGATGGGCCATGTCATCAGTTGCATTTGCCTGCAGCGTTCTGCAGGGTGTGAGTGAATCTCTGCATCAGAGAGCTCTGATTGGGATCAGTTGTGGGCTTGTTCCATTGCACATCTGGCTGTTCTGTCAGGCTGCAGGGACCCCATTGCTGAGGAGGACAGGGTTCCTCGTGTGTGCAGAGCTCCCTTCAGCTGGAATTTGCCCAGGGGTCACTGGGGGTTCCCCCATGAACAGAGCCAGGGTGGGCATTTGTTGGAATTCTGGAAACTTAGATTTTGGGGTTTTAGTATTTAGTGATACATGTGAGTTGAGATGGAGGGTTTGGGTGTTCTGAGTCTTCTTCACCTTCTTCTTCCTCCTTCTTCATGGGTTTGGGTGGTTTTCTGTAATTGGGTAAAAAAGGTTTGCATTGCAGGACTTGGGTGGTCATTACTGGGTCAAAAGTATAAATAATATAGGTGTCACCTCGTTATTGGGTGATTATTGCTTAAATAACCTTGGAAAGAGTTAGAAACAATCCATTTTGCACCTTGTTAACTAGAGGTACTGCAGAACTCACTGCTTGTGAGACTGCAATATAGATAATTATTAATAAACATCCACGTCTGAACTCGAAATCTACATTTCCCATGTATTAATCATCCCAACCTTGGCAAGGGAAAAAAGAAGCCAGAACCATCACAGGCATTCATCCTTGCAGTGTCACACGTGTCAGCAGGCAGGTGGAAAGGCCTCTCCTGCTCCTCCTTGCCTGGCAGCCTGCACAGCTGAGTCAGACACCTGCTCACAGCACAGGGATGTCTCTGTGCCAGATTTCAGCACCTTCCCGAGGACTGAGACAGGAGGGAGGTGAGCTCCAGCTGCCTGGGGAACCAAATGCAGGGTCAGGGTGATGCCTTTTCCTTGGTCCTAAAATCAAGAGCCAGAGAGGGTTAAGGGATAAAGGGTTTTTATCTTGGTATTTAATAAGGATCCTTATGGTACGAGACTTCTTCAAGGTGTACACTGAAATAGATAGATTGTGTACACAATTTTATAGATTTTGAAAATTAGTATATCTAATAATGATGTATATTATATCTAATGTATATATATCTATATATATATACATGTATATATATATACACAGATGTATAGTATATCTAATAATGAGAGGCTTGAATGGAGAGCGTGATATTTTCTCATCTCAAAGTGTTCCCTCTTGGATGGGCATAATCTTAGTTTATGGGATGTATTTTAGGGTTTGGTTTTTCAAGATAGCACAGGGCTTTCCAGCTTTCAGCTGCAAGGCCTTTGGGATGTTTGGTTTCCTGCCTTAACAGAATACCAGGGCTATGTTAAGTTATCAGACTTAAGGAATCACAGGTATGTATGCTAAGAGCACTAAGAATAAATAAAAGGTATATAAAAGGTATATAAAAGAAAAGGCAAAAAATCATCTTGGCATCAAGGGACTCCAGGCTGTGCCTTACCTTAGTGGGGCTGTGGGTAAGGCAGCACTGAGGGCTCTGAGACCAACTGGTAAAATATATGTAACCATAAAAATAAATCCAAGCACCTTTATTTTTGGAGTAGAGCTCTCAAAGTATTCTCGCATGGAGATCTGTCTTTGAGGAATGCAATAAAATGCAGTTAGCAGCTGGAGCTGCCTTGTTAAAGGAAAACTGTCAGGAAACACAAAGCTCACACTCTGATTTTCAGCTTTACCTGCTGCTAACCCCATTGGAAAACAGTTATTCTTCACTCACAGGAAAAGCACAAAGTAAATTCAGTTCCTAAATTCAAATGCCCACAAACATTTATAAGGAGCACCTGAC
Organism: Trochalopteron elliotii; assembly: GCA_024734555.1. Taxonomy (NCBI): domain Eukaryota; kingdom Metazoa; phylum Chordata; class Aves; order Passeriformes; family Leiothrichidae; genus Trochalopteron; species Trochalopteron elliotii. The sequence goes on along the minus strand of JANPWX010000162.1, from coordinate 943,039 downwards.
TCGTGTGTGGTGCTTTTGCTTCCTCCCACAGGGCTGAGCTCTGGCTTCTGGTGCAGTGGGGCCTTTGCAGCTCTGCTTAGGAATGAGGACCTGCTGTTGGTAACACCAGGCTTCCAAAACAAACCCAAAAGCTTTGCTGTAGTGTAAGCTCATGGATTTGAAACAGATTTCAAAGCTGAGTGTATTACAAGAGTCCACAGTTATGGAAAAGACAAAGGATTTGGCACCTGAACTGAAGTGTGAAGTGACTCGGAGGCAGAAATATGTTATAAAAAGCTTTGTAATTTATTTAATAAACCGAGCATGGGTTTCACAAGTCCCTATGGTTTTTTGTGCTTATTCTTTGAGACTTTCATCTTGGCCTGAGGCAGAATTCCTTTGTGACTTTGCTGAGGGGCTGCCTGAGTATTATCTGCTCCAAAATACAGCAAACGTTCTCCACTACCTGTTAGCTGCCTTTTTTGCTCTGTCCCCCAGTCTTGGCTCAGTGTTTCTCTAGTGCTTGTGACTTTGGCACAGCTTTTGCCCTGTTGAGCTCCAAGGAGAGGCAAATTCTGCTGGTCTGATGGGGGTGCAGTGAGTGGGGACACACTTGGCCTGCAGCAGTGATGAGCTTTCCCACGTGGGACATGCTCAGCACACAGACCTGCTCTGCCCTTGCCAGGACAGGCACCAGCAGTTGCCTGGTGAGCTCTTTGCCAATGTGCTGTGGCCCCACAGACCCTCTAGGGCTGTACTGCATGTGGGCAGAGCCTGTTTGCATTGCCCATCCTGCAGGAGTTTTATTTCAATCCTCCCTTCCTGCTTTTCTCCCCAACCCTTCCCCTCTCTCCTCCTGTGGATCTGCACTAGGTGTCTCCTGAACTTGCCTGAGCTCCCTGTCCCAAGCATCTTCCTGACTAATTCTTTCCAGATGTCTGGGAACTTTCATGTTTAGCAGTTTTGCTTGAGTTCTTCATTCATTCTCTGAAAGAGCAAACCTATTTCCTGGTATTCTTTGAAAATTCAGACTGATCATGGCTTCTCAAGAGCTGCTTCTGCCTCCCAGTGAAATGTTTCAGGTACCACTGCAGCCTTTCACTCCTGAATCAGAGCACAACAGATACCCATAAATAACACAGAAGTTTATTTTCCATAGGTGACAGCTCCAGAGCTGTCTATGGAGCCTTGAAAACACTCTGTGCTGCATTTATACCCAGCCAAGTGTCAGGTTGTTGGCTTGGGCTTTCCCAGCTACAGCAGCTTGGAGAAATTAGGAGATCTGTCCAATGTTCTTCTGAGTGGGACCAGCAATGGAAAGTAAGTGGCTCTGCCCATCCTCTCTTCAATTTTCCAGCTTAACTTTGTTTTTGGGGAGATGACTGTTCCTCCCAAAGGGATTTGACTCCCTTTGGAGGGATGACTGGGCAGGCACATGGTCAGTGGCTCCTGCTGCTCACACTGAGCTGTGTCCTGTCCTGGCTGTTGGGAATGTGGAGCTGCTGCAGCCTCAGGCTGGGCTGCATTGCTGCAGCTCTGGGGACATGGGCTGTCTGTCACCCCAGGGCCAAATGAGACTGAATTTGGATTGAGGCAATGCCTGAGCCACTCTGCCTCTCCAGAACAGGCTCTGGCTTGTCTGGAAGTCTCATCTTGTGGCTTCCCCTGTGTGTCCAGTGACTTTTCATCCTTGCCCTGCACTCTGTGTGCAGTGAGATTTGCAGCAGGTTTTGGCTGTTGGAAAGAAGCTTTGGGCTATTCAGTGGAACTTGGGAAATTCCTGTCTTTTTTCCTGAATTTTAATTTGCATCAGGATTTACGTTGCACGGTACATGGTGATTGCAAAATGCCTGTGGTGGGAGAGACACTGGACCTTCTCTGGGTCAGATTCCTGTTGTGGAGCAGTTCTGTGCTGTTGGCCCCCGGGGTCCAGGAGTGGGGATGTGCTGGAAGGATGAACCTGCCTTGTTTCCCTGTACTCCCGCCACCTCCCCACGTACCAAGTGCCTCCCCACACATCAGAACAGACAGAAATATTAAGCATCTATTTAATTTCCCATCAAAGCACCCTGAGATTCTGTTCCCCTCTGTCCCCCAGCATGTCACAGCCACCTCTTCACCAGAGCTGGCATGGGATGGCTCCCTGTTCTCCCTGGTCCTTTTCTCCCCAGCCCAGACAGTCTCTAGGCTGCCTGGGGAAGGCAGAATGAAGAACATTAAGCCAGTAAGTCTCCTAACCATTCTGCTATGTGAGGAATGAATCCAAGAGCCTTTGCACACTATTAATCTTTTCCAGTTCCTAAGAAAGCAAAAGATCTCGGCTCCCATAAATTCAACCTCTCTCTCCAGCTTGTCCCCTGGTGTTTGAACCATTGGCCAAGAGCTTTATTAAAACCTACAAGATGCAGTTTTGTTCCTTACTGAATCCTAAACAACTGTGCTAGGTGGAGAAGAAACATTTGGTGCTGTCAGCTTTAGAGCATTTTTGTGCATAGTCCATGGCCACTTGTCAGCCAGGGACCAGCCTCAGCCCCACACTGAGCCCAGGAGGACTTTTGCTCTGCACCCCTGAGATTGGGAGATAAATTCAAGCCAAAACCTCTTGGCCTCATGTCCAGAAGCCCCTGGCAATGATCCATGTGGGGGGAGCAGAAGGGATGTTCCCCTGGATGCAGCGTGGTCCTGTGGCACCTCACCCTCCTGTGCCACACCATGGCCAATGTCTGCAGCTGGCCAGTGGCCCTGGGGACAAGCTGTGCTGGGGCAGCTGCCACACCCTGGCAGCTTTCCTGCCACCTCCTGGCCTGCTCTGAGTGGAGAGGTTTCTGCTACAACCCCTCTGAGTGTCTCCCCTTGGCATGACCCAGCCAGTGCTGGGGTTGTGGGGCAGCAGGGGATGGTCCCCAGCTGCTGGGGTGAGCAGAGGAGCTGCAGCTGCTGCTGGGCAGCTGTGGGTGTGCTGGGACAGCCAGGGTGAGGGTGGCAGGTCCTGTGGGGGCAGCAAAGGTGAGGGACACACCCCAGCCCTGCCAGCTGCCGTGCGTCACCGCTGCTCCTTGGCACATCCTGCAATGTGTCACAGCCTTCTCCCTCTGGTTTCCTGACATCCCCTCAGCCTGAAACTCATCAACCAGTGCTGAGGGAAAACATTCACAGGCGAAGCCAAAGCAGAAGTGAGCAAAGCTGTTCCTTTTGGCTGGATTCCTCCAGCTCCTCGTGTCCCACTGCTTGGTTTGAGCAAGAGCCACCTTCCCCAGCCCTGTGCACCTGAGCCATGGGGAGGGGACAGCAATCTTCACTTGCTGTGAGGGAGAGCTCCTGCTGTGGCTTTGCCAAGGAGAACTCCCTTTCATGGCACAGTTCTGGTACCTCTGCCCAAACCCCAGGGAAGGGGGGGAGAGCAGGTTGTGTGAGTGGGAAGACAAGGCTGTGGAGCATGGCTTGCACAAGGACTGCTTTTAAACTTCATAAATCTACTCGTGACTCAGATGGCAGGAGAAGGAGAGGGGAGAAGTGAGGGATGAGTAAGCTGGTATAGTGCCCAGAGAAGCAGCCTGAAGCAGCTCTGGAACCAAGAAGGCCACAGCTGCTCTGCTGGAAGCAGGGGCTGGGGGGCACCTGAGGCAGTTCTGCTCGTGAGGAACCTCAACAGGAGCCCCTGTGAAGCCCCATCTGGGCAGCCAAGAGCTCCCGTGGGCCGAGCCCTGGCAGGGCAGGGTTGGGGCAGGTGCCGCCCATCCTGTGCTGAATCCCGCCTGGCAGCCGGGGTGTCACACCCCCCTGCCTGTGCCACGGGAGGACAGGGATGTGGAAAAGCCCCAGAGGTGAATAATCCAGCCCAGCTTTCGCTGGACACGGCTCCCCCAGCTCTGAGAGGCTTTTTGGTCGGGTTTAATGAGATTAGTCTGTGAGCTGTGGAGATGTCAGCCTGCTGGCAGCTCCCTGTTCAGTAGTTCCTCGTGTGCCAGGGAATGATGTTCGTTTCATTGGCCTTGACTCGGCTGGATCAGGCTCTTGCTCTGCTTCTCAATTAGCTGCATCTGCGTGGCAGTAATGAGCTGGAGGTCACACAGCGCAGGGAGGGGTGCCCAAAAGTTCACTCGTGTGGAAGGGAGATCTCTGTGCCCCCCGTGCAGGGGATGCTGGGGCTCTGCACCCACCCTGACCCCTGTTCCCCCCGGGGAGCCCCACTGGGTCCAGCCCCCTCTTATCTCTGCCGCGGTGACACTACACAGCTTGCTCTGCTGCTGGAGAGGTTGTGCTTCTGACAGCTCCAGTCTGGGTCTGTGCTGACATTATTGAAGCTACTGGTAATAAAACATGTCACTACAGGGGCCAGGGCCACATCCGATCCTGCAAAGGGAAAGCAAAAATCCAAACAAAACCTCCAAAACCTCCAAAAAGCTCTAACTGAGAACACACTGATGGTAGGGCTGGATTTCCAGGGATGCAGACCCTGCTCCTGCCCACCCTGCCAGGATGAGAGGGCACCTCCTGGCCCTGCTGTGCTGGCCCTGCAGCAGGGACAAGTGGCACACAGCTTTCCCAGTGCCACATCCTCATGGCTGTGCTGAATCCTCCCCGTGCAGGGAACAACAAATAAATGCTGTTGATGCCTCTGCCCTCCCGTCAGGGATTAGGACATGCTGGAGCAATTTGCATGGGGATGAAACTTGGAAGAAATGGCAAAGCTGAGGGAATATGATATTATTTATTATTGCCAGTTGCAAGGGAACAGCAGCAGCAGCCTCCAAACTTGTATAACTCTGGAACATGACTATTATTAGAACGCAAAGTTAGCAAGCAATTAGCTAATTGCTATTCACATTGTCTGTTGGCAGTTATAAGGAGAACAGTCATAAACCCCAACAGATGGAACTCAAATGGGTCAGTCTCTCTTTTTTTGTTGTTGTTTTATTTTTTTTCCATCCCCAAAAGGCATTTGCTATGAGCTGAGCTCAGGTTCTCACTAGGGCTCATGAAAGCAGCCAGCCTGTGAGTCAGTGTGCACTGGGGTCCCTGCAGGCCACAATCCTACACCCCAGCCCTGCACATGGAGCTTGTCCTGTCCAGACCTTCCCAAATGACACAGTTTTGAGGCCAGAGAGTTCAGCTGAGAGTGCTATGGTTTCTGTCATTTGCTCTCTGTGGTGGTGTTTGTTCAGTAGCCATGGAAAAGTGGGGAGCAGAGAAATGCAGCTGCAAGATGTCTTTGTTCCCATCCAGTTCTTCATGACTGTACAACCTCAGGTAATACCTTCTTTTCTCCCTCCAGCAGTGACACAAACAGATGGTGCCTCCCTGAGCATGATTTCTAAATCTTTTTGAGGTTATTTGAGGGATTTTCATTCCCTTCTGAGTTTGAGTCAGAACAGGGATCTCTGCAAAGGTGAGCAGCAGAGGAAGCAGCACTCTCCTTCCCCTCTCCTGTCACAGGAGAGTCCAGTGGAACAGCTCCCACAGGGCAGAGATTATCTCACTGCTTTTGTTAGAAATGCCTGGGGGATGCAGCACCAGAGCACAACAGAAGGGTAAAACATAAGCCCTGGACTCGAGGGATGGCTCAGTGCATGGTTTACATCTGTTTGAATCAGACACAGATGCTCCTACCTGTGACACTTTGCTGTCCTCTGGGTGGGTGTTGTGCTCTCAGTGTCAAAGGGATGCTGTGGCAGGTGTCTGCTGAGGGGATCAGAAATCATCATTTCTCTGCTGGAGCACGTCAGGGTCCAAGCTGTGCACACAGATCAGTGTGTGTGACACCAGAGGTGTACAAGGGGCACACAGGACAGCCCCAATACCCCAAGTGCTGCAGCCTGGCACATGCCAGCCTGTTCCTCAGGTTTACAGCACGTGCAGCAGTGTGGCAGCAAGGCTGCTCTGATAGGTGGAAACTCACTCTGCATTTCAGATACAAGGAAACTCATTCTGCATTTCAGATACAAGGAAACTCATTCTGCATTTCAGGTACTTTTTTAGAGTAGGGACCAGTACAGGCTGATTTGGCCTTCAAAGGAAGCATCACAGAAGGTATTCTGAGGAAATATTTCACTAAAGAGACTCATATCTGTGTTCAGATGCTTTGTGGCCATGGAAGGAGCTTTGCCCTTTATCCTTCCTGTAATGTGCTGATGCCACTGACTGTGGGAAAAGAACATCCTTGTTTTGGGTGAGGCTGATACAGACACAGAGACAGCTGGGTGATCTGCAACACATTAGGCCCAGCAACATGAACTTCATGAACAGCAACACAGACCCACTGCACACCTTTGGATGATATTAAACAGGGGATGGGTTGGAATTCATCTCAGAGCAAAAGCATTATAATGAAATGGGAGCATCAGGTTTTACTTAGAACCCCCAGGTTTCCCATAGGAGGCAGTTTATGTGGTGCCCATTTATTAAAGACAAATGCTATCATTTGGAACATATCTCATGGAGAGCAGGGGCCTGGCTGGGGCAGGGGAGCAGTAACTGGAGATGGAGCTTTGCATTTACAAGGCCTTGTTTTCAGCAGGCTCTGCCTGTACCACCAGGTGTGTTGAAAGCTGCCAGGTGCCCCAGTGCCCTCCAGGAGCCCTGGCCTGGCCTCCCACCATGCACAGCCCCACGAGGCACTGACCCAGGTGAAACATGCTGGGCTTCAATGAGTATTTAACAGCAGACAGAAAGATAATCCTGTTATCAGAAATCAGGCAACCATGGACTAAAATCAGCAGGTATGGATGGGGGGCTCTGGCTCCAGGTGCTGAGCCCTGCTCTCTGCTCCAGGGATCCCTTGAAATGGGAGCAGCTCCTGCAGAGCATCTGCTGGAGCTGGGGGAGACCTTGGCCAAGGAGCAGCAGGGACAGGGATCCTCTCCTCTGCCCCAGGACACGTGGCAGCCTGCACATGTCACCTCCTCACAGTCCTGAGGCTCTGCTGGCTCTGATTTGGGGTCTTCACTCAAAAAGCTTCAGAGAGGTGTGCCTTGTGCCATTTTGGAGGGAGATCCTGCCTGGCTTAGCTTGTTCCTTTTGGGGCCTGCTGGTGTCAGCACCACTGGGCACCAGCCTGATGTTCCTTTCCTTTCTTGAGTGAGAGGTTCTGAACTACAGGGCAAATGCTGAACAATAACAACTGCTGTTACAGTCACATCTACAGGTAGCTTTGGTTTCTGTATTCACCTGGAAAATAACAGTGTCCAGTCAATTAATTGAAACAGTATATGTTGCCTATCTGAAATCTTTCATTTGCATCCCGACAAGATGGTGCTGTTTGTTCTTTTGAGATCAGAAGCCCAGGAGAGGCCTGTCCTTCCTGGGCAGTAGCAGGAAAATCTACATGATTTGGGAAGTACAAACTCTACTCTTTGCATGTAGGAGAACTTCCTGCCTCGCTGCAGGATGGCATTTGCAACCATTAATTTGAATAAATTCCATTTTTATGCTCCATCCAGCTTTTAGTACATCAGACAGATGTACATCATTCATATGGGACAGAACAGTCAGTCCTGCATGTGTTTCCCCTCCTGTGTGATCATCATGGATCTGACATCTAATGCCACAGTTCCTTTTCCTTACAGAGCTCTCAGAAGGCAGCAGGTCAGTTCATGGAGCCCTACAAGAAGCCATGGATTCCTTTTGGGTAGGAAGCAGCTCTGGAGCAAGAGGAGTTTGGGATCTCTGCCCATTCCTCATGCTGGGTGCTGGGTGGGGAGGCAGATCCCCCTGCAGTGTGGGCAGGGGCTGTCAGGGAGGAAAGGTGGGCTTTAATTTTGGGAAGAATATTGACATTGCTGCAGATGTGATCCACCCAGTGAGCACTGAGGGTTTTGGGGAACCTCCTGGCACAGTGCAGGCAGAGGAAAAGGTTCTGGGATCAAGAGCCATCACTCAGCATCCCTTAATGAGAAAATCAAACCTTGTCCCACAGAACTGCCTGCCCCAGGTGGGTTGATCCTGGGAATGTAGCTGAGGGAAGATGTCCATCTGTGCTGAGCCTGCCTGGCCCCTGCACAGAGGGGAATAACCCCCAAAAAGGCAAATGGGATCAGACAAGGGATCTCCAAACTGCCTTATCCTGCCAGCTCCACATCTGGGAGGAGAGCAAGAGGGCAGAGAAGTGCATTGCCTGTCTGCCTGCACTGCACAGACAGGCTGGTGACAGCTCAGCAATGTAAATGATGCATAATAAGCCCTAAATAAAGTGTGAGGAACGTGTTTGGGATCAGCAAATCCATTCTGACAAGAAGAAGCGAAGGAATGAAATCCCTTTCCCCAAACAGGACTGCAAAGTCATAAAGGAATAAATGTAATCTAGCCCCACTGAAAAATGGCTACTGAAGACTTCTGGTTGGGGTCTCCCTGCTCTGGTCCATGGGGACACTGTGCACCAGGGAAAACAGGGGCAAGGAGAGCTGGGGAGGAGGAGGATTGGGAGTGGGGGCCACATTCTCCTCCTCAAAATGCTCAGGTTCTACTGAAACCACTTTGTCCACTCACTTTTACAGCCAAGTCTGTCCCACTTCCTTACACTCCCCCATCAGCCATTTATCACCAGCAAAGGGTGGCTGGAGCCAAATGTTCCCCTGACCTCCAACAGCCCTGTGAGCCTTTCTTCTCTGCTTAAGTGGGAGACTTAAGATAAGCCCAGAGTCTCTTAAACATGCCTGCTCCAAATAAACACAGAGGGCTGATGGCTCACAGGCTGCCTTGGCCAGCTGAGAGCAGGGGATTCTCTTCACAGCTCTCTTGGTGCTGTAGAGTTTCCTGTCCTCAGGCAGGCCAGAGAACTCACTCAGGCACTTCACAGCAGGATGAGGGAGGCTCAGCCAGAGCCCCAGAGCAGCCAGGGTGCAGCAGCAGGGCTGGGAGGAGCTGTGGGAGTGAGTGTGGGACCTCCTGGCCCCAGGGCTGCTCCTGGGGAACAACAACAGCTCCATGCAAAGTGTGATCTGATCCAGCTTCCTTCAGCTTTGCACTGTTAACTTTCCATGGGTTTCTTTGCCCACTCCCTCTGCTGAGCCACCTCCAGGCAGGTACATATTTTCCAGGGAAAATACAATTTTTTTTTGTCTCTGTGCCCACTCTGGGAGGTGCTGAGGCTGTTCCTGTGGAGGCCTGGGTGAGCTGCAGGGAATGGTCCTCCCTGGACTTCACTGGGGCTGTGAGTCTTTAAAGCAGTTGTTTTATGTTCTTTGTTGCCCTTTCACTTGAACGGCGGCCAAAAAGGTGGGATCCAGATTGCAGGTGTGTTTCTGGTGCCTCTTTCTGTTTGGGAGCTGCTGCTGCTGGCTTTTGTGAGCTGCAGTGAGGTTCCCTCAGTGTCCCCAGGCCTTGGGAGCCACAGTCCCCCCAGGCTCTGCAGTTTTTTTGGGTGCTGTGGGCCAGACAGTTGCCCCAGGACACAGGGCTGCACTGACAGCACGAGATGCAGCCTCGGAGCACAGGAGGCTGCCAGGACACCTCATCAGATGAAGACTGCCTCTTTGTTCCTCTGGAAACCACAAAAAAAAAAAAAGAGTTTCTCTCGTCACAGTTCACTGATGCCCAGACAAAGATGATGTGAAATCTGTGGGAAGACTTATTTTATTACAATATAGGAATGCACAGAACCAGATGTTTAAGCTTAGCTGTGGCTCCTCTGTGTCCTGCTGTCCCTGCTCAGGGAGCTGCTCAGGGTGATGTACAACACCCTGAACGTGTTTGCTGCTGTGCAGGTCTCCAAGAGCTCCTTGGGGCCAGGGCCACGGCCACAGCAGGTCCCCTGCATCCCTCTGAGCCACGGGGCCTGGTGCAGAGGTGACAATGTCACACTGGGGGACAGCAGGTGCCCCTTAGTGACCCCACCGGGGCTCTCAGGAGCAGCCCCCAGCCTGTGGGCCTGAGAGGATTTTAGCTTGCTTAGCAGCTGCTAACATTTCCGCAAGGAAAAGTTTCTCAGGAAAGCTTTTCCTCAAAACAATCTTGGTAAATAACTCTCCTTTCTCAAAATAATCTTTGTCCAGTTGGTGTTTGCTGTTTCTCTAAGTAAGCAGTGGTATTGAAGAGGTGTCGTTCCTATTTACTAATCATGTTCAGTCTGTATGGGAACACCTTACAAAAGATAGCAAGAATTAGGCAATAAAAAGCCTTCTTTTTCTATACCTTTTGCCTTCTGAATTATTTGGAGTCTTTCGAGCCCTGCAGTGACACCCAGCCCCTGCCCGTGGCCCTGCAGGTGCTGCTCTCCGCAGCCCCAGGCTGGTGCTGCCTTTCCGCGCTCTCCTCAGGCCAAACCCTGCTCCTGCTTCTCTGTTTTCCTCTGCCGCTTCTCCTCTGGAGTTAAACCCATCCAAGTGGCAGGCAGGGCCGTGTCTGGAGGGAGCTGTGAGCCGGCAGCTGTGTTGCAACAGCCCGGGGTATCCTCCCCATCCCGCCGGCTCTGAGCAAACCCAGCGCTCCGCGGCCCCGGGCTGCGGCGGGGAAGCAAAGCTCACACGCACGCCCAGCCTGGCAGCCTCGTTTGTTCCTCCAGCAGCCAGAATTTCATCTTTTCCACCTCCACGCTGCCAGCAGAGCCCTTATCCGCTGCCCTGACACCTCCGGGGTTTATTTCCAGCTGAGCCACGCTGCCTCCAGATGTGCTCCTGCCGCTGGCTGCTGGTGGTTGAGCTGGTGCTGTTGTTGGTTCTCCTGCCTCCATTCAGAAGCTGGCAGTCCTTAAAAGCTCATTCATCTTGGGAGCCTAGTGGCAATTACGGCCTCGTCCTTCAGGGTGGGTTAACCCCCTGCTCTCCCAGCAGCCCGAGGGGCAGCAGTCACTCCTGGTTCTGATTAATGCAGAAAATCCAGCGTGCTCCCCACATGGAGATGGAAAGGGGTAAAAACAGTGAAAATAGCCTGGAGGCAGGAGATATGCTGGGTTATTGTGACCCTGCACAGAGCTGCAGGCGCTACAGTGGGAAGGGGAGAGTCCTCACAGAGGGACAGTGACTGCAGGAATGTTGGGAGAGGACATGGGTATTTCCCCAGCAGGACCTGAAAAATTGATTCTAAAATCGTCAATCTGATCACCACTCCTTGCCTTCCCACCTGTCAAGGTATTCTTGGCTGTTGGGGGAAGAACTGGCTAGTGTTTGTGGAGAGTTTCAGGGACCATTCTCCAGGAGGTTTAGGCTGTGAGGAAGGAATTCACTACCCAGAGATGTGCAAGGCTCACACTGATTCCCCCAATTCCAGTGACAGGAGGGGCTGCTCCCCTGGACGTGGTCACTGTTCAACAGAAAACTCCAGCCAATCTAATGGTCTGAATTGCCCCTGGGTACAAAACTCCCAAAGCACGTGGATTTCAATGACCAGGAAAGAGCAAGCTGAGGGTTTGTGGCCCCTGAGCAGAGTGACTGCAAATCCTCCTGCTCCAAAGGTTCCCTCCAGGCTGCAAGTCAGAGCTAATGCTAAAAAAATATTTTTTATGCAAGATCAACTCTGAAGTGAAATAGAGAAACACACAAAGGAATCTCGATTGACCATCTGGCTCTGACACTCCTGAAGCTCGTGGCCATTTATCTCTGTCCAAAAGTGTGCTTTAAAGACACAACAGGAATCTTCCTTTGGGGAGAGGATGGAGTGTATGTTTGGCCTTCAGATGTCAACTCGAACACCAGAGCTATGGGAAGCACATAAACACCAGAGAACAAACAAGCTCTCTCCATACCTGAGATGAAGCTTGACTTTGGATGCAGAAATGTGTTTATTTTCTTGGAAAGAAGCAGGCTGTGGCCTTTCAGCTGTTACAGACTGTCTCAAGGGAATAATTTTCCTAGCAAACCTTGTTCCTTCTGTAATCCTTTGTAGCAACTCACCGAGTCATGCTGCCCTTGCTTTAAAAATACGTTTTCAAGGCCCATTAGCAAATTCACAGGTTTGTTGGTTTTTTTTTTAATACACTGAGAATTAAAGTGAAAACATAAGACCCAGCAAACCATTTTCGCTTTATATACAGCCTCCCCAGTAAACAAGTGTTGCAAGAGCCTGTGTGCTGCCGGCAGAGCAGAGGGATGGGAAACAGAATGTGGTCACATGTGGTTTTATTCAGCGAGTTATTTATATAATCTGAAGTATAGTAACAATGTCCTTGGATCCAGAGCCTCCCAGCTCCTCAGTCCCTGCTGATGGTGCCTCTTGGCTTTCCCACTGTGTCTGCATGGACACCCCTGAGCTCCCAGAGCTTCACTTCCACACCACACTGCTCCATTCAGGACCCTGAGCCCTGGGAGTTTGGATCTGCAGGGCTCTTGGACACATCTCCAGAGCTGCATCCTCCCCCTAGCCCAGCATCCTGGTACTCACTTGGTACCTCATCCTGCATCGTGGAGCCCATCTGGGACATCCTGTAACTTCCTGAAGGTTGTGTGCAGCTGGGGGTTGGTCTCTTTCTCCAGGCAGCACTGACAGAACCAGAGGACACAGCCTCAGGCTGCACCAAGGGAAATATAGGTTGGAGATTAGGAAGAAGTTTTTCACTGAAAGAGTGATTAAATACTGGAATGGTCTGCCTGGGGAGGTGGTGGAGTCACCATCCCTGGATGTGTTTACAGCAGACTGGATGTGGCACTTGGCGCCATGGTTTAGTTGAGGTGTTGGGGCTGGGTTGGACTCGATGATCTTGAAGGTCTCTTCCAACCCACACATTCTGTCATTCTGTCATTCTGTGATTCTGTGATTCTGTGATTCTGTGATTCTGTGATCCTCCCGTGTCCTGGTACATCATCCCATGTCCTGGTGCTCCACATGGATGTTCAGCATCACCCGTGCCCGAGGCTGGGCAGGAGAGTGTTGTGAGAATGTCTGAAGGACAGCCAGGAGCCAGCATGGAATCACCCTCCCCGGTTCTCACCTCCCTCTGCCTTCTCAAAGGCCCAGTTTTATGCCTAGAGATGTCCAAAGCACTGTGACTGTTAATCCTCACATCCCCTGGCGTGCAGCATCCGTTCCTGTGCCTTCCCAAAGCCACCACAGGCAGTGATGGTCCCTGTTTCTCACCCCAGAGGCTGGATCCAAGCACACAGGGATGGGCAGTGCTGCACCCCGTGTCTGCAGCCTCTGGGATGGGGAGCCAGCCCAGCAGCACGCCCGGGCTCTCTGCCAGGGCACGGGAAGGGCACCACGCTCAGCTGCATGGGCTGTGCAACATTGCAGACTAGTGGAGATCAGAGGAGATCACGGGGCTGGGAAGGGCAAACCTGAGCCCCTCAGCAAACACCTGATCCATTCCCTCTGGAGAAATGTCTTTAATCTTGCTGGTATTAGAGGTTATGGTCAGCCATCCTCCAGGCAGGTGAATGGAATTCTTTATTGTGCCTGTTTGGTTATATCTTGGATAGCAATAAGGATTATCCTCAGATTTTCGTGTCTCACTCGGAGCCCCCAGCATGTGTTTGTAATTTTCTTCTCCCTTTCAGGCAATGCCAGCAATCTCCTGAGGTTCTTAAACTGAACCTGTGAAATTTAATGGCTGGACAGTGTGTCTGACATATTCCTCTAAAATGCAAATATGCTCCTCATACTGATTTATGATTTTTTTTTCTCCAGCAAAATATCCAGTGTATTTTATCTCTAGCATTTCTCATGTGATTCTGTGTCAGAAAGGAAGGTCAGGCACGACACTGCTCTGAATTTCCAAGGAGCAGCAGTAGGTGGCTGGCTTGGATTTCTTTAGTCTGGTTTGTGCTTGTTTGTGCAGGCAAAGCCTTCTTCATGGCAGGGACAGTCAGAGCCCTGGGCTGGGCATGTTCTGCCCCTTGGCCCTGGGGCTGCAGACCCACCAGGGGCAGAGAGGGCTCAGGGTGGGGTGGGGGCACTGCCCAGGCTCTGCTCCTGTGCTTTGCACACACAGCTCAGCAATCCTGCTCCACTCTTGGCTGCTTTTCTGTTATGAGCCAGGAGTTTAAAACTTGAAATAACCAAGGATAATTGCCCAAATTGAGGGGGAGGATGCTGCTTCTCTTCCTGAGCCAAAAGACAATTTATCATAGAAATTCCATAGGTTTTCCTACACTCCACACACACACACACACAAACATTCTGCTCCTGTGGAGCTGGCTGGGTGACTTGGAACACTCAGGTGTCCTCATACCACATTCTGGTGAACCTTTTGTGTCATGCTGTCCCCCTGGGGTGCACCTAAGGCTGAGCTTGGCTAGGGCCACAGAAGGGTTACAGGCAGTGCTTGGTGGCAAGCTGAGCTCCATGAATCTGTAATTGCAAATGTGGAGTCGTGGTACTGAGGGAATTCAGTGAACCCACAGATTTCATATCTCCACTGACCTTCTGTGGCCCATAAATGGTCTAAATGCTGGTTCCTCTTTGTCTGCAGCCAAGAGTTTGCTCTTGGGTTTTTGAACAAGAGCTGGCATCACTTGGCAGTGGATTTGAGGCCACATGGAGTCATCAGCTCTGTTTCTCAAAAGCTTTTTTCAAAAGGAATTTCTTTCACTGAACCTTTAACTGCTGCCCTCACCCCATCACAGCCCTTCCCTGCTCATCCCCAGCCACCACGACCGTGCCTGGTGTGGGGCTGCTCCTCACAGCTGCCACACAGCACTGCTGGCCAGTGGTTTAAGGCTAATGGGCTCTGCTTCCCCACCCAGGCACTGTGCACAGATCCCAGCTCTCCTCCCTTGAGGAGCTGGAAGCTCTGGAGGAGGTGGAAATGCCAAGACAAGGAGCTGGCCCAGGAGGTTGCACAAGCAGAGGGTTTGCAGGAGGGATCCGGTGGCACCACCACGCACCAGCGTGTGCTGGGAGGAGGCTGGCACAGAAACTTCTTTTCTTTTCAAGTGGTCACCCCACCCCTGTCTCTGCCCTGGCCAAGTGTTTCCAGCTTTCAGAAGAAATGGCACAAGGCAATCTGCTGCTGTCCCCTCTGCTGCACCCTGGGGTGAGCTGTGGTGGCACCAGCACTGCCACCAGCCCTGCTCCTGTCCAGCAGCACCATCCTACTCCTGCCCTGACTCCCTGTGGCCTCTCTTTCCACCCAGTGTCCATGGGCAGAGGGGTGGCTGCTCCCTCCTGCAGCTGCCCAGCCCAGTGTTCAGTGGCCCCAAGCACCCTGACACAGCCCTGGTAGCCCCAAGCCCAGGACCCATGTCCAGGGAGAGCCAGGCTCTTTTCTAGCCCAGCAGAAATCCACAGTTTGGCTCTCTGCTTCCTCCCATTCCGCCCAAGTTTATTTTCCTTGTTTTCTGTTTATGAGCTAGGGGAGTATTGAATTTCCCAAAGTCACTGCCATCCATTGCCACAGGTCTCACACACAAAGACTCCCTCAATGCCAGGATCCAAGTTTTGCAATTGGACCGGGTCCCTTTCCCTTCAACCATTGTGGAAACAGCCTTTGTTTTGCTTCTGGATCTTGTTCCTCAGGCCCAAATCAAGGGCCACTGTCCAAGCCTGGGTTTTTTGAAATCTGATTTCACTGCTTTAATGAAAACAGCACATTTCAGGGGATGGGGCTGAGGGCCTTGAACAGTAGGATTTTTTTTTTTTTTCTGCAGGACTTGTATATCTGCAAATGCTGAGCTGTCCAGCCCTACCAGTTCCCTGCAAACAGCAAGAACTGGAGGGACAGGGTGAAAATGCTCCTCAGGTGCTTTCTAAAAGAGAAATTTGGCTCAGAATCTCCATTCCAAATGCAGACTGACAGCCAAGGTAGAACATCCTGTGCCCTCCAAGTGGCTTGGCAGGTGCAGGAACCTCCCCACCATGTGTGGGGAGCAGGCTGTGGCAGTGGCTCTGGCCAGTGGAAACCACCATCCTCTCTGGCTCCTTTGGGGCCTCTCTGGCCCCCAGGAATGTGGCTGTTTTCACTGGAGCCACACGTTGCCTCCAGTGGGAGATGCCTCTGCACCACGTCCTGGCAAAGGGCAGCCGCCCTCCTCTGTTCCAGGCATGGGAGTCCCACCAACCTCAGCCTTTCCCTGATGAAAACTCCATTTATTCTGGGCCTGTAGGAGAGGAATCCCCTCTAAGTGCGTGCTCAGGCATGTGCTGAAGCTGCCCTTGTGTGTGTCAGAGCCAGGGAATGGTTCTGTAATGGCCCATTTTTATTTAATTGCAACGCCCCTGTCCCACGAGCTGTTCCAGATGCTCTGATGGTTCCTAGCTCTGGGCTCTAAACATGCTGTTCTCCTCACCCTGGTCCCCACCCTTCAAGCACAAACAATGGTTTCGCTGGTTTTTGAGCCTCTCTTTGTGCCAACGGGATGTGGGGAGAGAATCCCCTTCATGCCAAATCCTGCTGATAATAAGAAACAGGGAGGGAGGGGGGTGCCAGCTTCAGAGGGGCTGCGGGGGTGTCACTGTCACCCAGCAGCACCCCAGGGTGAGGGGGGCAGGTGAGGGGAAGGTGATGGGGCACAGGAGGCTGGAGTTTCATGGAGGGATATAGGAAGGGGAGGCTGCAGAGCCCAGCAGCAATGCTCCCAACCCCCAGTGTGTGCTGCCTGCTCCTGGTGAGCACCAGGGCTGCTGCAGGGCCAAGGGAACATCCTGGTTCCACAGCAGGGTGGGCAGAGCCCTGAGCCAGGCACAGCCAGTGCTGCCATTGTGCCTTGGGAAGGGAGCTGAGGGCTGTGAGGATCCTGCTGGCAGTGCCAGGAGCACCTTGTGCCACCCTGTGCCACTCTGTGCCACCACCTGCCTGTCACAGCCTGCCCAGCCAGTGCCTGGCAGGTGCTGTGCCCACGCTGGTGGCACCATGTCCCTTCACAGTGACTGTGGGCAGGTGGCCCAGAGGGACCCCTGAGCAGCTGCTCCATCCTTCCCCCTGCACAGCTGATGTGAGAGCCCTGGTGAAGAGCCCACTGTCACTTTGGGGGATCAATTATCCTTGTCCCCATGCTGATGGCAGAGCTGGGCAGGCACAGCTCCAGGTTGACCTGAAAAACTGGTGCCATCAATGCTGGGACCTCATGGGGCCAGTGGCCAGAGGAAGGGGACCCTTGCTCCCAGGACAGATTGTTGCTCTGCTCTCTGCAGGTTCCCCCATATCCTCTTTTATCCCTTCTTTATATATATTTCAGAATGATATAAATTCTCCGCTATGGGCCCTGCTGGGTGAGCACAAAAGAGAACTTGCAGGCAGGCCCAAGAGAAAGGGAGGATAAAAAAAACCACAGGAGAAAATTAATAAAGCATTTGAGAAAGGGAGAGGATGCCTCGCTGGGAAAGTGTGTAGCACACAGGGCTCCCCAAAGCACATCAAAGCCTGACTCTGAAATTAGCCCAAGTGATGGGAATGTAAAGCAGGGGATTCTCCCACTGAGCTGTGGATTGAGAGTCCCCCCACAGGCTGCGAGGCACTGACATTTGTATTTATCCAGGCTCGAAGCTCCATCATGGAGCTTTTCAAAGGGCACTGCTGGGACCCAGCAGGCCTCCTCCCCAGCATGGCAAACATGGCACTTTTAATTACTGCTCTGTGCCGGCGCATGTGCCCGACCCCCACACTAATTCTTGTTGCAATTACAGCGATCTAATTGAGTTTATTCACTCTCCGAAGCTTTTGTGTCTTTCTTCCTCGCACTCCCTGCCGGTGAGAGCCGGAGCCCTGCATTGATGGGGTAGGTGAGGGACAGAGGCAGCGCCTGGTGCTGGCCCTGGGGCTTCTTTGTGTCCCTTGAGCTGCCGCTGCTGCTGGGAAATGCCAAATCCCCCCCGAGGCAACGCCCTGCTGACCCCGGCGCCGAGCGCAGCCCCGAGCGCTCCATCCACCGCGCCGGGAGCGGCGTGTGCTCGGCGGCTGCTTTGGAGGAGCACTTTTACATTTTTATAGGAAAATTGCTTCCAATTGGCAGGGGAACGATGGCACCGAAGCGACAAACAGGCACTCGGTGCTCAGGGTGTTAAACAGGGAGCAGAAAGGTCGAAACTCTTGCTCCCGGGACATTGGAGAGAGGTTGTGTCCCCATGTCCCCATCGCCTCCTCCTCGCTCTCTGCAGGTGCTCGAGGCAGGTCTTTGCAGTGATTTCTGTGATTCTTAGAACTATAAGTCTTAGCAGATTCCTTTTGGCTCTGTAGAGGTGTCATTTAGTGTCTGTTTTAAATCTTTACTACTGGATAATCTGGGAGTAGCAGTGTATTAATAGGATTCTCAGAATAGGAACCTTTTCTGCAAAAAAGTTGTGGAAACACTTTTTAGATTTTTATAGGAAAATTACTTCCAGTTGGCAGGGGAACGATGGCAACAAAGTGACAAACAGGCACTCAGTGCTCAGGGTGTTCAACAGGGAGCAGAAAGGTTGAAACTCTTGGCCCTGGGACATCAGAGAGTCCCCGTGTCCCCGCTCTCTGCAGGTGCTCGAGGCACGTCTGAGACTTGCCAGGTTCCCAACATGAAAATGCACACCCCCACCGGGGGGGAGAGGCTTTTGGGAGGAGGTTCCTGGCTGAGAGGGGTCTGTTCCCAGCCCTGCATCAGCAGGTGCCCAGCAAATGCCTCAAGTGTCTAAACACTGTGCCAGCAGTACCCCTGTTCCAGCCCCAGGCTGTGCCTCACACCCCGGGCAGGTGCTGCAGGTGCAGCCAGGATCCCACAGCCTCAGGGAATCCCAGGTGGGTCATTGTGAACTGGACTGGGAGTCCCAGTGCCAGGTGGGTCACTGGGAAGAGCCCCTGGGTGCTGCCCTTCCAGCTTGTTTTATACCATGGCAAATGATATAAAAACTGAAAACAAACCAACCCATTCACAGGTTTCTATTGGGAATAATCTGCCCAGAAAACAAATCAAAATCCACTTGATTTTTTTTAAAAAATCCCCTTAGCTTTTGCATCTCTTGGAAGTGAGCTTTGCCTCCTCTTTTCCAACACTCACCTGTTCTTTTATTTTTATTTTTTTTTCCCTTCTAGCTATCTCTCTGGATTACAGGGTCATGGTGGGACATGACATTCCAGCTCCAGGGGCTGCTGCCACTGCTCATCCCAGTGACCTCTTGCTTTTTGAGCTTATTTGATTAACAATAAGGAAAATAAAACTTGCTGGTGCTTGAAATGAAAATCCCCTCATGCAATATTGGCTGAAGAAATGCTGGACCTTCTACAGGGAAATGAAAAAATCTCCCACCTGAGATGGTGCCAGGGCTGAGCTGGGGCCCCATGGGCACCCCCATTCCTGGAGGAAAACCTCTTTTTGGAGAGCCTAATGGGAACATCTGCCATGGCTTCTGTGGATGCTCTTGAGGAGGGAGGGAAGCAGACACATGGTGACTGGCACCCGGCCCAATGAGGGAGGAGGGGGAGGAATTAACTCTCATTTAAGTCCACTTTTGTTGTAAATAAACTATAATCACTTCAAACCTTTTGCTTAATCAGAAAAGGCTGTTGGACATTAAGTAAACCATCGGCAGACTTGTCTTACTGCTGGATTAGAGATATTAAATGCCAGCAATGCTTGATTTTTTTTTTTAATCTGTCCTGCAGCTGCATTATTAAAACAAACACATTTGCAGACCTGCAAAAATCCAGAAATGAAAACAAAAGATGAGATTGAAGCTTTCCCAGAGGCAAGATCTGAAATCTGGATAATTTTAAAACCTACGTTTAGTCTTCATCTTTTGAACCAAATAATGGAGGGAAATGACACATAATAAAATTACCACTGGAATTAGCAGCACATTCTCTAACAAAGCCAGGTTAAAACTTAGGAGTCCCTCTGTGCAGAGACAGCAGCTCTGGAGCCCTCTCAGTGCCCTGCTGGCACAGAGGACTCCTCTGCAGCCCCAGGTTCCTGCTGAAGAGAACAAACAGCTCTGGCTGTAAAAACAATGCCATTTTTCTTCTTTTTCAGAAACCTGGTGGGTTTTCTGAAATCTCCAACTTCTGAACTCCACTAAACAAGCCAAGAGAGGCTCTTGCACAGTAGGATTTTTTCTGCAATTTAATTTTATCATTAAGTCTCACCTGTATTTGAAAAAAAATGAAGGTTTCTGGTTACCTTGGTGGCAGAGAAAAGCCTGGAATTGTGATGCCCAGCAGCCCATCTGGAGCCAGAGAGCAGCACATACTCATCATTTCTCAAGGCTTGAGCCCTTGTGCTGGCCAGGGAGCAGCTGATGGTGCCAGGAGCTCCAGGAGGCCACAGGGAGAGTGACTCAGTGTCTGCTGGGGCATGAAACCCCCACAGCTCCAGAACTGCCCCCCAGAGAGGTGCTGGGGGCCCCTGAGGGTGAGGCATGGCCAGGAGCAGAGTGTGGAGCCCTGCCCTCAGCCAGGGCGTGAGCAGCCTCCTCCTTGCCTCACCACTGCCACCCTGCCCACAGCTCTGGCATCCTTTTGTTCCTCCCTCCAGCCCTGGGGACAATAAAACCCGATTTTGAGGGAACCAGAGGGAGATGCCAGCTTTGGCAGGGCTGGGCATGCTGGGATGTGTTGCTGTCTCAGGACAGCAGAGCTACAGTCAGTGTCTGTCACTGGCAGGGATGCCAGCCAGCAATTTATTTTCCACATTAATTTTGATTATGAGTTCTTATATGTTTGCAGAGTCCAATTTTCAGAAGGGAAGTTTCCACCCCCTACACACAGGACAAAAAAAAAAAATCAGATTGACCTAAAGTTGTTCTTTCCTAAATTTCTTGTGGAATCTTGGCTGGATACAAGTTGTCTCAAATGCAATTACACTGTCATAAATAATTTTCCACCTCTTTTTTCCGTCTCTGCCATCCCGCTCCCCTGCGGTCAGTGGAAATTTCCCCCTTTTATTAGGTTAGACTCGTTGGCACTGAGGAAAAAAAAAAAAAAACTGCACTCATGGCATCATTGTCTGCTGCGAGCCAAATCCTCGGAGATTTCCCTCCCACCGACACAAAAGCTGGGGCCGGGGCTGGATAACGGAGCCTGTAGCCGCCCTTCCACAAAGCTGTGCTGTCCTTTTCCCGGCTCAGGAAACACCCCCAGGAGTGTCCCTGACCCGAGCACCATCACAAACTTCGGGGGGCTCAGGAGCAGCAGCTCCCCGTGGGCTCAAAGCTCGCGATGCTGCCAGAAAAACACAAAAATCGTTTCTAGAAACACTTCCCTGCAGCGATGTGTCGGTGAGGGGTTATCACACGCGCGGCTCTCAAGGTTTTTTGGCCGAATCGCGCCGTTTGTTCGCTGGTGGCAGCGCCGGGCGTGTGCGGCTGGGTCAGGGCAGACAAAGGGGCCGGCGATGTGAGGAGCAGCTGCCGCGTGTGGACATGTCCTCCTGCTCCTTGGTGCTCGGCTTTGACTGTGCTTTTGCCTCCCCAAACCGCTTCACAGAGCGGGATAATTGGAATTGCGGGCGCAGGGCCAGGCGGGGAGGGAAAGCTCTTTGAGCCCTGCAGGGAGAGGGGGTCGTGCTCTGCACTCCGCGGGGCCAGGGACACATCTGTCCCCGGGCTCTGTCACACCCAGCCCACGTCTGAGCACATCCCGTCAATTCAGCCCCTTCAAGCGGCTGGTAAAGGATTTTCGAGGGTCATTAAAAAGTATTATTGGTCCTCAGTGTTCCTGGGGAGCACACACGGGGGGCTGTGCTGCTCCAGGTTCATCCCTGACCATCCGCCCAGCCCCTCCTCGTCCCAAACACTGCCTCTCCTGCCAGGTGAAGCAGACAGAATTGGGAACCCCCAGCCCTCTCTGCCTGCTCCCTGGGGCTCCAGGAGGGCGTCTCAGGCCACAGAGCCCGTTTTGCAATGCTGCAGCAAGCCTCAAACAGTTGGAGTGAAGTATCTTCTGCTGCAAGAAGTTTTGTTTCTTTGACACTTCAGTGCCTTCCCAGCGACGAGGCCGTCTCGCTCCAGCCTGACAGGGCTCTGGTTTCTGTCTGGGTGAGGAGTGCTCATCCCTCTCCTGCTCCTGTGGCTGGCGTGTTTTGAATTAAATCTCATCGGAGACATCCAGGAAAGTGTGAAGTGATTTTTATTTAGCGGATGAAAAAGTTTCGGGGGAAGTAGAATTTGATGAAATAGAATTTGATGAAGCTGCACTGTCCAATATTGGTAAGTGGCTCAGGGGAAAGCAGAGAGGAGTCTGCAGCCCCGAGTCATGTGAGTGCTGCCAGGACTGCGAGCCACATTACTCACTGAGTGGAAAGTCCAGGTAAAGCCCAACCCCTGGCTGCACATGTGGTAGTGATTTGGGCAGATCCTCTGTCAGAGAGGCTGACATCATGACGAGAGGTATTTACAGCCGACAAGGAGAGCTCTGCTCAGACCTCGGCCCCCCCTCCCCCCCCCCTTTTTTTTTGTTTTATTCTGAGCTGTTATTATAAAGTATTATTTATTAAGTGGTGAGAGCATGAGCAGCACAACCCTGCCAAACTTAAAGCACTTTTCATTTAACAGAACGAAAATTATTTTAACATGAGTATCTGAAGGAAAGATCCACAGATTCTGGACAGTTTTATGGAGGCAGGCTATAAATTCTGAGCTGACAAAACTATTTTTCTCACCAATAGGCTTCTCTTTACCTCTGAAAGTTTATTTTCAGTAAACACGAGCTGACTCCTCGGCAGTGTCTGGAGGAGGATGTTCACAGCTGTCACTGCATGCAGTCCATGTGACATGTGGATCATTCCATGAGGCACTTGGGGACACGTTTCCATGTATGCCAGCACTGCTCCTGCAGGAGGCCTGAGGCTGGAGCTGTCACAGACCTGACCCAAGGCCACCCCAGACAGCAGGGTGATGTCCCTGAGCTGTCCATCAGCTGTACCAGGACAAATCTCCATGGGTCACCCACTTAACTCTGGTAGCAGAGGTCAAGTTCCAAGCCCATGGGGATGGCCCACACCTGGTGGTGAGCAGAACACTCTTGAGCTCAGGAGCACTGGCTGGACTGGCCCCAGAGAGACAGAAACCTCCCCAGAGAGGGGAGGGAGAGGCACCAGTGCCCCACTCCTGTCCCCTCCCCGTGCTGCTGTGTCCCGTTGTGCTCTGTGGTCTGTCAGCAGTGATGGGCTGCTTGTCCCTGTGGGTGTGCAAACACCCACACCTTCCCTCCAGACCCTCCAGGTGACCTGCTGGCACTGGGGCTGCTGCTTTGCTGCCTCACCTGGCCATGCACAGCCAGAGGGGGGTTGTGTTTCTTTCTTACACAGCTCAGAACGCCAGTTGCCATCACATTATTGCTGTTTGTGATCTCATGTCAGCTCAGAGTGCTACTGTGTCCTCCCCTCAGACAAGGGCTGTAGGGAAACCACAAGCTTTTTGAAATGCAAAACTGGTAAGCAACAAAAATTATGAAACCACAGGAAATGAAATGAGCAATTCCTGCAGTTCATGCTTTTCCCCTAAGCTCCTCCATTGCTCTTAGAAAAAATGTGCATTAAATGGGGTGTTAGCAAATACTTCCTGTCCTCCAGTCAGATTCCGAGGGCTCGGAAGGATGAAGGGATGAGGGTAATGCTGACTCATTGTGACAAACACCACAAGTGAAAAAAACACATCAGGACCACTGGGCAGGGACTGACAAAGGACCCCCACCATGACAATAGGCAGTGACATCTGGGACACGCCAGCACAGGCTCTGGTGGCAGCCTGGTGGCACTGAGAGCCATTTTCTGCTCACTCTCTCCCCCCCGTGCCACGTTCATGGGGGGATATTTTGTCTTGTTGTTGGTACCCCAGCAGTGGGACTCCAGTGGCACCCCAGCCCCACAGTCCGTGGTCCCTGCTCACACCAGGACAGCTCCATGCCATGATCTCTCTCTGCCTGCTGCCAGCCCCAGCCTGGCACTGGGCAAGGGGTTTGTTCTCCTGCTCAGAGGGGATGTTGATCCTTCCCAGACCAGTGGGGAGAAAGCTGCCCATTTTGGTGACTTTAGGCACTGTAAATAACTGATAAAATAGGTACAGCATGGCCCACAGCACACGCCCCTGCCCAGTGAGCCTTGTCCCATGCTGTGGAGCCCCAGAGTTCTTCATCCTCCATGTAATCTTTGCTGCAGTTACAGAGGAAGTGCAAACAAGCTGGAGCAGCACTGCCTGTGGTTGACTTCACTGTCATGTGGTTTGTGTTTCACTGATGACACGTTTATGGGGTGCCCATAAATGACCCCTGAAGGGCAGTGAGAGGCATCAGTGTTCTCCCCCTTTGCAGAACACACCAGTTCCATAAATGGCCAGAAGCTGGAGGTGGCTGTGCTATCAACCCCAGTCTCCACAGTGCTCTGAGGCATGATTCACCCTGCTCCATAACATCAGTGGCCAGAGCAGCTTCAGCCCTTCCATCTCCTCAGCTGTGCAATCATATTTGTAAGCTTTTCCTGTCTCATCTTTCCCAACACTCAGCAGGTGCAGCTCTGCTGGCTCCAGAGCAGCAGGCCCACACCTCACAAGTGAGCAAACTCTGCTGGCAGTGCTCATCACACTTCATCTTGCTTTGGGGCAGTCAGAGGGTGATGGTGCCCTGCAGATCCCTCTGAATCCTTTCTCCAGCAGCCCAGCACGGGCAGCTGCCCTGGGGAAGGGTCTGTGCCCTTGGAGGGGCTGTCATGGTCCATGGAGAGTGCAGCAGCAGCAGCTCCCAAGCCCTTGGCAGCACAGCAGGAGAGCAGCTGCCTGCACATCACGCTGCTGGCTCCAGTGGGGTGTCCTGGTGCCTCCAGTGAGCTAAGAGTCTCCAGGATTTCCCCAAGAAATGTCAAGGGACAGTGCAGAAAATGATGCTTTTCAATAACAAGGAAATATTCCATGAATGAAACCAGATCTGTTTATTTTGAGTTCACTGTTGCAAATCATTGCAGAGAGAACCCAGTCCTACAGAATAGGTCCAACGTGGATGTGAACCACATGAGGTGCAGGTTTGATCCAGCACAGAAACTTTTTGAATTTGCTTTCTTTAAATATAATTTCTTATTGAAACAATGTGGTTTGCATAAAGGTTTTGATGTTTTGTTTTAAAACCACACATCTAATTTTAAATGTTTAAGACTTATAAATAATACAGTAATTTTGATGCAGCCAAAGAAGATCTCATGCGAGAAACAGATAAATCAGCAAATCAGTACCTCATTTACATGTTTAACATGTGCCACATTTCATTCCCCATCCTCCTTGGATGAGACTCAAAGGGACCTTCCAAAGAATTTGCCCCTACATCCCTGCTTCATCCTGAGATAGAAACAAATTCCAGTTTGGAAAAAAACAGCTTTTATCACAGATGTCAGCAATTAAATTGTCCATTAAAAAAAAAAATTCACTCACCTTATTTTTTTCCTTTTCTCATTTGCTAAAATGAGAAATATTTCTCTCTGTAGCTGCCATCCTCTAGGGAAGGTTTTCAGCTCATCCATGGGCAGCGTGGGGCACCTCCCTAGGAACTGAGCTCTCCTGAGGGAGCCAGAGCTGCTCCATGGGGGCAGAACTGCAGAGTCCATCCCCCTCCCATGGGGTCTGCCTGGGGTGCCAGCAGCAGTGTCAGGATGGGAAATGCCCCGTGAATGGTTCTGGGGGCCAACACCTCCTTCCAGGGCCACCTTTGCCCACCCAGATTCTCCCCGGACAACAGGCATGGCACACACAAAACCTTAAAGGACAAAAAGAGTGAGCTGAGGTTGCTCAGAGTGTCCCCACATCCTGCTGCTCTCTGTGCCTGCCCTCCCTGTCCCTCTGCTCTCTGTCCCCAGCAAGGCCACCCACGCCAGCCCTGCTGCCACAGCCACATTTGTTATCACCTAGGCTTGCACCTATCCTCAGTCAGATGATGATCACACCAAATCAACCCATTTCCTCCTGCTTCCCCTCACGAGAGAGCTCCTGCCTCCTGCAGAAGGATTAATTCCAGTAATTAATTCAGCCACTCTGGCCATGAAGAGAAAATGCCCCAATTACTGTCTCTCCCCTCGAGGTGTCACAGTGAAATCTCATTAGCACTTTGGTACAGCCAGAGCTGCACTAACAGGGGTGTTAGATGTGTTAATGGAAAACACTTTCCTTTATCCTTTGGCAAATCCAGCTGTTTCCTCCAAATCAGGGTGGAATTTGATCTGGAGGAGTCTGCAGGGCCAGGCTTTGGGGTGGTGAAGTGTTAAAGGGAACAGAGTGCCCTGACCTGGGCTCACCCAGCTCACCCTGCCTGCCCCAGCACCTCTGCCCTTCTCACCTGTGCTGTGGGGTTTGTTCAAGGTGCAGGGACCTAAACCTTGAGCCATTTTATTGCCTGGTGTGAATCAATGTGTGAGTCTTGGGCTTACATAAGCAAAACACTGCCTGCTGAAAGGGCTGGCTGCTGGGGAAAGGTGTGCCAGGAGCTCCAGGGGCAGTGGGACAGGGCTCCCAGTCAGGGCCTGGAGCAGTGCCAGTGGCTGTCCTCGGGGTGCCACGGTGGTGGAGAGCCCAGGCAGCCTCCTCCTGCCCATCCTGCTCCTGGACATGCCTCCACCAGGCCTCCTGGAAAGGTTAAAAGCATTCTTGATCTGACCCCAGTGCAGGTCTGAATTAGAAATAAATGAAAAAGGAGAGAAGACAAAACTGCCCATTTGACTTTTATTAAAGTTGCAGGAGGGATACAGGCCAATAATTCCTTTTTATTGATAAAAGTACCATTAAACAACGCATTCCCCCATCCCTTTCCACTTTTGGCTGTGTCTGGCACCCACGGGCAGAGGAATTTGCTGGGATATTTTTTGGCCAGGGTGCCCCACACCTGCCAAGGGCTGCAGACCCAGGGGTATGGCACGGGGAGGGTCAGGAGAGTGGGGAATCACAGCACAGTGCCCCTTGCCGCCGGTTTCACCGGGATGCTGCAGCCCTGACCAAAAAAGATACTGTTTGTTTGCTTTGGCAGGGAAAAGCGCTTCCCTTCCGCTGTTTATTGACATATGAATCAGAGCTGGCACGGCGGCGAGGGCTCGGCACTTGTGTACAAGCACGAGAGCGCGTGTCAGGCAGCGCAGTGAAAGCTGCAGTAATGAGCCCATTAATCATGTCACTCGCAGGCAGGGGAAGCTCACAGTTCCCGGTGCGTGGGACACTCGCTGCTCGGCCAGGGGAGCCCGTCCCGCCGCTGCCTGCGGGCTGCCGGCCGGTTCGGGACATACAGATGGGAGTTCGTGCCCATCACCGCCCTGCCACAGCCCTGGGGGTCCCAACAGACCCCCCAACGTGGCGTGAGAGCTGCCTTAACCCCTCTGTGAGGGTGTCTGGCTCGGTGTGCCGCATCATCCTGCGCTCCTCTGTCCTTCCCCGTGGGTGTCCCCGACCTTCCCGGTGACACTGGCAGGATCCTGCTGCTCCTCCTGCTTCATCTCACCCAGCTCTGTCCTTCCCCGTGGGTATCCCCGACCTTCCCGGTGACACTGGCAGGATCCTGCTGCTCCTCCTGCTTCATCTCACCCGGCTCTATCCTTCTCTGAGGGTGCCCTTGACCTCCCCGGTGAAAATGGCAGGATCCTGATGCTCCTCCTGCTTC
This sequence comes from Trochalopteron elliotii, assembly GCA_024734555.1. NCBI lineage: Eukaryota > Metazoa > Chordata > Aves > Passeriformes > Leiothrichidae > Trochalopteron > Trochalopteron elliotii. Next base: position 915,669 of record JANPWX010000162.1, on the reverse strand, counting down.
ATCTCACCCGGCTCTGTCCTTCCCCGAGGGTATCCCCGACCTTCCCGGTGAGAATAGCAGGATCCTGCTGCTCCTCCTGCTTCATCTCACCCGGCTCTGTCCTTCTCTGAGGGTGCCCTTGACCTCCCCAGTGACACTGGCAGGATCTTTGTGTTCCCCCTGCTTCATCTCACCCAGCTCTGTCCTTCCCTGAGGGTGCCCTTGACCTCTCTGGTGATACTGGCAGGATCCTGGTGCTCCTCCTGCTTCATCTCACCCAGCTCACTGTGTTCCACATCCCTGTGGTCCACACTCACAGCTCTGCCCACGCTGCTGACCCTCTCTGCTTCCACATGCCCTCAGCACACCCTCCTCGCCTCTGCCTCCTCCACCCCTGCTCTGCCTCCTCAGAGCTAGCAGGACAGCTAGTAAAAAAAACCCAGCAATTTTTATTCAGGATTAATAGACACTTTTAGTCGTTATTTTTCACAACTTGAGAGGATTTGTTTTGTTTGATCCTGGGATATAAAATCTTCCCCTTCAGGGAAATTTCCACTGAAAGTACTAATCTAAATAAGAAGTTTGCTTGTAAAAATCTCAGAAGGAACTTGCTTTTGAAAATGATGACACTTCAGAGAGAGTTTGCAATGAGTTTTACTTTGAGTGTAACACAGCTTGACCTTAATTATGGAGCTGTCCCTGCTGCTCCGTTAAACAGATCAATAACAATAAGAAGCAGATTTGCTTAATGTCACTGCAGAGTCTGTGGGCCAAGTTCAGAACGTTAATTGCTCCACCAGTGTCTGTGCTGACACTTCAAGCAGGATAAACAACACCAGACATGACATGTGGGGGACATGGTGCTGGTGGAGCATCCTGCCTTCCTCTATGAGGTCTCCAGGAGCTGCTGCTGGTGGCTGTGCCTCAAGAAGTGGATGCAGGTTTTGCTGCATTTCTACAAGCTGGTCTGTAACCCAAACCAGGCCACGTGCAGCACAGGAGAGCTGAGCTCCTTGTGACACAGGGAAATCTCTTTTTGTGTCTGCCCTGTGCCAGCAGCAAGCCTGAACTCTCCTCTGGACTGCAGCTGCTCTGCTGCCCCTGGGTATCAATAAACTACTGGAGGAGGTTGGTGAAATCAGGAAAACACCAGATCGTGAGCACTGCCCTGGGTCACCCATCAGCAGCCTCTTGGCAAAGGGAGCAGCCAGCACAGTGTGCATTTCATTTGTGAAAGCACAGCCTCGGCACGGCTGCTCCTCATTTGGTCAGGGGTGAATGAAGTGAGATCCTGCTCTGCTGGGCTGCAGTGGCACGAGGAGAGCCTGTGCTGAGAGCTGAGCTGTGCCTGCAGCCTGGCTGGACTCAGGAGAGCCTGTGCTGGGCTCAGGAGAGGCTGTGCTGAGCTGTGCCTGCAGCCTGGCTGGACTCAGGAGAGCCTGTGCTGGGCTCAGGAGAGGCTGTGCTGAGCTGTGCCTGCAGCCTGGCTGGGCTCAGGAAAACCTGGCTGGGCCCAGGGGAACCTGGCTGGGCTCAGGAGAGCCTGGCTGGGCTGTGCCTGCAGCCTATGCTGGGTGCTGTCTCTGCAGCCTGGCTGGGCTCAGGGCTCAGCAGAGCCTGTGCTGAGAGCTGTCCCTGAAGCCTAGATGGGCTCAGGGCTCAGCAGAGCCTGTGCTGGGTGCTGTGCCTGCAGCCTGTGCTCTGTGCTGTCTCTGCAGCCTGGCTGGGCTCAGGAGAGCCTGGCTGGGCTGTGCCTGCAGCCTAGCTGGGCTCAGGGCTCAGCCCTGCAGCCTCACACAAGCCCCTGCTCATCTCACGTGGCCCGTCCTGCCTGCATCTATTGGGGCTCCTGGTGCTTCTCTGTCCCTCTGGCTGCAGAGCTGCATCCTGGGGAGGATGTGGAGCAAGGGGGAACAAGGGGGTTGGCATCTGCAACACTGCACTGCCCCAGCACCTGCCCTGCCACACCCAGAGCCAGCTCCAAGAGACAAATGCTGTCTCTGCTGCTTGTGTTGTAGATATTCTGATTGGAACAATGAAGCTGATTAATGCAAACCAGAAATGAAATTCAGAGAGAGGAGGGGGAGGATAAAACCACCCATCACCCCAAGCCTCCTGGGATTCTGGGGGGCTGGCTACAATAATCAGTTCCTGCTGGGGACTCCAGCCCTGAGTCCCTGGTGTGAAATGCCATGAGGACAGTGCTGGTGCTGGGGGAGCTTTGAACACAGACCATGCACAGCACTGTGTGTTTGGTTTTACTACAGCACGGATTTCCACGAGGTCTGTGCTCTAAGGGAGTGCAGAATGCAGCAGAGATGAAGCCAAGAGCATAAAGTGAAGGAGATGTGAGACAGGGGAAACCACCCGTCCCTGATCTCATTCTCTTGGACCCAGTGCAAAACCTCTCCAGCCTTAGCATGCGAATTAACTGATAAATTAAACATGAATTTTAAGTTGATGACATCCCTTTAAATAAACAACAACATTGGTATCTTGCTGCAATCAGCTCCTGATCAATTATCTGTGTTTTCACTGAAGTGCTGTTGCACAGTGTCTGCAGTTCGTTCCTGCACTGCAGCATCCTGAATCAAAGAAACCTTCCACACGAACATCATGGGCTGAAAACAATGGAACTGAACACCACTTCTTCAACTTAAATTGCTAACAGACGACAAAATTAAATAGAATTTTTTTTTTTTCCATCAGAGAACTCTCAGCAGCAGAGTCAGCCGTGAGGGACCCAGTAACATCTCTGAGTAAGTCAGCAAGTGGATTTATCATGAAGCTCTTGCTCAGGCATTGGGGAGCTGCAGCAAAAAAAAACCCCAGAGCTGCTGCGTGTCCAATGCCCTGGGTCAGATGGATGGATGGACAGAGGCCATGGGAAGGTGGAGGGCTGAGGTGACATGTGGAACAGGCTGGGAGGTGACATCACCAGAAGTCCCAGGGGACTGTGCAGTGGCCCAACACCTGGGTGTGGCTGGATCCTGAAGACTGGGGGCTCTTCCGTTAATCTTTGGTCCTAAATCTCAAGATAAAAAAGAAGTTGAGTTAAAATTTATCTTTTCCCTCTGAATTACTTTCTTGGCAAAAGTATGAGCTGTGTGACAGCTGCTACTTCAGACACTAAAAATGCTCATTCATCACAGAAAATAAAACCCCTCATTGCTGTTCAGCCAAGAGCCCATGTAATCACCATGTAACTGAATTAGAAATGGGTGACTTTGCTCAGCTTCAGTTTCACATGATCCAGACAGGACCTGCTCGATTGACTCCTCTGGGAACTGCACTTTATTACAGCTTCAAAAATTCAATAACGCTCAGAAAAAAAACCCCTAAATTTTATGACCTCAGCCAGTGCCCACCACGCCTTGTGCCACATAATGTTTATATCCCAAATTTCCAACATCAGCGCGAGGCTCTTTGAACTCAGTCTTTGCTGGTTTTCTCATTGCTGGGATTGGCTTTCTGCTGCTTAATTGGAGGTGCAACGTCTCCAGGGTCTGGGGTGCAACACCCAGGACAGGGGATGCATCACCCAAGATCTGTAATGCAATGCCTGAGAACTGTCAGAGCAGTGCCCAAGAACTGGGGGTACAATTCCCAGGATCCAGGGGTGGGCTGGCCAGGACCTGGGGTGCAATATCCAGGACAGGGGATGCATCGCCCAGGATCTGGGGTGCAACATCCAGGGATGCATCACCCAGGAACTGGTGCACAATGCCTGAGAACTGTGAGAGTGGTGCCCAAGAGCTGGGGGGACAACTCTCAGGATTCAGGGGTGGTCTGGCCAGGATCTGGGGTGCAACATCCAGGACAGTGGGTGCATCACTGAGGAAATGGTGTACAACACCCAGGACAGGGGGTGCATCACCCCAGATCTGGGGCCTGAGAACTGTAAGAGTGGTGCCCAAGAGCTGGGGGTACAACTCTCAGGATTCAGGGGCGGTCTGGCCAGGATCTGGGCTGCAACATCCAAGACAGGGTGTGCATCACCCAGGAACTAGTGTACAATATCTGAGAACTGTAAGAGTGGTGCCCAAGAGCTGGGGGTACAACTCCCAGGATCCAGGGGTGCACTAGCCAGGAGTGCCCCTGGCCAGGACTTCTTTAGCCAGGGTCTGGCCAGGCTCTGGGCTGCAGCAGAGAGCCTGAGAGCTCTCTGAGAGCCAGAGCCCCCCCTGGGGGGGCTGCAGTGGCCGGGATTTGGGGGGGGAACTGATGGACAGCAGCTGTGCAGGCTCCGGCCCCGCGTGCCCGCGGTGGCTCCGCGCCCCGCAGGGAGCTTTGCGCAAGGCGAGCTGCTGTCAGGATTTGCACATAAGTCACAGGGTTTAACCGAAATCCAATTTGCCGCAGAGAAGTGTTGGTTTAGATTATGGAAGAACAATTCACTTGTGGGTGAGCTGGGAGGGGAGCAGGGAGGGAAAGGGGACTGGGGAGGGGGGGGCCCTTTCCATTCCCTGCCATCGCCAGGTTTGGTGGAGACTCACTGAGCCTGAATGAAAACAAATGTAAAACTGATAGGTACATTTGTAACCCATTACCAGGCTGACTTTATGAAACTCTAAACTTACTGGCAAGTGGAGGGAGGTGGTGGCTTCCAAAATATTCTTGTCTTAAATGAGAAAGTTGCTTTGGATTGTGCTGGTTCTCCTGCCGAGCCCCCATGCCTGGAGCCTGGCTGGACCTCACTGATCACCTGAGGCAGCACTTCCAAACCCCTGGTGCACGTGTGGGTGTCACGTCTGTGTCTCCCAACCCCTGATCCTCAGCTTAAGGAAAAGCTGATCCATTGCCACGGGTGGGAATTGGCCAACAGGCCCCAGGGAAGGAAGTTTTAGGCAAGCAAGCTGGAGGCCGTGGATCCCTTGGCGGGAGGGGCACCACGCCCGTGGCGTGGCAGAAGCATCAGTATCCCATTAGTGACATCTGTGATAGCCCCAGAGCTCCCCAGGCCTCTCCACGCCACCAGCTCGAGGGGCCCTGGGGAATGGAGACATCAAAGGTGTCTCCTTTATTTCTGAGTCATGTTCTGGTGACTCATCCTGCTCAAGGCACTTGTAGGCATGCTGTAGCCATTCTGATACTGGATTTGTACAAAGCCAGTGCCCTGCCCTTACATAACACAGCTCTCCCAGGGACAGGGATGGTGTCACAGCCCAATGCCCTCTCCATGGTCAGGGGTTGGCAGAGGGTCAGTGTGGGCCAGTGAATGTCCAATAAAAACCCCAGAGGATCATTTCCACCTTTTCCCATCAGGGTGATGACGTGATGGTGGCAGCCAGGGCTCGAGGCATGGAGGCACTGGCAGCTCCATCCAGACCTGGGGATGCACTGTGGGTCCCTGAGCACAGCCAAAGAGACCCAGGTGTGGCCTTGGTCCCTGTTCTGTTTCCATATTTACAGCTCTTGGTGATGATTCTGAAATCCCTCACACCTGTCTTGTCCTTGGTGGGGGCACAGTGGGGAGTCACGAGGGGAGCAGGAGTGAATTTTCCCTGGAGCACAGAGCCTCCTGCAAGGTTGCATCTCCCTGCACTTGGGAGCACCAGGGCAAGGTCTCATAACAGGTTCCCATGTACAAAGGAAGTTACAGGCTCAGGTGGGAGCTTCCATGGATGTGCTCACACTTGAAAATCTGACCTTCACATCCTGTGCAGCCCACGTGAATTTCGAAAGAAGGAATACTGGGGTTTATTTCTTAAAGGAAAATAAATGTGATTTCAGAATAAATCAATAGGACGCATCTTTGCTCAGTGGAATAAACCAAGTGGAGACACGGAAAAATAAACTCTTTCTGATGACTCCTGCTGAAAGATCCTCATCTCTGTAGGTCGTGGGATCAGCTCTGGAATGGCAGCACTTGAACCCTGGCAGGCAGCCCGCAGGCTCTGACAGATGTTCCTGGCACTGAGGCACGAGGATGCTTTGCTGATTGCTCCTGGGCTGGATGAGGCTGGCTCCTGGGCAGCCACAGAGCTGTGTGGCTCTGTGGGGGTCAGCCCCAGCCTCCCCCTGCATCCCACCCTGGTGTGGAGATGGTGGGCTGTGGCAGCACTGGTGGCTCAGGGACAAGGCAGGTGTCAGGAGCAATGGTTGAAGAGCTGTGGCCCCTCTGGAGATGCTGAAGCATCAGGAAAGGCTCCAGAGGCACCAGGGATGCATCTGCCTCTGTCTGTCCTGCTGTCCTGTGAGATGGCAGCTGCCCACCCCTGGTTCCTGTCCATGCAGCCAGGGCAGAGCTTGGGTGCCCTTTGGGGCCCCACACCGTCTGGGGTGGCCTCACTTCTCCATCCTCCTGTACTTATGGGAGGTGACAGTATGAGACCATGGAAGAGCAATTTGAGAAGGCTGGCAGGAGAGACCCCCATTGCCAACTCAGAAGGTGTTACCTGGAGTCCCAGCAAAGTCACTAAAATGGGGAGAAATTCTCATTTAATTTGGTTCATTTGTTATAATGGTTCTTCACCGCGGTCCATATTAAACACTTCAGTGATTTTTGCCTCTAAAACCCTCTTGCAGGGATCGTGATGAAAGGTATATTTATTGTACTTCGGCTTGGAAAGTTGTTTCAGATGTTTCCAATTCATCAACCAGTTCAGACATCTGTTCCTGGTTGGGGCAGAAAAGCTTAACTCACACACACACACACACACCAAAACTGCTCATTTTGGAGGGTTTTATGATGAGCTTTCTAATCCTGACAAGTTGTCAAATAGTGCTAATGGCCACATCACCCTCAGCCCCATCACCCCCAGCTCCAGGTAGGAGCCTGTGGTGACCTCTGGGCTCAGGGGGGGCTCGGTGATGTCCCCAACCCAGGGCTGCCCCTGGTGAGACCCCCCAGTTCTGCCCCAGTCCCAGCAGGATGTGCCCAGCACTGCACAGCCCGACTGACCGGCTCTGCTCGGGATTGCAAAATCTGGCTCTGAGTTGGAACAAAACTATAATATTTAGAAATTCTCTAGTACGGCAAATCAAACCTCAAAGAAGATTTGGGGGAGGGGGTTGAGACGTTTCAGCAAGGCAAAAAATCAATTACTTTGTTTGGTTACGACTTGTCGATAAACAAAATCCATTTCTGTACCGAAGAAAGGCAGCGAGGTCATTGCAAACAAACAAAAAAAAAAAAATCAAAGTGATTCATTCAGAAAATGTCGAAACAGGATGTTTTGATACTGTCGGAGTCTATTTCCAGATTTCTTTCGAAAGATATTTTGGTTCAGTGGACCAGGTTGCAGGAAGTGCTGGGATTTTGGAAGAAGAACCACATGCTCTGACAGGACAGGACAGACACATCACCTTCCCTCTCACTGCTCCAAAATTTCCTTCCAGCCCGCACTGATCCTGGCTGCTGGGCGGGTGACGGCCACCAGTCCCACAGCGCTGGTCCCACAGCCAAAAATGAACCCCTCGAGTCAAGACAGGATGCACACACACACCTGGGTACACGTGCACACATGTGTGCTGATGTGTGCACCCACTGGGACACAGATACACACATGGACACACACAGACACAGATGTACACACATGGACACACAGAGACATGGACACAGATACACATGTACACACATGGACACACACATGGACACACAGAGATACAGACAGATGCACACACACACCTGGGTACATGTGCACATGTGTGCTCACGTGTGCACTCACGTGGACACAGATACACACGTGTACACAGATGTGCACACACATGGGCACACAGAGACACAGATATACACATGTACACATACAGACACAGATACACACAGACACAGATAAACACATGGACACACGTGCACACACATGGACACAGAGACACAGATAAACACACATGGACACATGTGGACACACAGAGACATAGATATACACATGTACACAGACACAGATACACACAGGGACACAGATACACACAAAGACACAGATATACACACATGGACACACACAGATAAACACAGATACACACACAGACACAGATAAACACGTGGACACACACGTGCACACACAGGGACACACAGAGATACAGATACACACATGTACACACATAGACAGACACAGATTTACACACACAGACAGATACACACACGTACACACACAGAGACACATGTACACACACATGCACACATGTGCACACACACATGGGTACATATGCACACACATGGACACAGACATACACACATATGTGCACACATGGACACACACACAGGTACGCATGCACCCACATGGACACAGACACACATATGTGCACGCTTGAACACATATGCACACACATTGACACACACATGCGCACACATGGGAACAGATGCACACACATGCACACACATGGACACACACACGTGGATACACATGGACACACACGCACACATAGGCACACAGATGGACACATACATGTAGATACACATGGGCACACGCACACATAGGCACACAGATGGACACACACACGAGTGCACACTCACACAGACACACACACGGACACATGCACATGCAGATAGGCACACGTGTGTGAGCACGCACACATATGAACACACAGACACACACACAGACACACACTCATGGTTTCTCCAGCCATGACAAAGGGTTTGCTGCTGGATGTGACTTTCCAGAGCAGCAAGAGAGTGAGGAGTGAGATGTCACCCACTGTCCCCCAGCAAAGGCAGGGAGGGGAGGCTGGGGACACTCTGGGTACCCTTCTGGCTGCACTGGCAGCTCTGGAAACCAGTGGCTTCCAGCACCAGGATGCTTTCCCAGGAGAGTGAGGTTCTGGGAATGTCAGCTCCTTAATTAACCCTGAGCCTTGTCGCCTTCCTGGGGCGTGAGCCCCCGGACACACTCTGCATCTGAGCCAGAGGGAGAGTGAGAAAAGTTAATGAACTACGTTCTTCAGATTCACACAGAAGTTCCCCTGCTTCCCTGTGCCAAAACCTGAGAGATTCCCACAGCCTAATCTCTGGAGAGAGACAGACTGTCTCGTGACTCGGCGAGTGCCACAGATCCCGGCCGGGTGAATCTGCCCTCCGGTGCCATGCAGAGATTCTTTCATTAAAGCCAATGTTGCCATGGTGGGGTGCAGAGAGCTCCTGACAGATTCAGGCTGGGGAACAACAGCAGACACACAATCTCATTAGCACCTGCAGCTCCAGCTGGTTATTGGATTGGGCTGCTTTGAATTTTCATTGTGTGGCCTCCTGGTTCTCACCCCTCTGGCGGCACGAGGAGCAGGTTTGGGGCACGTTGCAATCAGCCCTGCTCTGCCTGGCATCAGCACGTCCCAGCATGACAGGACCCTCTCTGTGGGTGTTGGAGGAGCAGCAGCTTCTGCTCAGGCCTTGGGAATAAGGCAGGTTCTGCTGAGCTGGTGCCAGGCATGGACATGTGTTATCACAGCAGCTCTGCGGCTGGGGGAAGGAGCAGATTCTGCCCTCATCCCAGGGAAGAGCTGTTGACAGGCAGCAGCGCATCTTCCACTCACCTCTGGAATGGGAGAGGACAGTTCTCTCATGGCTCCCAGCCCACGGTCCCAGGTAGTGGCTGCCCTCAAGGTGACCTTCCCACATGGAACCAGTCACACCTGGGGAGCTGGAGCAGGTCACAGTGGTGCACAGGCACAGAGGGGCTGCAGGCCAGTGCATGCTGTAAGCAAAGTGATAGGATGCAGAGCTGCCACCCATCCCATCCTGTCCCATCCCATCCTGTCCCATCCCATCCCATCCCATCCCATCCCATCCCATCCCATCCCATCCCATCCCATCCCATCCCATCCCATCCCAGGATGGTCATGCTGGGGTTTTAACTGTCCACCAACACATCCCATCTGCTGAAGCACCGATGAAATTTCTGGGTCTGCTCCTTCACCAAATTCCTGGCAGACAAAATTCGCCTTTTTGCAGCAATTCCCATATTTTCCAGCTTTATTTCTGAGCTGAATGAAAATCAGAATGATCCAACCTCAAAGCCAAGCCAAGGAGCATTGGGGCACCAGCCTGGATGAGCAGAACTTCAGCACTCGGTGAAGGGCAGAGATTTGCTGCTCCTGCACCCCGCCCTGCCGTGCTCTCCCACTCCCAGGCTCTCTCCATGGCCAGTGCAATTTCCAAACAGGGTTTGCTGAAGCTTTAGAGGCACCCTGGGCCTGGAGGAGCAGGGCAGCACTTGCTGTGGCTGCTGTTGTGCTTCCAATTATTTCACATCTGCTCCCTCTCTCCGAGCGCCCACCCCACCTCGAGCGCCTGCGAGTGATTTCATGCAGCAATAACAGAAATCACGAAACCTGAAATGAATCTAAACAAAAGGAATCATTCAAATCACCCTTAACCCGTTGAAGGCCAGGCCCTGTGTGCAGCCAAAGGCTGTGGTTTTAATGTGCTCCATGACACAGGAGCTGCTTTTGGACCCAATGCTTGGTGACCCAGAGGAGCCCAGCTGGCCCAGGCGCCCCAATACAGTGGGTTATTTATGCTGGGTGTGTCTGACACAGATGTGTGGGGCACTCCCTCACAGCATCCAGCCTCTGCTGAGCAAATTAGGGGTCCCACAGTGGCACTTGATTGCAGGTTCTAGAGTTTTCCATCTGTAAGGAACAGATAGATTCACACTGGGAAAGCTGCTGGGGCATCCTGTTCTGCCCTTCCATCCATCCATGCTATGTGATGTAAGATTTAATGACTCCTTAGCTTTTATATGCTGCTCCAGGCTCCACCTTTCAGGCCAGGCTCCTCCTGGGATGGTGAGATAGTGTTCACACTGGATTCCTTGGTCCCCAGAGGATCATCTGGATGCACACAAGCGCTGTGATTGAGCAGCAGCCATGACCTCAGCCCATTAATGGAGCTGTCCTACTCCACAGCCACTCTGGGGTTCCTGCCCTGGAAACTCCAGATGTCCACAACAGTTTTATTACTCTACTCCAGAATTCTCAAAGGCTCAAAAACATAAATAATAAAGTGGCTTTTTCCTTTTTTTTTTTTTTTTTTTTTTTTTTTTAATTATTTCAGGAACGCACCAGCTTCTTTCAATATATCCAAATTCCGAGGCATTTCTGTGGGTTGTTGCAATGACCTCCAAGCAGGAGGTTAATGCTGGTGGTTGTGGTTAGCAGTCACCCACGAGCTGGAGGCTCCTGACACTGCTAACAAGGCACATGTGTGGGAAGGGAGGATGAGGCATGTGGCAGCACCAGGATTTCCTGTGTTTGGGGATGGCTGGAGCTCTCTGGCAGCACCAGATGCCAGGGCTCAGGTTTCCCTGACCTGCTGCAGCAGGCTCTGGGCATGTGGCACTGGGGTGGCAGCAGGATGGTGCTGCCACACCAGCCCAGTGCTGGCTCAAGGGCTTGGGGCAATCAGTCCTGGCAGCCAAGAACCTCTGAAAGGGAAGCACAGGGGTGGGCAGGACCTTTCTCCCTCTGCCCCACCAGTGGGTTGGCACACGTCCTCTCCTTTGCTGATTATCTCCATCATTAAGGGTGAGAGGGCTCAGATTTGGGCTAAAGATCCACCTTCATATAAGGCTGGTCTAATATTGGTTATTTCAATGTCCAGGGACTGCCTGTGTGGCTCTGAGCACCTCTGCCCTTGCAGGTGACACCTTGGCAGCCTTTCTGCTCCTGCAGCAGAGAGGAACTCTGCATACAGCCCACCCACCCTCCCCTGTTCCCTGCTCTGCTCATTCCCAGGCTCCCAAATTCCCAAATAAGCTCAACCCCAACCTGTGTGGCCAACTGGGGACACAACTGCAGAGCAGAGAACCAAGCAAGGATTCCTCACTGCTGGCTTGGGGACCACAACCAGCAGGGACTCATATTTCTGTATCCCCCATATAATTATGGGTGCCAAAATACAATTTGAGGGGTAAAAAGGAGCGTTAGAGATGATTTATGCAATAAATTAATGCCCACCTTTCCAGAGAGGTGTCAGATGAGGAAAAGTTGGAGAAGGATGAAGGGCAGGAAGAAGGTGAGTTCCCCCACAGAAAGGTGGCTTGTCACCACAGATCTGCATATTTGTGAAGCCCACTCTCATCTGTGTCAGTCAAATCAGTCACTCCAAGCCCAGAATTTTCAGGGATTCTCCTTACAAGCTGCTTTGACAAACTGCACTGCCAAAGTGATGCCATTTTTACAGCAGCAGTGTCATTTTGCTATCACGCTGTAACAGCTACTTTTGCAGAGGGGAATCTACACTCCTCTTCCTCTGCAGTCACAGTAAATGTGTTTTTCACTTTCTTACCATGCTTAAAAATAGCATTAAGTTTTTGCTGATCACATGATTAAAAAAAAAAAAAAAAAAAGACAAACTGAATGATGCAGGGAGTAAAACCATGTGGCACAGTAAAAACAAATTAGGCTCACATATGTTTTGTGTAACCCTCAAGACTTGTCTGTATTAGATATCAGTAATGAAAAGAATATTAAACTCTAACAGCACAGAATGCCATATGCTGAGGAATTCAAAGAGGAACAATGCATTTGCACAGGATGCTCCTGAATGGAAAATGCCCACAAATGAGCTTTATTTTTTTTTTCCTTAGCTGTGGAAAAAAATCCCCTATCACTCTGATACTTTTCCATAGCTTTTTAAGCAAGCTTTTAGGCACTGCTGTCACGTCACTGGAAGGTTTTTGTGCAGCAGTTCTGTGATTCAGGGAGGGTGGGACGCAGGTTGGGAATGGCCACGTGCACAGCAGTGGGAGCAGTGTGGGCCAGGGGCACTGCCAGGGGGTCAGGAGCACTGCCAGGGGGCCAGGGACACTGCCAGGGGTCAGGGACACTGCCAGGGGTCAGGGACACTGCCAGGGGCCAGGCTCTCCTCTGACCCCCAGCTCAGTGATGGCCACCAGGAAACAGCCTTGGTTTTGCCCTGCTTACCAGGGAGAGGCATGGCCAGTGGTCCAGCCTCCTCTCTGTCCCCATTTCCATCCCTATCCCCATCCCTATACCCATGCCCCCATCCCCGTGTCTCCATTCCCCTCCCTGCACCATCTCCATGCCCATGCCCATGCCCATCCTCATCCCCATGTCTCCATCCCCATCCCCATCCCCATCCCCATCCCTCCACCATCCCCATCCTCATCCCC
>JANPWX010000162.1:889867-902523 GCA_024734555.1 Trochalopteron elliotii | reverse complement strand
CCCCCTCCCTGCACCATCCCCATCCCCATGTTTCCATTCCCTTCCCTGTCCCTGTTCCCACCCCCATCCCCATCCCCACATCTCCATGCCCAAGTCTCCATCCCCCTTCCTGCACCATCCCCATCCCCATCCCCATTCCCGTGTCTCCATCTCCATCCCCATCCCCATCCCCACGTCTCCATCCTCATGTCTCCATCCCCCTTCTTGCACCATCCCCATTCTCATCCCTATCCCCATCCCCGTGTCCCCATGTCCCCATGTCCCCATGTCCCCATGTCCCCTTCCCCATTCCCATGTCTCCATTCCCCTCCCTGCCCCATCCCCATCCCCATCCTTATCCCCACATCTCCATCCCCCTCCCATCCCATCCCCACCCCGGTGCGAGGCCCCCGGGCACAGCCCCGGGCAGGAACTCGTGTTTCTCCCTCCTGTTTACGAGCTGTGAGTGGGGATCCTCGCCGTGACTCACCGCCCGCAGCCACGGCTCAACCACAACTGTAACTTTCCAGTTAGCCTCAGAAACAGGGGGGAGGGCAGCACGGAGGGGGAAGAGCTGGAAAATGTTAGGAAAAGGCAGCAAAGTCTCTAAAGAGACCAGAGGCAGCTGAGAAAAACAACAAATGGTCTTAGTAGGATACTAACATTTTAACAAGAATTCCTTTAATTTAATCACAATAAGATTCACCAAGAAGAGGAAGAAGCAGAAAGCTTCATCTGAAGATTTAATGAAAAAATCTTCACAGTATGGGCCAGTGCTCCTGCAATTAATTCCCCTTGGTGGAGAGTTTCCATGTGCACCTCCGGAGTCAGAGTTTTCACGCCTTGGCATTCGCAGAGCAACCCAAGGGTTGGCCGGGATTAATCTGCTTTAATCTTCTGTGTCCTCCTCTGATGTTTGTGGCATCGCAGCCACTGCCACAGCCGCCCTCTGGGATGTCCCAAGCGGGAACACAAGAGGCAGCAGGAGCTTCTCCTGGTGAGAGCAGCATCCAGAGGGCTCCGTGTCCCTGTCCCGTGACAGCCCCAGGGCGCTCACAAGGGAATTTGCAGTGCCATGTCTGCAGTGGGCAGGGGAGCCCTGCCCTGGGCAGTGGGGTGTCACAGCTGGTGAGAGCTCCCCTGGCCCTGCAAATAAAATAAACTCATTTGGGTTGTAGGTGGAGAGCAGTTTTTACTGCCCCTGAGCTCAGCCGTGGTGCGGAGCGGCCCGAGTCAGACAATACAAACGACACGTCCTAATCGGCGTTTTTAAAGGCTCAAAGCAAGCTTGTAAAGATTTTTATTTGTATGTGAGGCTGTGATGAATAAAGGAGTTGGCGTTGCCGCCTCCGCCACCCTCCAGGAGCCCTGTCTGCCTTTCCTGAGGGGAACACCGGGGGAGCAGCGGCCGGGACGGGACACCCAGCCCCGGGGCGGGGCGGGCGGGGGGCGGGACAGAGGGGACAGGGGACAGGGGACAGGAGAGAGGGGACAGGGGACAGGAGAGAGGGGACAGGGGACAGGGGACAGGACAGAGGGGACAGGGCACAGGGGACAGGGGACAGGGGACAGGAGAGAGGGGACAGGGGACAGGGGACAGGACAGAGGGGACAGGGGACAGGAGAGAGGGGACAGGACAGAGGGGACAGGGGACAGGGAACGGGAGAGAGGGGACAGGACAGAGGGGACAGGGGACAGGGGACAGGGGACAGGAGAGAGGGGACAGGACAGAGGGGACAGGGCACAGGGCTCAGGGCGCAGGGCACTGGACAGAGGGAACAGGACAGAGGGAACAGGGCACAGGGGACAGGGGACAAGGCACAGGGGACAGGGCACTGGACAGAGGGGACAGGACAGAGGGAACAGGGCACAGGGGACAGGACAGAGGGGACAGGGCAAAGGACACAGGACATGGGGCTCAGGGCACAGGGCTCAGGAGACAGGGAACAGGACTCAGGGCACAGGGAACAGGGTGTGGGGCATAGGGCACAGGGGACAGGGTACACGACACAGGGCACAGGGCACAGGGCGTAGGGCACAGGCAGATGTGGTCTGATGGGTCTCTTGCTCCCCCTGCTCCGTGACCAGGGCACCTCTCCCTGTCACACTGCAGGTGACAAGGTGCCCTGTTTTCAGCATTGCTGCTTTGGGAAGTATCTTAACAGAAACCTACTTTACATTTAACCATCTTCAGTTGGTTTTTTGAGAAAAAAAGCAGGGCACAGGGGTGGTGAGGAGCCAGGAAGGGCTGTCCTGAAGCTCCAGTCCAGGACAAGTTGGAGCAGCTGCTCTGAGCCTGGCTGCCCCCAGCCCGTCATGCCACGCCCGCCTCCCCGGGCAGCTCCTGACCCCCCCCGGCCTCCCCAGCACAAAACCCGATTCTGCCCTTTCCCAGACGTCCTTCCCAGGCTGCACGGGGTGATTTCACCAGCTAATCCCGGGCAACTGCTGAACCATTGTCTGCCCAGCGCTGAGCTAGGATATTATGGCTGGGAAAACTTCCTTCCGATCTGCAAGCTGTGTGAACAGAACTTGTTTAAAAGAGCTGCTTTGACAAACAAACAGAGCCAGCTCCATTTTCATCAGCATCTCCCCTCCTCAAACATCAACATTTGCCTTCGGGTAACAGGAGATGGCCTTTGGAGCAGCCACAGCCGAGGCTTTGCTGGCAAAGGGCAGGAGTGAGGAAGATGCTGAACGGCCAATTTGGGCAGTGACAGAACCCCTGGTGTCCCAGCAAGGCTCTGCCAACAGCCACTCTCCCTGCCCGAATTGTGGCCCCACAGGGGGGCCTGAGTGGTGAGAGGCACCTCAGGAAGGGGCTGGTGTTCCTGGGTGCATTCCCTGGGATGGGAAGGAGCACTGCTGTCAGAAAGCCTGTGAACAACAAAGCATCCCCAGGACAGACTTTGAAGCCCACGTTGTTTTCATTTGGATGTCATTACTGAAAGAGTCACTTGCGTGTTTTCTGGTAAAACAGTTTGCTGCAATGTTTCCTCTTCTCCTCCTGCTCAGAGAAGAACCCAAGGGGAGCACACGTGGGGACTGGTTGTGGGGATGGGATGGGATGGGATGGGATGGAGGTAGCTGTCTCATCAAAAACCTCTGCAAGTGACCAGGGTGGAGGTGGGGACAACATCCTGAGCACCATGATCGTGTCAGAACTAGCTGATGCTGGGTGCCCAACCTGCCATCTCCCACAGCTGGGGCTCTCTGGGTTTCCAGCACAGTGTAGCCTTGCTGCAGGCAGTGCAGAGGCAAAAGGAAGAAGTTCTGTGGAAGAAGGAGAAGGCCAAGTGGCTGGATTGGTCCTCAGCCACTGCCAGTGCTCAGGCACCTGGCAGCACAGCCCTGCATGCCAGCACAGCTGTCCCCATGGGTAGGGCCACGCTGCAGAGCCCTGTGCCATGGTGCTGCAGAGAGCTGGGCTGTATCTAGAGGTGTTTGATAAAGCCAAACAGTCAGACTTGTCCAAAAATGAAGCAGCATGGCACTGGGACTGGAGGGAACCAAGGAGTGCTGCTGCTGCCTCTGCAAGGCAGCTCTTGAGAGGAAAGGGTGTCCCATGCTTTGGAAATCACTTTCACTGACTTTTAAACCCAGAGGATCCCTGCTTAGCTGGAAACTACCCTTCCAACAGAGAAAATTAATTATGTCCCAAAGACAGTGCGAGAAGCAGCAGGGAGGCCAGCTGGAAGCAGCCTGAGTCCTCTGGCACCCAGGGCCAAGTTCCATTTCACATGACATCAGTGGGTGCCTTGGCTGCCATGCCAAAGTAACCAAGGTCTGTCCCGGGTGCAGACAGCTGCCTTCACAGAGATGAGAGAATCCAGGCCTCTGGATGGTGCTCCCAGTGCAAACGGTTCCCTCCCTGCTGTTCATTTGTAGGGGTTTGGAGGGCACTGCCCTGAGCCACAGGGCAGGCTGGTCTGTCCCCAAGCCCCCATGGGGACAGTGGGACCCACCAGGTCTGTGCAGCCCCATCACCCAGAGAGCCCCAGCAAAGAGGAGCTGGTTTGGGGCTGGGCATCCCCCTGCCTCTTCTGTTGGTGGCAGCCCCAAGGGGCTTGGGACTGCCTTGGGGGTGGTGGGTGACTCTGTGCAAAGCCCCTTTGCCCTCGGGGGAGGGTGAGCGTGGCCATGGGAGATGCTTTCAGCCCTGGGGACTGGGCATGGGCTGGCAGAGAGCTGCCCCCAGGGCCTCTCATCCACCCAGATCAGTGACAGGACAGGACCCTCACTGAGGGAGAGCATTTGACTCCAGTGGCAGCCCTTGGGGACAGCTCCTGCTGGGGCCAGTGCCCTGTTGGGTGGCACTGTGTGTGGCACACAGGATGGATGTGTGCAGCCTGCTCCTTCCCACACTGAGACAGCAGCTCCACCCCTGCAGACACTGTGGAGAAGGTGAAGTGATACAGCAGAGTGAAGACCTGGGGACAGCCTGGGGGACACCACAGCCTCAGCTGCAGTTGTGTGTCATGGATGGCCCCTGCTCAGCTTGGGTATCTCAGCTCCCTGCTCCCCTCTGCACTGCAGCACCAGCCCTTCAAGCCCAGATCACCATGTGGTATGGGGCCATTCCTGCTGGGGCTGAGCAGGGCAGGAGGGATCACTGCCACAGGTCCAACACAACCCCTCTGAGTCCCTCCCTGCTCAGCTCTCAGGCTCCAGCACAGCCTTGCCACGAGCTGGGGAGGCCTCAGACCACGCTCTGCTTCCCCTGCCAGCAGCACTCAGGTTACACTTGACATGGCAAAGTGGCAGCAAAATGAATTTAATTTATTTACTTTCTAAATGCAATGGTGGAAAACAAAACATGTTGCAAAAGTTGTTTGTCCCGTAGCAGCTCTGCGCAGACCCTCTGCAAAAGGAGTGGCTCCTGGCAGCTCAGCTCTTCAGAGAGTGGAGATTGCTGGGCTGGCACCCTGTGCCAAGGAGCAGAGGATTGCTGGGCTGACACACTATGCCAAGGACCAGAGGATTGCTGGGTTGACAGGCTGTGCCAAGGACCAGACCATTGCTGGGCTGACATGGTGTGCCAAGGACCAGAGGATTTCTGGGCTGACACTGTGCCAAGGAGCAGAGGATTGCTGGGCTGACATGGTGTGCCAAGGACCAGAGGATTGCTGGGCTGACACACTATGCCAAGGACCAGTGATTGCTGGGTTGACAGGCTGTGCCAAGGACCAGAGGATTTCTGGGCTGACACACTATGCCAAGGACCAGAGGATTTCTGGGCTGACATGGTGTGCCAAGGACCAGAGGATTGCTGGGCTGAAACACTGTGCCAAGGAGCAGAGGATTGCTGGGCTGACATGGTGTGCCAAGGACCAGACCACTGCTGGGCTGGCACCCTGTGCCAAGGATCAGACTGCTGTTGGAGACACCCACCCTCCCTCCCTCCCTCCCTCCCTGGGGGCTGCACCAGGCTCAGACCAGGCCAGCACCCTGGCCAGGGTGCTGTGACCACCTGGGCTCCCAGGACCACTGGGCTGCAGAGCCCCAGCAAATTCTGAGACAGAAGTGCTGTCAGTGTGGGGCAAGCTCCTGCCCACCATCCAGCTGTGCCCCTGAGCTGTCCTGCCCCATCCCTGCTGCCTCCAGACCAACATGGGGCAAAGAGAGACTGTGCCTCTCTGGTACCCCTGGGGAGAAGGGGCACCCACCAATGCAGCTGACACCTCCCCAGGTGGGACAGGGCATGGGGGACGAGATGGGAGCCACGGGCAGGGCTCACCCAGCCCACCAGCAGTGGGGGTGGCTGCTCTGGGAATGGGCTGGGCAGGGCTGGGGCTGGCTGGTGTGTCCAGAGAGCCCAGCCCCGTGATGCACCCCCAGGCACCAACCTCCCCTGGCCCAAACTTTCCCATGGCACTGTCAGCGCTCAGGATTTATGAGGGACCACCAAGCCTGGGCATTGTCAAGCACCTAATTGAAAACACTGTATAGGAAACACGGCAGCATGGCCTGAGAGCTGATGGTGATGGCCACCCAGGTGCCTGGTGGCACTGGGGTCCCCTGCACAGCTGGCAGGGGCAGTGCCAGGCCAGGGTCACACTTGGTGGGCACTGCTTGCCCAGTCAGGCATCTGTGGAAAGGGGAGAGGCCCCAGGGAAACCTCCCACAGATGTGCTGCCTCCCACACAGGAGGGTGCTCCTTCCCAGAACTTTGGTTAGGAGATACTCATGAGTTAATTAATCCTTGAGTTGTTAAGCAGAGACATATTTATGAGCCCTGTAAGAGGCTGGGGCCCAGAGAGACATTTCTTTATTCTTCCTCCAGCTCAGCTGAAGGAAACCATAAGGGGAAAGAGCGACTGAGCCACGAAACCATGGAAGATGGACTTCAGGCTGGTGATGGGGAAACAAGCCCCAACTTGCCAGGGTGGGAACAGTGGCCAAATGACTGCTCCCTTCCCTCTCCTTTGTCTCCTCATCCTTTGCCCACACTTGGTCAATGGGTGCTCCAGTTTGAAGTGCAGATGTGAAGCCCAAGTGGGGTTTCGGCACCCACCATGAACCTCCCCAGCTCCTTCAGGAAGGAAGATGTCATGGTCTCATTTGTCCCCTTCCCTGACACCTGTGGGGAGCACTGACCCCAGAATTGCAGCTCCCCACGCCAAGGGGATCTGGCAGGCTCTTGTGTCAGGAGATGCAGGACATGGCTGTGAGCACATGGAAGTTGCCATTGGTGCCAGCATCCCAGGGAGCAGAGTGCAGCAGTGCTGAGAACCTCAGCCACGGCATCAATGTAAAACCAAGAGTGGAGGACACATCCACTGTGCTTTTGTGGGGCTCTGCTGCATCCCAAGCAGCTGAGAAAATATGTGATGGGGACAACCAGATGCCTTCCTGAGCAGGGCATGTTTTTCCAAGATCAAAACTTGGAACTGAGGCTATTTTGCTTTACCCTTTTCCTCAGAGCGAGCTGCTTATGGCATTCCCTGTCTCCCTGCAATCACCAGTTTATCTCTCCACCTCAGATGATGCTTCCTCAGCTTTACTGCTCATCTTGGCCAATAGCAGTGGAGAAATGTGGCCACCACATGTTGGCAGCAATTGAATCCTGGGCACATTTTTTCTCTGCGCAGCCTTTAAGCTGTGGGAACCATTTCAAAGGAAACCATTCCCTCTATAACATGCTTGTGATCTGAAGATGTCTATTTAGATGGCAGCCCGGCATTAATTTAGCAATTCACTACAGAGTTTGGCGTGATGTTTAAAGCACTAAAATAAATTGTGGTGAAGCCGTTTCCCTCAAACCAGATTGTGTGGTTTACATTATTTGTCAACCTTAAGTACAACTGGCATGTTTGTATCACTCATGCAAAGCCCCATTGTGCCTCTCTAGAAGGGGGAAGAATCCGCACAGAAATGCATCCAAGTTCCTGCCCCGGCAGTTTCGTGTCCCTGGGAGATCTGCCCCGGAGGCACGCAGCCCAAGCGGCTGGAAGAGAGCCTGGGCTTTCCTCACGGTGATGGGTGTTAAGTGCAGGCTCATATAGGTTATATTACAAAGGGCCGGTTTAATCAGAGGCAGATTTGCGCTCTCCGCCTGCAGTGCCTGAACTCCGGCTCGGACACACCCACGCCAGCGCACACACGCACGGCTGCCCCGAGAAACGGGCTCTGGGGGTCCTTGGGCGGCTGCTCGCCCACCGAGGAGCCGGCACCGGGCACAGCCCGCCCTGCTGCACCACGCCCGTGGCCTCTTGCCCTGCCCGATGTGCCCGGGGGTGGGGGGGCAGGAACAGGAGGGAGGAGAGGAACAGGTGAGGGAAGGCTGCCCCAAGTTTCTCGAGGATCTGGGTCTGCCCTCTCTCTCCGAGGGGCTGGTTTGGTGATACCCCAGGCATGCAGACAGCCCAGGGGAGCCGGGACGGGCTGCGGGCTCACTGCGGGCACACCTGGAGAGGTGCTCACACCTGGAGATGCTGCCCCAGCTTGGCTGCAGCACCAAGCAGCACTGCGGGGTCTCTTGCCACTCCGGCCATGCCTGGCTGTCCCCGCTGCCCTCGGCTGCCGGTGATCCGCGTTCCGTGGGGACGGCGGCGGGGTCAGGCGGGGACAGCACGGCGGCACTTTCGCCAGCGCCGCCGGGAGCAGGTTGGCGGGGCGTGCTGTGGTGTTTGCGCCTGCCTCTGGGCGAGCAGGCGGGATCTCGTCTGTGATCTCAGTGCTTTATCCCTTCCTTCCCTTTGCCTCGGTGGCTGCAGCCAGAGAAATCCCCGGATGGCTGTCACAGCTCTCCGCACACAAGCCGGGCTGGCAGCGCCGAGGGTGTTTCATTCCTCCACCTCCTAGCGACTCCCTGATGCCAGAAGAAGCGTCCTGAGGAAGCGGCCGAGGCTTTGCACTGACACAATTGCACTCGCACATCCCTTCCAGCTCCCGGCAGCTGTCGCGGGCTCCCAGCTGAGGGTTCCCACCCCACCGAACCCACACACACCCCGGAGCGCCGGGACAATGGGGCAGGTCTGCTCTGCAGGATAGGGACTCCCTCCCCTCCCCTCCCCTCCTCCTGCATGGTGTCATCACAAACCCTTGGGATCACTGTCCAGTGACCAAGGTTCTGCTGTTCCCCTCTTCCCACCCTCTAAGCCCCCCTCCCTCCACCCGACCCCTCCTCTGCAGGGCTCTGGGCCCTGCCTGGAGCATATTCTGCCCCGTGCCCCCAGAGCAGCGTGGTGGGCGTGTGCCCTCCACGTCCTTCTCAGCTGCATTTCTTCTGCAGCCTCTCTGAATTGTAAGAGACACCCGATTTTCTGGAAATTAAGCTGAGACAACAAAAAGCTCTGTTGCTCCCCGGAGCCGTCTGTGCTCTGGCCATGGACATGTTTGTGCTTTCACTGGGTGGTGGCAGAAACTCCTCGGCTGGAATGGGAATTCCGAGTGACGAGCAGAAGCTGAGCCAGGCTGGGCAGATTTGTGGCAGCACCGGCTGCTGTCCCCTCTTGTCGCAGGTATCGGGCAGCGCCTGCTCTGGGCAGCGCCTGTCGAAGCGACACTGCCCAGAAGGGCCGCACAAAAGCTCCCAGCCACGGCATGAAGTAATTGTCACATTTTTCTTCTGTAAGGATTAACGTTCCTGCTAACCTTGCAAACCTTCATTGAGCCATTGTCACCCCCCGAAAGGCGGCACAATCGCCAAGGGATTAGGGTGTCTGCGGAGCAGCCTGTCCCCGCTATTGTGCGCTCCCGGCGGGGGGAGGAAATCCTGCGACATCAGCCGATGAGTCCCTGCGGCGGGGACGCCAAATTCACTGCCGGCCGGGCACACGGCAGCCCCCGGGGAGACGGGGGCCGACCGCCTGCGGTAGCACCTGCGAGCTGTCCCTGCAGCGGGTGGATGGCCGGGAACCTGGCGGGGCTGATGGCCCCGGCACGGGCAGCCCCTGCCCTGGGCACCAGGGAGCCAGGCAGTGCCCATCCTGTCCCCTCTGGGCTGCAGGGACCCAGGCAATCCCCATCCTGTCCCCTCCAGCACCAGGGACCCAGGCAGTGCCCAATTCTGTCCCCTCTGGGCACCAGGGAGCCAGGCAATGCCCATCCTGTCCCCTCCAGGCACCAGGGAGCCAGGCAATGCCCATCCTGTCCCCTCCAGCACCAGGGACCCAGGCAATCCCCATCCTGTCCCCTCCAGCACCAGGGACCCAGGCAGTGCCCAATTCTGTCCCCTCTGGGCACCAGGGAGCCAGGCAATGCCCATCCTGTCCCCTCTGGGCTGCAGGGAGCCAGGCAATCCCCATCCTGTCCCCTCCAGCACCAGGGAGCCAGGCAATCCCCATCCTGTCTCCTCCAGCAGCAGGTCTTCCCACTCAGCTTTGCCAGTGCCCAGGCTCTTGGGTGCCAAGGAAATCCCATAAAAATTTAACAGGAAAGTCAGAGCCATAAAGGGAATTTCCTGGCGTTTTTGTCAGCTGTCAGCAGTGCCCGCTGTGTGTGCTGTGCTCAGGCACCTGGCAGCCACAGCAGGACTGTGGCCAGGCCAAGCTTCATTGGCAGCTCATTCCCAAGGTTTCCTTTGGAGCAAGAGCATGGCAGCAGCACTGACCAGTGTTCTTGGGAGCAGCACTCCAGATTCTGCAAGGCTCAGGCTTGGGCAGGACAGGCAGAAGCTGTGCTGCAAGGATGCAAGAGGAAAAAGGAATGCTAAAGCAAACCCAAGATTTATGTACATAGGTCCCAGGAGGGTCCTACAGAGCTTATAAATGACAATACATATTGTGGTTCTAACCCCCATGCTCAGTAGCAAAGGAAAAGGAGTGGGAAGTGTCTCCAGAGCTGGGGCCATTGCACAACAACAGAGAATGGAAAACAACCTCATCTGCTTCTCCCCAGCATCTGGGCCCTGCATCAGCATCCCTTCTCCCATGGCTGTTTCCCAAGAGACAGAACCATCCCTTCCAGAGAGCCATGGGGAGGGTGGGGACAGGAGAGTCCCGAGTGTGGTTCTCAGGGAGCAGAGCCTGGCATCCTTCTGTTGTGCCCAGTTGGGACTGCTCAACCAGAAAAAACATGCTCCAGCCCTCTGCTCAATGCAAATAAGGACTCTTCCAACTAAGAGAAAGCAAAGTCTCCATCAGGGATGTCTCCGAGTCCTGTAGGTGTTCATTTCTGGAAAAGAGCTGGCTTATGGGGAGGCTGGGATGGGGCTGGTCTTTCCTGCAGACCTGCACCAAGAGGATCTGTGGTGGCAGACGTGGCATCTGGATGCCTCCTCCCAGCAGGATCTGGATTTGCCAGCCCTTTTGGCAGGGCACTCAGTGTTTAGAAGCCAGGATTGTTACTGCTGTGCAGTGGGATTTCATGGCAGTTTTTCATAAGCTCTGCACGTGTTTGATAGTACAAATAGGAACTGAATCTCCCCACAAGTGACAGCAGCCGGGCTGCCTGGGGCTTGAGAGGAAAGATGTCCATTCACATTCAGAAACTCCCTGCATTCACTGGGCACACGGGACAATTTGGCTTCTCTTCTCTGGTGTCATGGCAGGGGAAGGGCTTCCCACTCTGCCTTGAGGATGCACATGGTAAAAGAGCACTCCTAAAACCAGACATTAACCTGGAGCTCCTCTGCTAAATCCTGCAGTGGGAGCTTTCCCTGGACACCTCTGCTGAAGGCAATAAATGGGTTTTGCATTTTGATCTCTTTTGCTTCATCTGGAGTAACTTTGAGAAACAAGTCCTGCAGTCAGACTGGCTCTTCTTGGTCTCATCTCCTGAGGCTGAAACGAGCCCCCATGGACAAGGAAGGACTGTTGAGGGCCCTCAGAGCCTCCCTGTGCCTCTGTGGGGCTTCTTCTCATTGAATCCTCCTCAGAACACACCCTCTGTTCCATCAGGGTGTCCATTGCCAAAAAACAGGTGGTGCCTGTGGTGACCAGGATCCATCCAGAGACATCTGGAGGGAGGCTGCTCTTCACAAAGCAGCAGCAGATGGGCTTGGTGCCTGTTGAAAATTAGGCTCTGACTGTATACACTGTCCTTAAAACACAAGCAGCTGCAAAATTCTTGATCTTCCAAAGGTGGGAGGTGGTGATGCCTCCACTCTGCTGGCCTGGCTCGCTCTGTGTGGGGCAGGTCATGGCCACGCACACGCAACGGCCGCAGCCAAACCAGGAAAGTTTCAATAAATTAAATTTTTCACCAGAAAAGGTCACGAGGTCCGGGCTGGGTGTCCCACCCTGGGAGCAGAAGTTGGCTGATGTCAGCACAGCCACCACCACGGCGGTCTGAGCCACAGCAGCCCCTGCTCCACTGGCTCAGCGTGACCCATGGCTATTGGCTATTCCGGAGATGGTTTCCATGAGGAGTGGTTTTTTTCTTTTTCTTTTTTTTTTTTTTTTTTTTTTTTTGGTAAAAAATGTTGAACAATTCTGGTTTCGTCCCCATGTGGAGCGGGAAAAATTTTGAAATCTCGAACATTTTTGAGGGCTTAAAAACAATTTCCCACCCAGTTATAGCCACCAGTCTCATCAGGATGTGTTTGAACACCCTCCAGCAGGAGCTGAGCAGAGCTGGTCTCAGCTGGATACCACTCTCAACGAGAAATGCCGTGGCAAAGGGTCATGTTTCTTCAGAAAAAAAGTATCTTCAATAGCTCAGGAAGTTATTAGTGTCTGCTAACAATAAGAGCTTTGGATTGATTCAATAGATGCTCATTTTAATTGTAAAATGCCAGTAATGAGAAATGTGCCATCCAATGACTCATTTTTCCCCTTGTAAAAATTATTGGACATTTTTATTAGTTTTACAAATGACAGGACCTCGTATTTCTGAGAACACTTTATACAAGCCTTGCACAAGCCCACTCTCATAAAAGCGTGTCTGTGGTGACATCCAGAGCCACAAGAAGGGGAGCGGTAGAAAGGCCCAAAGTGGTGAGGACAGCCCACAAGTGGAACTGGCAGGACCGAACCCCAAGAGGGTGGGAAGGGGTGGATACAGCACCGGAGACATGAGCCCCGGCACTCCTTCCCAGCAGTGCCTTTCTGGAGAGGCACGGGGCAGGCAGGGGGATGGGTGCCAGCCGGCGCCCGGAGGTCTGCCCGGCTCGGAGCCCCGGAGCGGGGCAGCCGGCGCGACGCTGAGCCTGGGCGGGCGATGTGCGGGGCTCAGGGAGGGCAGGAGCCAGCCCCGGCCGCAGGAATGGAGGGGCGGAGGTCCATTCTGCGGTG
>JANPWX010000162.1:862222-889467 GCA_024734555.1 Trochalopteron elliotii | reverse complement strand
GGATATTTAAAACTTTATGTTATCCAGGAAATTTCTGAAATATTTGTCTTCATTCCAAGCCAGAATGAAAACAATTTTTGAAATGTCGGAAGTTCCCGTGAAGCAAGTAGCCAGAGCTCCCAGCTCTGCCACCGTGTGTGACAGGGCAGCTGGTGGAGAGGCCCCAGCCTTTTGCAGGAGAGTGGCAGTGAGCACTGGAGAGCAGGGAATGGGTTTGTGTGTTGCAGGACATCCCAGGAGGGACCTGTGGTGACTTTACAAACCCTCTCTGGTTTATGGGGCACCGGTCTGGAGAGGGAGAGGCTCGGCGGGGCTGCAGGCAGCAGCCACCAGCACCAACGCTGCCTCTGCCAAAGCTGAGCTGCTGTGGGACAGGCAGAGCTCTGTAGGGGCAGCAGGAGGCCGGGGTCCACACGTCTCTGTGTCTGGGTGGAAAGTGCTATCAGGTTCCCAAAGTCTTTGCCTTGGCCTCTGTGCTGAGACACTCAATCCTCAGAGCTTTGCTTTGTGTACTCCGGGAACCGACAATTTGTAAAGACACGCTGCTGGGCTAATCCTCCATCAGCTCCTGGAGCAGAGACCAGCTGGATCTGGCAGCTCTCTCCCTTCTCCCACTCCAGCCTGCTGGAGCAGCGAGTGTCTGTAACCAGTAGCTCACAGGTTTTGACTTATACACAAAGCAGAGCAGCAGCTTTCCCAGCCGGCAGTCGGGACCACACAGGCACCTTGTCCTGGGCCAGCACAGCAATGCCGGCTGTGCCAGCGAGGTGTGAGTGCCACAAGGGTCCTGGCAGTGATGCCAGCCTTGGTGCTGAACTCATCCTGGCTCCCCACTGCCCTGGAGATGCTCTCAGGGAAGGTTTTCACAGCACAGTTTGCTGTTGCTACAAGCTGGTGCATCAGGGGAGCGATAAAATTGAGGCTCTGAAAAAGACACCTTCAACTCTGCATGCAGGAAATCTCACCAAGAGGGAAAGGACTAAAGGTCTCTTGCTCGTTGCTCCATTCACAGAACTCACCCACAGCCCAATGGGGTCTTCTGTGTTTGGAGGGCCCTGGGAAACTGTGGGAGCTGGGTGTCTGTCAGACAAGTCCCTGGAAAATGGGATCACCCTGTAGCCCTGGCTGGGAAGGTACCAGTGCCTTTGCTTGGCATGTACGAGGCCTCAGATTTCAGAAAAATTCATTTTTAAGCTACTTGGGGTCTGTCACAGCAAATGAGTTGCAGTTTCAGCAGCCACTTGGTCCCGGTTTAACCCTGGGAAAGCAACTGTGTTACAAATACTTACCTGATGAGGTAAACCATCAATATCCTTGAAACTTACATTAAAAAATACTGGGCTAGAGCATCTTGTGGGTTTTGCCTTTTTCCCCTGCTGATTTGTTTCACAATATGCCAGAAGCATGGCTTGAGTTAGGGCTTTGGCAAGGGCTTTTATCATGATTGATATAGTGGAGGATAGAAAAGAAATTTGGTTATCAGAGGATGCCAGAACTCAACTTCCTAGCACATACATTCAATAATGCAAAAATTCTCCTTTAAAGGTCTCCTTAGAGCAAATCCCGATCATCACAAAACCCACAGAGATAAATTAAATTACATTTTAATAGTGGAGAGCTCATTCCTGGGCCAGGCGCAGCAGTGAAAGTATGTTCTCTCTTAGGCAAAAGTAGCCTCATCTCCCATCAAAATTCTGAATGTTACCATATGAAAAACTTAATTGGAAATGAAACCCCCAAAGCTCCCAGGGCAGAGGCACCATGAGAGACCACCCCACCTTCTGCTCCACTGCCCCACTGCTGCTCTGGCTGTGCTCTTGCTTGTCCTGCCCTGTGCTGGGATTGCTGTGCCTCCTGAAACAGCCAGGCTTGACCCGTCTCTTCCTCATGCTGTCATCCTGTAGATATTTAAAATCCATACAAATGCAGGCTCGGGTGTCTAAAGTGGTGTTGGTGCCGTGGTGTGGGGTTATTTGGGTTATTGGGGTTATTGGGGTTATTGGGGTGGAGATGCAGGGGGACAGGGGCAGTAATGAGGGGTGGTGATACAGGGTGATGTGGGGTGCTGTGAGGTGATTCAGGGTGCTGCTGTGGGGTGCACAGCCTCACCTTGAGGTCCCACATAATGAATGCATCCAAAAACTGAAAGGGGCCAAAAGGCAGAAAGAGAAAGGGCAGAGCTGCTACAGTTGTGCTGCCCATCCCTCCCACTGAGAGAGCATTTCACTCCTCATCCTCCCCACCTTGGCCTCCCTGTGCCCCAGCTCTAGGAGCCTGAATCTTGCTCCCTGTCCTCATCCCAGCCTCATCCTGCAGTGCCTGGGCAGGGCCTCACTCTCCTCCATGTCTGTGCCACGACCAAAACCCCTGGGCACAATTAGCTCCTTGCTCAGCGCTGCATCCAATTAATTCTATAGCTTAAGACACAATATGTGGGCATGTCCCATCCACACCAGCAAAGCTCTTGGCTCTGCTGGAAAGCTCTGCAGAACCTCTGCGTGGCAGAAGGTGGCTGGGCACGGGCAGACATGTGCCCTTGGCACGGGCATGGCAGAGTCCCAAGCTTAATTAAAGTAATTACAGGTGTTCTGCAAGTGGCTCAGGATACAGCAGAGTGAGCACATCACTGCTGCTTTTGCTGCACAAGGTTCTCCTCCACGTGTTTGCTGTTGATTTATTCAGCTGCTTTCAGTGCAGGGATGCTCCTGGGACAACCTGAACGGGTCCCTGCCCAGGGGACACACGTCCACTGTGAGTGAGGACACAGGGACAGGCACACCCACCCATTGGTGTTGTGTCAGCACAACCCAGAGCACCAACATCCATCCTGTGGGTAAGCAGGAACCTCCAGCTCATGCCTGGGGCATTCCCAAACTATCTCAGCATCCCCAAATCACCCCAGGGTCCCAAAACTGCCACAGGTCCCTTCTGCTGCAGCCTCTTCTCCGTGGGCACAGCTGGGCCAACAAGGAGCTCTGTGTCACTCCCAGTGCCAGCCCAGGATGCAGAGCTCTGCTCTGGCTGTGGCAGGTGACCCACGGGGCTCTCAGCATTACCAGCCTTGTCCCCACACAGTGATGGGAGCCCACAACAATTACAGTCTTCCTGCACGTCCCGCCTGTGGAGTTTTGTCACACATGATGTCCCACATCTGGGACTCACCAGTTGGAGATGGCAGTGCTATTTCCATGTTGAACTGTAACTTCTTTACCCCCAGCCGTTCCAGGGCTTACAACTATTGTGTGGGGTTTGTAATGTTGCAAGAATTTATATTGGGAAAAAAAGTGCTTTTTTTTTAAAATTTTTTTTTCTCTCTATGCCTTGGGAAATGTCATCCAGCAGGAATGTTCCCAAGAGCTGATCATGGCTGAGAGAAGGATGGGCTGGAGCAGGGGCTGCATGCCCAGCTCCCATCCCTGTCCCAGTCTCCCAGGACTGGCTCAAAGGGCTGTGGCTCCCTTGGGTGCCCCATCCATGCTCCTCAAGCTCTGCCCCGTGGTCCTGAGGGACATCTGCAGCAGCAGAGGCAGGAGGGAGGGAGCAGATGTCTGGAGAGGGACTAACTGCTCACAAAGCCACTCCTGCTGCAAAGATTTTTGGTTTCATGTCCTCTTGGCTGTGCCAGTGGCCTCTTCCACTTTCAGCTCTGGATGGGGCTTACAAGAAATGCTGGAAGTCCCAGCCCTGTGATGTGTCATCATTCAAACTTCTCTTTAATAGCATCCCAAAGTAATTTATTTTTCCCAAACATCAAAGCCCCCCCAAGCAATGCTGGGAGAGGCAGGGCTTCCCCCCAAACCCTGGTGGCTCCTGCACCCCTCTGCCCTGCCTGGGGGGCTGGAGATCCTCCTGTGCTGTGCTGGGGACAGCAGTGGTTTCACGGGACTGTGGGGCAGGGGAGGCAGAGCTGTGATATTGGACGAGAAGGCAGATCCTCCCCCTGGAGATGCAAGTGAGATGGATGCAGATTGCCCTGCTGTGAGGGTGCTGATGCCTTTTCCAGGCTCAGCATCACACCACAGACCACTTTCAGGAGCAGGTACCAAGGGAAAAAGAATAACAATGAGAAAGAAATAGCAAGGAAATTCTAGTCTGCATCTCCTTCTCTCCTGCCAGGATTCAGAGCCACCCTCCACCCTCTGGCATGCCAGGGGATGCAGCCAGAGCATCTCCTCAGTTGGTCCTCTATGCTCAGGGTATCCCCCTGTTCCCCAGCGCTGCTGTCCTCCCCAGCTGCAGGAGTTTTGTAGAGGGAATTTAGCAGAAAAACTGCAGCAGCTCCTGCCTCTACAAACACAGCGTGCTGCTGTCCCTGCCAGCACTCCATGCTGGTTTGCCTCAAGGAACCTGTGACATCCGTCCTGCTGTGATCTGTAACAATATTGGGATTAAATTAGCTTCCCTGAGCTGCAGAGAGGTCAGTGTGTAAGGCCCCTGGTTAATCCAGCAGGCCAGAGAGAACAGAAGCCTCCCTGCATTGGGAAAGGAAAACAACGGGGTCTGTTTGCAATCCGTGCAGCTAATTCAAACAGCATTCCTCAAGCAACAGGGGAAAGGGCCTTCACAGCAAATGGGAAAAGAGCATTTCCCAACATGCACATAATGCTGCTCCTTGGGGAGAGGGGAAATGCCCAGACTGCACAGATGAGGTGCCAGAAGAAAGGCCCAAGAAAAGGGTCTGAATAGCAAGGCAGCTGCTGGGGCACACGGGAACTACCCCCTGCCCTGGGCATGGTGAGCCTAGGGCAGGTCAGTGCTGCTGGGCCACTCCTGACCAGCCCACAGGGCACAGGGTGCAGGCAGGAGCCAGCTGTGCCCATGCCACATCTGGGGCAGGATGGGGCATCTCATCCCCCCACCTCTGCGATGACAGGGGTCTCACTCTCCTGTCGCCTGCAGAGACTTTTACACAGAAGGGATTCTGCAGCTTGTGGCTCTCAGCACCACTCTGGGATGAGGATCTGGGGACAATCCCAGATGGAGACACTTCCAGCCCGGGCCAGGCTGCCAGTGCTGCTGCCTCAGAACACAGCACAGACTGGATGAAAGCCCAGGCTTGCTTGGGAAGCAGAGGCATGCCTGGGTGATCCTATCAGGAAGTCAGCTCCACATCCTCTGGCTCTCCCCTCTCCTATAGAAGGCGTGAGGAGGGTGCCTGACCCCAGGGCAGGCTGTGCAGCCCCTGCCAGGAGCACAGTCTGTGCCTTGCAGCCAGAGCAAGTGTCGAGGCAGTGGCAGCACTGGCAGAACTGTGTTCCTCAGACTCGGGTTGCTGATTGATGCTCAGGTGTCATTACAAACAATTTCCTGGGCTATCAGTCATCCTGAAGCAGAGAACCCTCAGAGCAGCAGACCAGAAAAGACCTGGTGTCCAGTCTGGGAGTGTCACAGACACTTCAGGACATACTTTCTTTCCTTCTGCATTCTCTGTGAGTGTCTTTTCTGCTTTTTGCTTATGCTGAGATATTATCAAATGCTGATGAGGCACCAGGGATGAGTAATGCACCTTCTGTGCCAGCTGGGAATTTGTAGGCTCTGGTGGGGTTAATATGGGTCTGAAAGAAGCTGTGGTGCTCAGTGCTGGATCTGTTTGGTGCAGACCTGGGTACACCCACAGCCCCCCTGTCCTCAGCTGCACCAGGGGCAGGGGACATGGCTCCTGGTTGTCCCTGCAGTCCCTGGGCAGGGTCAGCCTTCCACGGACACACCTTCCCCCTCTCTGAGAGAGGCAGAGGGTTTTGCAAAGCAGGAACTATAGAGGGATGAAATTGGATGAAAATATTGCAGGTTTTTAATGAAGAGAACCACATACTTCAAGGGTGGGCTAAGGGATGTGGGGGAATTCTTCCTGTGCAGAAACAGAGTGGGGTTGTCCCCTCAGCTTTGTGCAGAGCCACTGTGCCCATGTCCCAGCCAGAGGAGCCTGGGGAACCCACTGTGGGTGTCCAGGAACCCTCTGCTTCCAATCTGGAGTGGCTTGGCATCTTATCCTGCTAAAATGGGGAATTTTATGTCCTTTTGTACAGGAGAGAAACAACCTGTTTGTGATTAATTTAGGATCAGCCTCAACAGCCATTAGCTAAAGAAAACCAAGCCTGTAAATGAGCTCCTGTCAGAGGGGGAAGAAATGTAGGACTTGGTGCTGGATTTATTGTGCAGGCAGGTTTTAGTTGGATTTCCCAGGCTCTGCAATGACACCTCTGGCACCAGGGAGCTGTGAGCATGTCCTTCAGCTTTCAGCCAGACACACACTGCTCTGTTGGCTGATTTCTGCTGTGCCAGTAGCCCTGCTGCTACATCTGGGTCTGTCAGCATTGCCAGTACAGAGCTCTGGCTTTGGGGTTTATTGCTCAGTTGGAAACTTGATCTACAGCTGTCAGAGGAGGCTGCACTATTCCAGTGTCAGAAAGGAGGTTTGGCTGTTCAAAGTGCATAAAATACAGATCTTGGGTTAATCAGATTTCTTTACTCATACAATCAACAGAGTAACGTTGTCCCTGACAACATTTGATGGCACTTGAGAATTTCCTAGAATAGAAAGTGAAAAAGCTCTAAATAAAAACAGAAAGAGGGTTTTGATATGGAGACTTGCAGCAGTGACTGCTCAGCATCTGCCAACAAGCAGAACACATTCACAACACTCCTGTGAGACAGCAAAGATCTCAGTGACATCATTTACTAATAGGAAACCAGGGACATTTAACGAGGTGCCAAGGAAAACTCAGGATGAATAAAACTTCCATGTACACGAGCACTAACACACACAGCACAAAAGGAAAAGCTGCAGAAAGGGTGAGTTTTCCCTCCTGCCTGTGTTTGGGTTATTTTGCACCTCTGTGTTCACAGCAGAGAAGGTGGCAGGTGTGTGAAGAATTCATGAGTCTCTCTGAATCTCTGAGCCTGGGGGCTGCTTGATGCCACGTTCTGTGTCCATGCCCTTGCCCTCCTCTTCCTCAGGGCTGCCAGGTCCATGCTGAGCCCCAGTGAGCACTGCTGGCTCATGCCAGAAGTGTCAGGGACACTCGGGGACCTCTCTTCAGTGGGGGCTCATGGGCAGCAAAGTGTTGAAGCTGCCCTGGCCCCAGCAGGGGATCCAGGAGGGATTCAGGAGACACCACAGGGCTCATCACATCGTTTGAAAGAGCCTGTGCCCTCTGGCTTCCAGCTCAGAGCCCTGCAAGCTTGGGGAATCTCCCCCAGGGTGCTGCCAGGGTCCATGGGCACGTCATGCTGAGGGGCTGCCTGAGAGCTTGTCACACACCCCTGGGACAACCCCAGGGCACCAGGGCTCTGGCCAGAGCCCCATGGCCTTGAGCATCACATCAGCCCTGTGAGAACCAGGAATGAGGGTCAGTCATGGCTGGGGAAAGGCACTGTTGGCCCTCAGGGGGCTGGTGGCCACCAACTCCTCTGGATGGCTTGTACAGGAGGAGTGGGGCAAGTGTGGCCCCTGGGAACACCTGGCTGCCACCTGAGCCCCAGTGCAGGATCTGCTCCTCCCACCAGGCATGGGGGGGCTCAGGGAAGGTGCCTGGGCACTGATGTCCCCTGTTCACCTGCACGGAGCAGGGTCTGTCATGGCTCCATCCTGAAGTGCAGGTGGAGGAGGGAAAGGGAGCTGAGAGCACAGGGAGGAGAGGAGGAGAGCAGGGAGGAGGGCTCCCAGGCTGTGCTGGAGGGCAGGTGTCCCAGGCAGTCCCACTGCAGCCAGGCTGTTCTCCTGAGCAGGAACGTTTCCTCCTGCTGCACAGCCAGCGATGGAAAAACAACCAGGCTCTGAGCTCTTTGCCTTCATGCCTTCCCCCCCTCCAGAGGATAATAAGCTGCTTTTAATATCTGACATGTTTATTAACAGATGCAGTTGTGACAGCTGATGACTTCATATGCCACTTACCACTAAAATGTTAGTAATAACTCGGAATTAACTGTCATAAATAAAAAAGACTACAAAGACAACCCGATGGTGTGTCACTCTGCAGTAATTTACTGAGACCCTGTTGGCTCTGGATGCGAGGCTGGAAGGTCCTTTGTGGAGCTCCAGTCCGGGTTTTGCAACAGTCACAATATTTTGGCTGGATATTGTCTTAGGAGGTGGTACTAGTGGGGTGGAATTCCCTCATGCAGGAGTTTGCACTGGATGCCTTTACAAAGCTGGATACTCTGGTAATAATAATAATAAAAAGCCCCTACCCGGTGGATGGGGACGGAGCCTACGGATTGAGACCAGGATTTATTAATGTGCAAATTGCTGTGATATGATCACATACTTTCTGCTTTGCATACGCAGGGAGCAGCGTGGGCTGATGGAGTAGGAACCAGCCTGAGCGATCTTTACGAGCTGAGATCCTGCACATCAGAGAAGGGTTTGTTTCTCTGTGCAAAGCCTGGCACTCCGTTAGAAACCAGCTTTAAAAAAAAAACAAGTGACCAAAATATCCAAATGCACCAGACTTCTCCATGAACTCGCCATGAATATGAATTTTTTTTTTTTTTTTTTTTTTGACAGAAACGTGTGTGTAACTTTCTCTGGAGGAACTGAGGAATTTTGTAGTTGCTCTTATAGTGTTTTAAATCTGAGAACCCAGTAGAGTCTTTTCCGCAGTGATGAGGGAGTGACAAGTTGAAGGTAAGGGCTTCCAGCGTGCATGTTTGTGTCGACGGAGCTTTTGCAACGCGGGCTGCTAATGAAGAACGCGAGCCGTGTCAGCATCTGACTGCGGGCTCGCCTTGTGCAACGTGGATAATGAGTTCAGACAATGAGAGCTGCGCGAAATCACAGCGCGATCTGCGGGATCCCCTTCCTCCCCCCTCCCGCCCCCTCCCCGAGGTGCGTGGGGCTTGCAGGGAAGCCGGGCTGCTGCCGTGTGTCCCGTGTCACCCGTGTGTTACCCTCCCGTCGTGGGGACGGGGACACACAGAGAAGTGCTCGGGATATTATTGATCGGGAGCTGGTTCTGGACCAGCTGCGGGGTCCCGCCGGCCGCGGGGCAGCGGGGTGGCCGTGCCCTACTGCCCTCCCACTGATCCCGGGGGCACCGGGAGGACGGGACGGTTTTAATTTGCCGCTGTCTCGGTGCTGCTGTGGCTGCAGCCAAGCCAAGCCTCCCGCCCCGCACCCATGGGGGCACGGCAGGCGCTGGGGGAGCGCGGGGTAAGTACGGGCTCTGCGGGGTTCTGAGCGGGGGAGCCGTGGAGAAGCAGTTAATAAGGGATTATGGCAGTAATTAGACGCGGTGTGAGGTGCTGATGTGCTGCTGGATGCAGGGCTGGCTGCCGTGGGTCAGCCCGGGCTCCCCAGTGAAGGTCCAGGTGACTTCAGCCTCGGATCTCCGTGCTGATGGAGCCGGGTGCTGTGAGAATGGGTGGGGGTGACTGGGGCTTGGTCACCCCCGGGCTGCTGGAGTATTCTAAAAGCTCAGTCAGGCATGTGTGTTCTTCCCTTGGCCCTGGGCATGGAGCAGGGGTCTTCAGGTGATGTGGTTTGGGTTTAAAGAGGCAGATTACAGTAAAAGGCATTAAAATAGGGTAGTAGTGGCAGAAGAAAATGTTGCATGATAAGGCACACATGGAGCCTCCACTCTGCTGCACAGGGGTCAGCAGGTACCCCCAGAAAAAAAATCCTGTCACCTGAAGGTCTGTGAACTTGGGGCAGTGCTTGCAGTGCTGTTCGGGGTGGCCAGGTCTGG
This sequence comes from Trochalopteron elliotii, assembly GCA_024734555.1. Lineage (NCBI taxonomy): Eukaryota > Metazoa > Chordata > Aves > Passeriformes > Leiothrichidae > Trochalopteron > Trochalopteron elliotii. Next base: position 879,781 of record JANPWX010000162.1, on the reverse strand, counting down.
GCCGAGATCCCACAGGGACTGGGCACTTGCAGTGAAAAATCTGCCTGGAGGGTTCTCCATTCTGCCTGGAGGGTTCTCCACTCGGAGTGATTTTGTCTGAAGCCCATTGGTGCCCCTGGAGGGGGTGAACTCCTGGCTCCATCCACTCACCCCGCTGCGGGGCCGGGGCTGGGGAGGCCGGGTGGGAGGATGGCAGCAGCACCGCGGGCCTGCGAATGCCAGTGCTGCAACACGCCTGGAAACCACCCTGGAAAAAAGGCTCGTTTCAGCTGGATCAGCTCCCCGGCCCCTGCGCGGCCGCTGCGAGAGCAGCAGCACCACCCTGAGGGACGCGGCAGGGAGGAGCCGGGGTGCCGGGGAGATACAGGGGCAGGGATGCCCCGAGCACAGCCAGAACCAGCCGCCGTGTGCAGGCAGCAGCTGAGCCCAGCACTAACCCCACATTTCCATCACCCGGGCTAGATGTGAGCTGGCACAGCTCTGCCCGGGCTATGAGGCTGGGACTGTGGTTGGCAACAGAGATGATGGCCAGGTCAACCCTCCTGGCCTATGGGGACAGCCCTGGAGGGGGACAGAGGGGACCGTGCAGCTGAGACAGGTGGCACTGGCAGCAGAGACCCTTCCCCTGTGCGGTGTGAGGGTGACCTGTCATCTTGATAAGGATGGAAGTGCCTGTCTTTGCCCAAGAGCTGGCAAATTCTGACAGGTTTCCTGCCATCCCCACAGCCAGCCTGCCTCCAGGAAGATCCTCTGGGGCTGCAGCCTCCTCACACCCCCATAGGCAGTGGGGCAGCTGCAGGGTGATGTCCTTCACTGCAAACCACCCTGAGCACTGCCACGCCTGCAGAGCTCAGAACTTGCTCCCCCTGTCCTAGTGGTGCAGGGGGCTGTCATCCCACAAAAACCCAGAGTTTGGGTGGGCTCAGTCCAGGCTGGCAGCAGCAACTGGTGTGTGGAGGACACCCTGGCTGCTTGCTCACTCCCTCCTGCTCTGTCCTGCCACATGCCCAGAGCTGAGGCTGAGGGTTATTTTTCCTGTTTGTTTTCCTCTGCTGCTGGAGTTGGTGCTAGTCCTGGCTCTGCAGGGCTCAGGTTTCTCAGGCAGTGATGTCTGGGAGAGCCAGAGCACTGGGAATCCCTTCAGGAAGCCCTGCTTGGCAGATGGTTCCTGTGCACATGGCCAAGCAGAAAGCCCCAGGTGCTGCCCTGGGTTTCAGGCTTTGGCTCTGCCTTTGCAGCTCATGGCTCATCGGGCCCCTGTGAGCCTGGAAATTTGTGTTCACAAAGCTGGCAGGCAGGGTCTGTGGTGGAAGGAGCTGTAAGCCCTTGTTTGCATGGATTTCCACAGAAATAAGAGGGGAATTGCGTCTTGAGCTGAATGTGTGCACTTGTCGTAGGATGAGCCTCAGCACCCCTGCTCCCCACCCCCAGGGCTATACCTGACACGGTGTGTGCCCACCCCACACCTCCTGGGGCACCTGCTGAGCATGTCCCTGCTCAGCAATGGGCTTTTAGGGAGTCCTTTTAGGGTGAGAGCCAAATTTGCAGTGCCCTGGTCTGTGCTACCCCAAACTGGGCTGTTCTGTTTCCTGGTCTGAAATTTGGTTGTGCTGTTCCGGTGAGTCACTGATCTGTAGGAGGCTCAAACCCACCTGAGTTGTACCTAACAGACACAGGTTTGCTGCTCCCATGACTGCAGTCAGACCCCCAGGCACAGAGCTGTGCCTGCCAGGACGATTCCAGTGCAGCTCCAGATGCTGCTCTGGTTCTGTGGAGGAGCAGCAGGCATGGATCCTGCAGCCTGCCTCAGGGCTCTGCCTCCTCCTCCTCCTCCTCCAGAGCAGCCTGCTGCCTCTGCGCTGGCATGAGGGCCACGGGAATCCCCCTGTAAAACATTTCCTGATGTTTTACAGTGCTGAAGCACAAGCACTCCTGGAGGGAGGCCTGTGGCACTATGGATCACAGAGTTTCTTGGAGCTGCTACTGTGGGGCCACTGCACAAGGCAGGAGAGGAGCTGCGGCTGGATCTGGGGCTTGGAGCTGCAGGGGCTGAGGCGTTGCTGACCCCCAGAGCAGCCCCCACTGCCAGGGACAGAGGGGTGGCCACGAGCAGCAGCCTCTCCTCAGTGTATTCCCCACCAGTGGGACACAGCACGGCTCTGCAGATCTGGGGAATGCAGTGCAGGAGCTGGTGGAAGGAGTCAGACCTCAACAATGCTGTGGAGAGCTCTGCTGCCAGATTGGGCTTTATTATTTTATTTTTTTTCAGTGAAGTTTATGGGTTGGGGATTTTGCAGAACTTGGCACTGGGGTCTAATATCAAATGAGGACCTTCTGGTTCGGAAATTTGACTTAATGCAGCCGTCTTTTTATTGCTTCAAGGATTAAGCAGAACAAAGTGGCTCTGCCTGTGCATGTGCAGAGATGTTTGCCAGAGGCACGTGAGACACCCTGTGGCAGCTGTGATGGCCGAGCCAGGCGTGGTGGGACCTTCCACTGCTGGGGCTTTCACAGTGCTGCTCCTGGAGCATTAGCCTGCACACAGGAAAACAGCCCTCGGGAGCACAGCAGAAGGGAGGGACTTTCCCAAAGAGAACCAGGGCCCCAACCTGCTCCCTCAGCCCTTCCCACCCACGGCAGGGCTGCTGGAGCAGGCAGGGAGCACTGCCATGGGGTCACCAGCATGGAAATAGGGCACAGGCAGAACAGACAGCAGGCTCAGGGAGCACCAGAAGTGTGGGCACATCCCTGTGTGCCTGTGGGACAGGGACAATGGGTGACCAGGTGCCATCGTTGATACTTGAGGGGTCTGTTGAAAGTTGCAAAAGTCAGGCTGGGGAATGGGATGGCAACATGGAGCTGCTGCTGCCACCCACAACCTCCCAGAGCCAGACTCTGCCCTGGGGACAGGTCCCAGGTGTGTCCCAGGTGCTGTTCTCTGTGTGGGGTTGGGAGATGTGGGACAAAACTAACCCAAAGAGACCCTGCAAAACCATGACTCCTGCTGCAGGAAGCCAGTTTGTGCATATTCACACCCCTCGCTGACTACCAAGAGGAAATTCAAATTCCCTATCCAGCTCTTTGGGTTTCCCTATTTGGAAACCCAAATTCCCCACCTCACAGCTGGTGCCCAACCCTCTGTTGGCAGCGACCTGGCTGTTCCCAGGGGTTCATTCCTGCTGTAACCAGGTTTGTCCTGCCTCCAGCATCTGGTCCTTCTCTCCAAGGCTCAGTAAACCTTTGGAGAGCCTGTTTACATTTCAGATCCCTGGTACATTCAGCAAGAGGCAATATATCAGCAATTTAGTTATTGTGGATTAGGTCTCAAATATCCCGGGGATATAATGTTGGTCTTTCTCACCTTGTGTGTAGGAGGACTAATGGCAAATTATCAGGATGGTTTACATTTTCTGGTTTGTATTGGAGCTCCCAAGGACCAATTTATCCTGATTGAATTGCAAACAAGGCTTAGTGCCATCTCAGATTCAGGGGCCAGGTCTCTCCATAAATGAATTCAGAGCAATTCAGGTTACCCCAAATTCTTCTGTAGATGGGATAATGGCATAAATCCTGCTAATGTTTAGACTGGAAATTGTTTGTAGCAACCTGAGCTTGACTGATGGCTGCAGTAACAGAAAGAATCATAACTCGTGTCCTGCAGTGAGGGTGGGAAGAACTCACCACAGACCTCCAGGTGCTCATGGGGGAGATTTGGATCATGTGTGACCTGCCAAGACACTTGACTGCAGCACCTAGAATGCCAGTGGCCTTTCTGTGCTGAGGCAGCAGCTCAGCACAGTCTTTGGGCTAGAAAGCGAGGAAACAAGGAGGGAAAAGTGTGTGCTCGCTCGGTTTGTGCTGCGGTCTCAAGGTTTCCCATGGCACTGCCCTACCCCGGACTGCCCAAACCCTCAGAAATGGGGTCTGTGGCGGAGGCACGAGCGTCACGCTGGCTCTTGGCACGCTGGGGCTGTGTTTGCTCCCTCCGGACATCCATCCCTGCTGCTGTCCCCACGCCGGGGGACCGTGCCCAAACTGTGAGTGTTGTGTAAACACGGCGTGTGCTTCCTGTGAACGCGCTTCACCCGCAAAGCCGCCGTAATTAAAAACCGGAGCGGGCGGCGGCACCGCGGTCTCCCCGGAGCCGCTGGCACTCGGAGCTCGTTCGGGGACAGTTTGGGGTGTGCTGCACTGACGGGACTGCTCACATCCCCAGGGTCCTGTGGCCATGCTGGTCACGGCCGGACCATCCCACACCACCTGTCCCCTTCTGCCCCGCTGCCCGCCAGACGCCGTGCCCAGGGCAGAGGAGCTGCGGGGATCCCTGCCCTGCACAGCTCCGTAAATACTCCCGCAGCCAGGCTTAAGCACTTGACAGTGTTTATAAAGCAGCTTTGCAGCAAACAGGCTTGGAAGTGCAGAACAAGTTGGTGTTTACACAAGTGACTAATTATTTATTTGAAAATCCTGCGGACGAGCCGTGGGCTGTAACGACAAGCACATGGGGAGCGCTGGGCTCCTGCCCCGACAGTCGCAGCAGGGACACGGTGAAAAGTTCAGAACCACCAGGGCGGGGGGACAGTAAGTGATGTCCCCACGGCGCCCGGTGGCCGCCAGCTCTGCCGGGACAGGTGAGACAGCGCTGCCGGGAGGTGTTCGAACCAGGCACAGCTCAGTGTTCTTGTGCTGCCACAGTGGCAGTACCGGGTCACATCTGCCTGCAGCAGCTGCTGGGGCAGCCCCCGCCCTCCAGGTGTTCTGTTCTGTGGCCATAATTCTCCTCAGGTGCGCTGGAGCTTAGGGCTGCTTGGGCCGGTGTCCCTTCTGCAGGTTCCCCACCCTGGTAGGGTGTGGCAGGGAGGGGACCGGCCCCTGGGGACCGAGTCCACCCCAGCCTGAGGCCGGGCTCACTTCCAGCACTGTCGCCACCAGTTGTTTGGGGCATCGGTGATTGCGCAGTTGTTATAAACGGATTAAAACAATTTTCTGTTTCATTTGACTTCACAGAGCAAATGTTGTCGCCTTTATTCCAACACAATGTCTGCCGTTGGCAGGGCTTTGCTCTGCCAGCTGCAGTGGGGAGCAGGGCCCAGCTTGGCAGTGCCAGATCTCTTGGTGCAGCACGGAGCTTGCCCTTGCTTCACACCGGGCACAGGGAAAAACACTTGAAAACCAAAGGGAAAACGCCCTGTCAGCAGCCAGCTGGATCAAGGACTTGGGCACTCTCAGGAAAGGATGGTACATGTGAAGTCCTGGGTGCTGGCTGGCCATTGGGCAACTGGGCTTCCCTTCTTTCTCCACAAGATGATGCAGAGCCATTGGTTTGTTGCCCAGCCTGTCCTGCTGGTGTTGCCATCTCATCCCTCTGTCCTGCCATGTGCATTGGGTTGCTCTGTGCTGTGGCTTGGTGAGGGCAGCGTGGCACTCGCAGCCAGGCTCACTGCCCCACACTGGGCTCCCTGCCCACCACCGGGCTCCCTGCCCCACGCGGGGCTCCCTGCCCCACACCAAGCTCTCTGCCCCATACCAAGCTCACTGCCCCATGCTGGGCTCACCTGCCCCACATTGGTCTCTCTGCCCCATGCTGAGCTCACTGCCCCATGCAGCTGGGCTCTCTGCCCCACACCGGGCTCATTGCCCCATGTTGGACTCTCTGTCCCATGATGAGCTCTCTGCCCCACGATGAGCTCTCTGCCCCATGCTGAGTTCTCTGCCCCACGCTGGTCTCACTGCCCCACACTGGGTTCTCTGCCCCACTCTTGGCTGTCTCTGCTCCCGCACTCTGCCCTGTGCAGGCAGCGCTGACCCTGCCCTGTGCTTCAGGGAATGGGAGATGGTTTGGAAATTCTCTCAAAGCAGCATTTTGGGCAGCTCGTGGAGGATCCCACCCCGTCCCCAGACAGCCCCAGCCCTGGCTGGGGACTGCAGGCTCGCTCTCTGCTTGGCTTGACTACCAGCCCCAGAGGTGCCCGCTTGATGGGAAACATCTTGTGTGCCTGGCACCCGCAGCAGCCATCTGCCACTTGGGGAGGGCAGCCCAGGGGTCTGGCTCTATTTTAAACAAGTTCCAGCTATAACTACTGTTTGCAGCGCTGGCAGATGGCAAAGATGCACTGAGCATTTCCACGGGTGCTGATTGTTAGCAACAGGGACTTATGGATGAGGCTGAGCACAGCTCTCCCCACAGCACTCCGGGTGCTGCTATCTGCCAGCACCCCCAGTGCACAGCACAACCCCCTGGTGGGAGTGATGCTGTCTGTCACATTAACCTGTTCTCCTCTTCTTTTGCAGTTCCTGCCATTGTACCTGGAAACTGCGAGCAGCTAACGCCCACTGCCGAGCCCCCGATGGGACTAGGGCCCAGCTCCTGCACTCCTGACAGGGATGAAGGTAGAGCCATGTTACCTGCTACCTAAGCTGGCTGGTGCTGCTGTAGTTTGTGGATATGGTCCCAGACGTGGCTCTGTGCACAGACTCTCAGCTCTGATCCCACCCAAGAGGATTTAGTGGCAGCAGAGAGCCCAGCTGTGGAGCACACTCCCCCAACCACCCCACGACGGAGGGGCTGCAGCGCTGGAAAGTTACTATGCAGCTTGGACTGCTTGTGGTGGTGGTTTTTCTAAGCTCGATGGATCTAACAGGCAGCAGCAAAGTGGTGAAGGGCAAGAGGCAAAGACGAAGTATGTATGAAATGCTTTTCTTCTCTTACTTCCTCTCGTGGTGCCGTGAAGGTCGTGCTGGTGTGAATGTGTTTACAAGACAGGGAACACTTGGGCAAGGCCTGTGGAGCCCCAAGAGCCTGCAGAGATTCCCCAGTCCCACTCCCCGTGTCCCCTGACCTGCCACAGCTCCGAGCTGCAGTGTCCCCTGAGGTCACAGGGGGTCAGTTGTGCCTCCGGCCCTGAGGGTCCCTGGTGGGGCTCGTGCAGGGCAGCCAGGCAGAACTGGCACAAGAGCAGCCAAAGGCATTTGCCCTCCTTTATGCAAGCTCATGTTGGAGCTGTTTTACATTAAAACTGGTTTAAATTGAGTTATATAAAATTGATTTTATATTGAAACTGGGAGCGCTGAGCCCTGGGAGAACAAGGAAAAGCTGACATCATGGCTAATGCTATAAAGAGCAATTTCCAGCAAGGACCCAGTTTATACCTCTGCCATGGATGCAGAGCTTGGCACCAGGGCCCAGCGCTGCAGGAGGGATGGGGCTGGATCCCTGGGGGTCTCTGTGTAGAGGGGCCAGGGCTCACAGTGCCAAGGAGGTCCCAGTCCAGACCAGTGAACCGTCCTGGAAGCTGGGGGCTGAGGACTCCCCTCTCTTCTCTTCCCAAGGCTGAAGCAGCCCCACACCCATAGGCCTGGAGATGGGGCTGGGGCAGGGGCAGGGGCAGGCAGAAGGGGCTGCCAGGCTCTTGGGTCACTGCAGGGGGACAGAGGAGCTCTCTCACCTCTGTCACGTCCTGATACGTGAGCACTGCGCTGCTCTGCTCTTGCTTTTGAAGTGTAGTAAACATGGTATTTAAAAGAATACATCTTTTAAATACACAGCTTTTCTATAAACAAGGACGTGGCTTGCATAATAAACTAATAAAAATAACCTGCATTCTAGTCTGCAAAGAATGCGATTGGTTTCAAAACAAGCAGCATTTTATACGATAATGAAAAGCAGAAAACTCTCAAGACATGGGATTGAGTATTTTTCTTGGACTCAATGTAGGAGCTGAGAACACATCTCTATTTTGGGGGCAGTGACACCTCCCGACTGCCAGAGAAAATTTAACATAGTCAGGGTCAGAGTGAGATCCAGCCTGGGACACAGCATGGATGGAATTAGTGGAACAATTTCACTCCAGGGCCATGCACTCTGGTCCCCACTGGTCCTTGGCTTGGTGACACCTCCAGCTCCAAGCAGGGAGGCGGCAGGAGGTGCTGGACCCCTGGGCACATGCCCATGGTTGGTGTCTGCCCCATATGGGCAGCAGGGCTGGGAGGCAGTGGGCTGGAGTGGACAATGCTGGGGCTTCTGGGTCCTGCTCCTCAGCAGAGCCACTGTTGTGACCTTTTTGCCTGTGCTGGGCAGAGCTCTGGCTCCTGTGGCCATCAGGGACAGGGCCATGGTGTCAGTGCTGTCAGTGTGTCAGTGCTGCAGGACCCTGGCCCTTGTTCTGTCCCAGTTCCTGCCCTTCCTGCCAGTGGTGCCAGTGGTTTGGGGTCACCAGAGCTCGGCACTAACCACTGCCTCTCTCCTGCTCTTCCAGTCAGCACCGAGCTGAGTCAGGGCTGTGCCAGAGGTTGTGACCTGTGCTCTGAGTTCAATGGGTGCCTGAGGTGTTCCCCCAAACTCTTCATCCTTCTGGAGCGGAACGATATCCGACAGATTGGGATTTGCCTGCCCTCTTGTCCACTGGGATACTTTGGCCTTCGCAACACGGACATGAACAAGTGCATCAGTGAGTGTGGGGCTGGGAGGGACAGGGCACGGGCAGGTAGCAGTGTTCTGCAGGGCAGCATGTGCCTCTGCTCAGGTGCAGGAGGTGCTGTGGCTGTATGGAAGGGGTAAGGCAGGGCTGAGCCTGAAAAGAGCTCAGCACCGCACAGGCACGCTGTGAATGTGGGATCTTGCAGGACCTCTGGGCAGTTTTGTTATGTGGGTTGCCAGACTGGCAGCCTTTGGGAGGAGGGAGATCCTTTCAGGCATTTAGTGCATCTTTTCCTGCTCTACTGCTCACCAGACTCAGGAAGCTCTGAGTGAAATCCTTGGCTTGCTTGTTGTAGCCTGAGCACCAGAAAGAGCTGGACGTGGAAACAGGCCATCACTCCCCTGGCAGGTCCATGCACAGCACCCTCACAGCCAGGTTTCCATCTAGATCCCTTTCCATGCAGCCTGTCCTGCAGCTGCAGCTGGAGCTGGGACTGTATCCTTTACACTGTCCCCTTTGGCTGACTGATGGTCACCTGAAAACCATCCCAAAACTTTCCAATCCTGCCTGATTCTGTCCTGGCAGTGGCTGCTGCTGGCTGGCTGTGAGAGCTACAGCACAGGGAATGGTGTAAAGAAAACTCCCTTCTGAGTGGCACAGCCAGACCTGGCAGGATGTTCAGAGACATGCTCTGGCTGCTGCAAGACCCCTGGGAGCCAGGACTGGGCCCTGATTGACAGTGTGGAGCTTCTTGAGTCTTTTGTTCACATTGGACTACATGATGGCTTTGGTATTTGTTTGGTTTGTTTTTTTGTTTTTTTGTTTTTTTTCCCCAGAATGCAAAATTGAGAACTGTGAGTCCTGTTTCAGTCGAAACTTTTGCACAAAATGTAAGGAAGGTTTGTATTTGCACAAAGGGAGATGTTACGTCACATGCCCCGAAGGCTACACTGCTGCCAACGGCACCATGGAGTGCAGCAGTCCTGGTAAGCAGCCCTGAACTCGGCATGTCTGGTGGTGGATAGTGCTGCAGGGGGGTCTAGAGGATGATCTGAACCCTTCATGGTGCTGAGGGGGTGACAGCACAGCCCTTCCTGGGGCAGAGCCCTCTAGGAACCAGCCTGGATGGGAGCAGCCCCTGGTGTTTGTGAACTGTGACCCAGAGCTGGTGTGGTGTGGCAAGGAAGGGGGTGCTTGGGGACTCAGGGACCTGCTGGGGAAACACAGACCCCCTTGCAGCCTAAGGTGGGGGAGGGATGCAGTGCTGGGCTCTGGGATGGCCTGAGCTGGCAACTCAACACAGTCTGGCTCACGGTGACTCCAGGTCCGGTCCAGCTGGGGCAGTGTGGTGAAAATAGAGGGGTGGGAATGATGGAGTGCCCGAAAAATAAACTTAAATGGTGGTAAAATAACAAACACAGGGACTGCATGGTCCAAGAGACAGCATCCAAAGACCTGGGGGCATGGCTAATTTAAAAATATATAAGATTATCTGGGGGCAGGGGTCCAATCCAGAGTGGGGGACAGGGACATGACTTTATATGTCAGAGGTCCTGAACCAATGGAGAACCAGAACCAGAGACATGACCTATTTTGGAATGATGCCATAAGCACCCTAATTTCCATATCCTGCCTCCTGTGGTCTCAGGTTTATGGTTTCTGCATGAGCTGCCTGGGCTGAGCTGTTACCCATCCCAGCTAGCTGGGTTCCCACAGCGACCCAGGAATGTGAGTTACAGCTGGGCTCTCTTGTTATCTGGCAGCACAATGTGAAATGAGCGAGTGGGGGCCATGGGGGCCCTGCTCCAAGAAAAGGAAGCTCTGTGGCTTCAAGAAGGGCAATGAAGACCGGACACGGAGGATTCTGCAGGCTCCCTCTGGGGACGTGTCTCTGTGTCCTGCGACCACAGAGGTGCGGCGGTGCACGGTGCAGAAGAGCCAGTGCCCCGAAGGTGAGCAGGGGTGGTGATGCCTTGGGAAGGCTGAGCTGGAACAGAGACTGGACAGTGCTAAGAGAATAAAGTAGATATTTATTGAAAGGCCTTTAAGGATATTCCTTGGGCAGGACAAGAGCCTGGCCAGGGCTGCACCCAAGGTGGACCCAAAATGGTGACAAAATGGACAAATGGTCACAAGGTCTCACACTTTTGTAAGTTTTGGTCTATTTGCATATCTGGGTTTCATTGTCCAATTACAGCTTCAGTTATGAAGTCCCATCCTTCTTGTTCCTCCCTTCAGCCACCCTTGTTTGTGCTTTTGGGCCTGAAAACTTGTAACAGCTGTCCTTGGTTTTCAGCAGGAAAAGGATTTTTTTTTCTCCCTACTCTATGAAGAGAGCTGAGTGACACTGAATGTGAGGCTCAGAACTGCACCCCTGGGCAGAATAGAACCTGAAAAACATGAAAGCTCAAACTTGAGGCACCAGTGGGGGGTCTCACCATCCCTCCCCACACCCTGTAGAGGTCAGGCACAAGGAGTCAGCCAGTTGTCCAGTGTCACAAATGTGCTGTGCATGTCCTGACTCCTCTGAAGTGCAGATGTGGTGGCACTTGGAAGAGTTGCAGGTGGAAGGGGCACAGCCCCCAGGGGGATGATCCTTGGCACAGCTTGCCATGTGTACCACAGGTTTCAGCTATTTTAGTTTCTTCCCTGGCCACAGAGCAGCCAAGGGTGCATGCCTGTGTGCTGCTGTGATGGGAATTGTCTCCTCTACCAGAACTCTTAGGTGTGTTTTTCCCAGGAATTAGCACCTTCAGGATGGGTGGTGGTTTGGTTATCTCGTTACAGAATGGACAGGGATTGCAGCTGGGTTGGCAGGAAAGGGTTCTGAGCAGTCACTAAATGCACAGTAATTAACCAGCAGGGCAGGGCAGATGCACAGGGCTGATCTGTTCCCCCACACCTCGCTCCACCTCACGCTGCCCCTTTGCTTCACTGCAGGGAAAAGGAAGAGAAAGGAAGAGCAAGGAAAGCAAGATAACGGGAACAGAAATCGGAAAGACACCAAAGACATGAAGTCTGGCACCAAGAAGAGGAAGAACAAACAGAGAGGGGCCACGGTGGCCGCCACGCCCGCCAGCCCTGCCCAGTAGCTGGCCCTGTGTGTCACCTGAGGGCAAGACTCCGTTGCTGCTATGTATATGAAAGCTTTATTGAACAGAGCACTGCTACACCATGTACACGTGTCCAGAGACAGACATATACTCCAGACTGACCCACGGGCTGACAGAGGCCACACACAAAATACTTAAGGAGGCTGCACACACCCCCCATCCCGCCCAGGACTGTGGAAGAATGCTGCTGAGGAGTGGGAGCACACACGGAGGCAAAGCCCACAGCCCCAGGGCTCTGTGGGGACACTGCAGGGAGGAGAGGTGGAGCATAAGCCAGTGAAGGACCCAGACATGGGATTGATTTCATGATCAAAGGCCTCAACTGGAGCCCAAGCACGTGGCCCCAGCACAGCCCCACTCAGCCAGGGGATGAGACTGAACCCACATGGCCACTCTCCTTGACCTGGGACCCAGACACACACAGCAGTGGCCTCTTTTTTCTTCCCTCACCCCTTATTTTGTGTTTTAAGCTGTATGACTTTATCATTGCGAATACATGTTAAAAGTTTGTGGTAAGAGGTCAGTGGTATCTGCCCTGAATCTGCTTCAAAGAATTATTTCAAATTTAAAAAAAAAAAACAAACCAAAACCAAAATGACAACCAGCTTCCTGAGTGTGTGGTTCATACCTTGGCCCCTATGGAGGCTGGTGTCCCACAGGACAGAGACTCACTTGTGGAAGGGAAACTCACCGAAGCTTTAAGAAAATCCCAGAAAATGCTGCCAGCTGCCCTGCAGCCACAGATCAGCTGTCCTGCCTGAGGGACCCCAGCTGCACCCCGCTGAGCCCTGAGGAATTCCCCACTGAAAGGATCCGCCTAACACGCAGCAGATTGAGAAAATGAGAGGTTACAGCAAACCACACAGGCTGCTGAGACGTTGTGACTCCTCTCAGCCAGTCACAGCTGAGGGACAATCCCGGGCTGGGGACAGCCGGGCCACCACCCCGGCGTGTGGCAGGAGGGGGAGGCAGTCGGGAGGGGGAAGGCACAGCTCGGGTCCTGCAGAAGAGAAACAAATTTTTAAATCGGGTAGAAACTACTCGTCTGCATCCCAGTGGCTGGAATTTCCCGGATTCTCCTGCTCCGCCAGAGCTGACACCTGAGCAGAGGAAGTGGGACAAGGACTGTGCAAGACAGACCTGGTGAACCCTGCGTGGGATGCATGGGTTCACTGCTCTGCTCAGGGAGCTCTTCCTTCAGCAGTGTCACAGGGTGTCTCACCACTCACTGCCCTGCGATTTTAAAATGTGCTTTCTCTGTATAAACGTGTAGAGACGCATTTCATTTCTCCAGAGTTCAGCAGAAGCTCTCTGGCCCCGAGGGATGCTGCCGTGGCTCACAGAGATGTGCCCAGGGTGGATCAGGGACGTGCTGCTGGAGCTCCAACTCCCCTGGCAGGGCAGAGAGCAGGGGAAAACCTCACCCCAGACCAACCCTGGTGAATCCAATCTTTGCTGTACTTGCTTCCATACCACCCTCTGCCCTGTGCTTTTGGAGGGCAGAGTGAACCAGCAGATGTGCAGGGTAACCTTTGAGAGAGCTCCCTGTTCCTCCGAGGGGTCACCTGCCCACACCCACAGCCCTGGTTCTGTCCTGTGGCTCATGGTGGTGCCCACGGAGGACTCAGCTCTGCCCAGGACACCCCAAATCCCTTCACCCAGCCACCCCAGGGCTGGCTTGGCTGGGTGCAGGGTGTGGAGGCTGCACAGTTGTTTTGGATCCAGAGCTGTACCAAGCTCTCTGTGACTGCTCTGCTGGCAGAAAAACCTTTCAGCCTATCGTCCACTTTGTGTTTAAGTAAACAAGAAGCTGTTACATCTTTGAAAGGGGATTCCATTTCAGCACAATGATAAACGACCAGCATACCAAGGAGGGGGAGAAAGAGGTTCTTAAAAGTCATCCTTGAAGTTGTTTACGGATCATGTTCATATGATTTCTGAAAGCTTCCCAGCTGAATGATCCAATCTTGCTCTATTTTCTAGCCTGTGAGAGAAGTATTTTGTTTGTGCCATGGCATTGTTTGTAAGCAGAACCATTTTCCCTTCCAGTTTCAGCAGCACCCAGCAGTCAGTCACCCCTTGGTGAAGCTCAGCTCTGTCACTCCCTGTGCCTCCCTCCTGGTGACTGATCCCCACCGAGTTCTCAGTGAGGATTAAGGAAAGGAGAATGCATTAGGAAAGTTTTCTACTGAGGCTCTGCTAATGACTTGATTCCCTACAGTAAATCCTGGCACTATTAGCACAACTATTTCAAAACTAAATTGCATGTAATAAATCAACAGAACCTATTTTAGAGAACTCTAGGGATTATTAGAAAAACTGACCAACTTCTTTCTGTTGTAGCCTTTCCCCTACTTTCTTCCTTTTTTTCAGAGCAAAACGGGAAGAAAAAGGGACAAAGGCAACAGGAAGTTTAAGATGCATATTAAGAATATCCAAGATTTTTCAGTAGGGGTGATTTTAAAATTAAATTGTTTTAGAACAATTAGGAGAAAAAATATAAAAAATAAATCCAATTTCTTTTCTTTTCTTTTTTTTTTTTTTTTTTTTTTTTTTTAGTCAGCTCAAGAAGTGTGCTTATTCCCACTCCCAGGAAGCTGGTTCAGTAATGAATTTAGGAATATTTTACCTTTTAACCAACATGAACTGCACACTGAGCTCCCCAGTCCAAGCTGAGATGTCCTTAGCTGGGTGATGTCACCTCAACTCACACACACGTGAATGCTCTCTTTCCATGCACTAAATAACCCTCTTGTGATGTTGTCTCCATGGCATCACTGTAAAATACATGTCTTTAAACAAATAAATCAATAAATGGGTTTGCTGAAGCAGCTTCATTTGTTTATTCACCAAAACTGGAGTCAAACACAATTAATCAAAAGTGTACACAGACATAGTGAGCCTCTCCTGAGAGCCTTCTGCCCACATCTGAGAGCCAAAGGAAGCACTTGGATCGTGGATGAGAATGTCACTGCTCTGACTCCTGCATTATTCCCACCCTGGGCTTTGGTCAGTTGGATGCTGAACTGGAGAAGCCACTGCTGGATGGACAGACAGACAGAGAGACACTTTGTCAGGAACTGCACTGCACAGGAAACAGCTTCATTTTCCCTGCTGAGCAACCTGGTGTTATTTGCTGGACAGAATTCCATTCACTCAGAATCTGCAGGATGGTTTCTAGTCCCTTTCCTCAGCTTTTGAGCAATACATCCCATGCCATGGGGGGAACAAAGGGCCAGGAATAATGGACAGCTTGCAGCCGTGGGTTTGGAACTATTTAATTTCTCTCTTATTTTCTGAGATTTGGAACCTAAAGCAGATGAATGTCACCAAACACACGTTGGTTCTACCACATTCTTAACTCTCTCTGGGTAATATAAATCTGTATTTTTCATAATCTACAGTCAATGAACTGTGTGCACACACACTCCTCACACAGTAATTCACTGGCTTTCCACCCCAGGGAGGTGGAGGTAATGTATATACTCCTTAGCCCATGTTTCTGTTTAAATGATTTCTCACTCAGGAGAAATCTTAGCTTTGATTAAAGGAAACAAAGTAGCATAGTGAAACAGGTTATCTCCAAAATTATTGTTTGGATTACATTGTCTGAGAATACTAAAAGGGATAATTCAGATATATATATACGCAGATTTTATGAAGTCAATAGACTTCACATAGAGATGACAGGCATCACATTTAAAAAAAATCTATATTAAAATTACAGAAGTACCAGTGTATTTCATCAGCCACCACAAATAAATCACCCTGATGGCATTTATGTACACGGTAATACATCACACCCAACTGAATGCCAAACCATAGTTTGGATGGAGCTGCTTGCTGGAATTCCCAGGATTTTTGAAGCACAGGAAAAAGAGGCAGCCACCTAGGTGCTATATTGTTATTTACAGTCTGAGGTAAAGTGCTGGTTTAGAGGCACTGCCAGGGCCTCCTGTGCCACAGAGCAGCCCAGCCTGTAGGGCAGAAGTTACTTTCCATGACTGCTCACATCAAACCACAGGAAATCATTCCCATTTAACTGCATTAAATGAAGGACATTTAGCTTCCAGTGTGCTGGTGAATGCTGGATCCACAGTGCTGGCAGATGTTCCCAGAGTGAAGCCCAGGGCTCTGAGCCCACTGCCACAGCTCAGCCTGGGCTCTCAAAGTCCTCCTACACCTTTTGGCCTTTTTTCTTGACTTCAGTTTTCTCCTCCCTCCCGAGTTCCCCTGTTGCTTTCAGTCACGTTTTTGGGAACTCCATATCCGAGGCAACAATCCAGGATCACTTTGTTTTTCCTGTTCAAGGGCTGTCACACCTGGAGCCTTTTGCCAAGGAGTCCTACCTCCTGCTCCTGCCAGCTGTACCCCTGAGAAGCCATGCCTGAGGAACTGAGCTGGGAAAGCTGCTGTGGTGATAAACTGCCTACAATATCTTCTGCTTTGATTTTAAAGATGAGCTACAAAATCCACTTGCATCCTTGTGCTCTGCAGGGAACTGCTGCAATAGAGAGAGATGGCTGATGTTGCTTTATCCTGTTAATGAAACAGTGGAGCTCAATACCACACTGAAAAAGGGCTCCAAGTGCAAGTCCAGTCTTGTTCTGAACTCTTGGAAATCTACTTTTCCTTCATTTAATTGACAAAATCTGTAGATCATACCAGGAAGACAGTCCCTGCCAAAAATCCAACATCACTAGTTTTTAATAATACAATGGGAATAACCCCTCAGAACATATGTAATTATGGGAATGAGTCATTCCGATGGCATCACGTAACCACATTCACTGGGATTTGACAAAGATGAGGCCACATAAAACTCAAAATTATTTCATTTCAGCCCTGGTCAGGGCAGTGGGGCTGAGGAGCTGAGGCCACGTAGCAGAGGCGACCAAAAACCATCTGTGACCCTGCTGTCCTGGTTGGTTGTGGCACAGACACAGCCAATGGCAACAGAAGGAGAAAAAGCTAAAAGATTGAAGTGGGGGAATGAATCAATAGCAAAGGAAAAGCTGTGAGTCATAGAGCAACAAAACATCAGTTTAGTGGAGCAAAATAACTCACACGTTATCAGATACACAATAGGCAGCTGCAGCCTCAGGGATGCTGCAAGTTAAACACCAACTGCTGCCCCCAGAGATGGAATTTGGGTCAGGGAATATGTGAGAGTGAGGAAAGCCCCACAGGAAGGTGCCAGTTTGAATGCAGGTCCCACACATTATCAGCAGGATCTTATGACAGGAAATCCAGGCTGGCAGCCCATCCCAATAGGGACGTGGGGCATGGCTGGGTAAAGGGTCTGAGCCATCCCATCAATGCTTCCAGCCTGGGAATTCTTCACCCAACTCCAGGGCATCCCCAAGACATTTTCTCCCTGCCTCAACCTCCTGCCCAGAGCTGGCTGGGGCTGCTCTCTCACAGAAAGAGACAGCGACTTTCTGGCTGCACCCCAAGATCTCTTGCTAACAATAAAGAGGGAGTTTTCTTAAGGGAAAGGAAGAAAGAGTTGGGGAGAGCAGAGCAAAAGTATTACTCAACTATTTAGTCTAAAATTTTGAAAATCAAAAGGCTCTTCTGACAGATTGATATCGGCTCTAATAGAAAACACACTCGTCCCAGGAAAACTCTTCTGCATGAGCCTCGAGTCTGATAGCTTAAACAATTATCTACAATTTGGAACTGATTTTTTTATGCCCACATCAATGTCTACTTTTTCAATGCCCAAGGCACAGATAATTCTATTAAGAGAAAAACCAGAACGTGTAGGCTTAAGCCAAACAGCCTCCAACTCCAGACTCAGTCTTACAAAACATGTCCCAAGGCCTGACTCATCGTGGCTCCCTTGTACAGCAGGGACTCTGCACCTCACAGCAAAATGCTGAAAATCATTAAAAGAACAAAATCCCAGCAGCTCTGTTATTGTTCTGGGTTTAAAGGAGCATTAGCAGCACCAGAAGGACATTGCACTGGCTGGGAATGCTCTGCTGCTAATAAGTGTTTAGGAAGGATGGGCCAGAGCTGTGTTT
>JANPWX010000162.1:849007-861729 GCA_024734555.1 Trochalopteron elliotii | reverse complement strand
CGGAGCTGCCGCCTGCGCCTGCGCCGCCGTGCGGCGGCTCCCGGAAGTGCGTCACACAGCGAAGCGCCGGAAGTGCCGCCCTCGTGTCCCCGGCCCGGCCCGAGCGCTCCGGGCCTGTCCCGCCACCGCCGCTGTCACCGGCACTGTCACTGTCACAGTCACTGTCACCGCCACCGCTGCTGTCACCGGCACTGTCACCGGCACCGGCACCATGGTGAAGCCGCGCTACAAGGGCCGCTGCACCATCAACCCCTCCCGCGCCAGCACCAATCCCGGTACGAGCGGGGCCGTGGGTCCAGCCGGGCTGGACCGGTCCGGGCTGGGCCGAGGTTGATGTTCTCTTGTCTCCGCAGATCGCATCGGGGGCGAGGGAGGGAACAACATGCGGGACCGAGCGACCATCCGGCGCCTCAACATGTACCGGCAGAAGGAGCGCAGGTGAGCGCCGTCGTGGCCTGGCCGCGTTCCCGGGATCGGCCGGGCGGGGCCGCGCCGGGGACAGGCGACAAAACGCCTCGGTCCTGGCACGGTGTCACTCCGCCGTGTGCTCTGTAACCCTGTGAGCTGCGGAGCCCGATCCCAGGGCTGATCCCGAGCTCTGAGCAGCCCAGCGATGTGCCGGGGATACAGCTGGGAAACACTTGCTGCCTCTGCGTGGAGTGTCATGAGACCCAAACCACACAGAATTCCCGAGTTCCCCACAGCAGCACAGCTCCAAAGCTGCCCCCAAAATACCTGAAGAGTTTCAGCTCTCCTCAGCATCTTCAGAGTCCCCCTGTTCCCATCTGTGCCACAGTCAGGGATCACTGGCAGGGGAGCAGCACCAACAATGTCTGTGCCATGGCAGTTCTGAGAGTCCTGACTCACGTCAGCATGTTTGGGTTGTTTTGCCAAATTTCCCGGGTTTGGAGAGCAGACAGGGAGGAGGGATTTTGAAATATTGCTGAATTCAAACCAGGTCTCATCCTCTGAATCCTGTGTGGGTGAGTCCTGCAGAGCTGGTGGGCAGAACTGCTTGAAAGGCTTTGTGAGGGAACACAGTGGGATTTGCTAGAAAACAAACAGAAAAGGAAACAAAAGGTCCTTGATGCTTTTTGCAGCCCCATGAGCCCTTCCTGGGCTGACACAAGCAGCTGCAGGGAGGGTCTGGCCAGGCTGGGGTGAGACCAAGGGCTGTGACTGCCATTGCTGCTCCTCAGGGTTGGATTAACTCACCCTCGTGGAAAGCACCAGCTGCAGGTGAAGGGTCTCTCTGCATTTTGTGTCTCTGCTCCTGGCCTGGGACACACAGGGGCTGGAGAGGTCAGTGCTGCCCTTTGTGCCCTGACATGGCTTCATTTGTCCCTTAGGAACAAACGTGGCAAAGTGATCAAACCTCTGCAGTATCAGTCAACTGTGGCACCAGGCACCGTGGCAAGAGTGGAACCAAATATCAAATGGTTTGGTGAGTTTTGTCCAACTTCCAGAGTCAGCAAGCTTCAAAACTATTGAACTTTGTGTGTTGAAAGGAGTTTGTTTGAGAATGGTGGCCTGAGAGCTGTGTGGGACAGGTGAGGGACCCCTGCTGTTGTTGATCCCTTGTTGGGCTACCTAAAAACAGAGGCCAAAATTAAGGGACTAAAAAGCAGTTTTGTTTATTGAAGGGCCTTCAGGTACATTTCAGGCAGACCAAACCCATCAGGGACTACACCCAACATGGATGATGGGTCAGGGGTTTTCACACTTTTGTTAGTTTGGTCTGTTTGGGGGTTGATCTTCCAATTACAGCTTCAGGTAATGAAGTCATTTACCCCAAGTTTGCTGCCCCCAACTCACTTTTGTTTCCATCTCTCAGGGCCTGAGGCAGTGAGGTGTCCTTGATTGCCAGGCCTGGAGAGGAATTGTTGTGTCTGCCCAAAATGGGGAAGCAGCAGCTCACACTGTGTGTGGAGTTTAGAGCTCTACACTGAAGAATTTCAGGATTCTAAATATGTGAAAAATATAAAAGCTAAAATCCTGAGTCACCCCTTTCCTGTACCTGTGCTTTGGGGGTTTGCTGTGCACACACTCCCCTAAGGGAGGTTATTTGGCTCCTGTGGCTGTTCCCCATGGTTTGCCCATGTTAAGTGTCCTACAGATGCTTTTAAAATTTCCTATAAATGGTGGGAAAGAAAGGCATTGGCTGCCTATTTGGGCTTGGTCACAAGTAAAACCCTTTGGGTTTGTCACTGGTATTTTTTTTTCCCAGATGGGAAGTTCATGTTTTATTGGTGCTCCCACCTGGAGCAGCTGAGATCAGAAATGACCAGGTGCAGTGTTTGTTTTTCACACCCAGGAAATACTCGTGTGATCAAGCAATCATCCCTGCAGAAGTTCCAGGAGGAGATGGAGACTGTGATGAAGGATCCTTACAGGGTGGTCATGAAGCAGAAGAAGTTGCCCATGTCCCTGTTCTATGACAGGATCAAACCACATGTGGGTATCCCTGGCTGAGCAGGTCTGTGCACACACTGATTTACCTGGGGACACTTGTGCTCTCCCTGCTCACTCTGGGGAAATACTGGGCTCTGGAAGCCTTGGGTAGGGCAGCTGTAGTAGATTCCTTGGGGAAGGATGGTTCTGATTCCCTGTCACTGTGGGCATCAAGTGTGAGGGCAAATAAAGGTGCATTATTTAATAAAAAAATCTCATTTTCCAACAGGAAATCAGCCCAAAAATTCTTTCCTGTGAGGGTGGTGAGGCCCTGGCACAGGGTGCCCAGAGAAACTGTGGCTGCCCCATCCCTGGAAGTGTCCAAGGCCAGGCTGGACAGGGCTTGGAGCAGCCTGGAATAGTAGAAGGTGTCCCTGCCCATGGCACAGGGTGGCACTGGGTGGTTTTAAGGTCTCTTCCAGCCCAAAGCCTGTTGTGATTCTAGGATAGATTATACTACTATCATATTATGATCTGATTTAGGTAGGTTAGTGTGCCAGCTGATGTTCCAATTCCTCTAACAGCCCTTGGGTCTTTCTTGAAGCTGCTTCACCCTGCAGACACTCACATGATGAATTTGAACTCAAATACGTGTGTTCTATCCCACATCAGAAATTCTTGTTCATTCAGCCTTCATCTCTAGTACATCTCTCATCAAGTTTTAGTTATTGCCATTTTTTTTCACCGTGTCTAAACCATTATTTTGGACTGTTGGTAGCTGTTTTGTCATATGGAAACTTTCTAAGTTCATGTCATAAGAACGTTGTTTGAATTAGGGGAAAAGTCGTGTTAAAACGTGCATTACAAAAACAAATTGCTGCTTTCAGCCATGGATTGTTTGCTGTTCCAAGACAAGCTGGCTTTCATTGCAAGCTTTAAAATCCACAGTTTTGATTGTAATTATTCCTGACAAAAATCTGAGAATTTGGCGAGATTTGTGCTCTTGTTAGAAAAACAAGAAATGATCAAAGATAGCAGCTGAATTTTCATCACGGTGCCTGTAATTGCTTTTGACACCATTTATGGTGGAAGAACTGAAGCATGGTTCATTGGCAAGTGCAGGATGTTTTGTTGCTTATTAAATACCCACTCTTGTGTTTCTCAAAGCTTGAGCTGGAAAACTCAAACATTGTTAGGGAAGTGCCTGTCACTTGTCACAGGCTGTGTTGAACTTGGGGCTCCTTCCCTGCTTGTCACGAGAGATGGGATAAAAAATGGTGCTTGGGGTTGTTTTTTTTTATACCAACCTGTTTTTCCTCAGACCTCCAGAGTTCACATTCTTGACACAGAAACATTTGAAACAACGTTTGGCCCCAAATCACAAAGGAAAAGACCAAATCTGTCTGCAAGTGATGTGCAATCTCTGGTGGAGAATGCTGAGGCCTCGACAGAGTCTTATGACCAGGGCAAGGACCGAGACCTGGTGACAGAGGACACGGGTGTAAGGTGACTGGAAAGGAAAAATGGTTCATTGTTTACATGTATGAAAAGCCAGCCTTGTTTTTAAAGAAGTACCTGGTACCTCCATCAATGCTGTTTCTGTGTGAGGAGGAAGGAAAAGGAGATTAACTGAATTTGGGATTTGGCTAAATGCCAGCTATTGCTTGGGCTTTGTCCCCTCTTTTGTCTGTAAATTGCTTAAGAGAAGAGAAGATCTGACCCTGTATCTGTGGTTGTTGATGTTTCTGGTGATGTCTTCTAGGAATGAAGCACAAGAGGAAATCTTTAAGAAAGGACAGTCCAAAAGAATCTGGGGTGAGCTCTACAAGGTAAATGGCACTTGGAATTTGCTGCAGGAATTCACATCTGTCAGCCTTTACACAGTTAGGAGCTTCAGCACAGCATTGAAATCCTGTACAGCAACAATGAGAAAAACTCAAAAAAAGCAGATTTTAATTTCCAAATCTCTGCCTGACTGAGCTTGATTCTTGAGCTCTTGTCCTACAGGAACAAACATTCTTAAAGTACACGATCTAGATGAGGACTGGCAGAGTGAAGGTTTAAGATTCTCTTGAATTCCTGGGCCTTCACCACAAGTAAAAGAATCATGTTCTCTTAAGTTTCTTTAGGCTAAAAACATCTGGCATGTTGATGGGGTCAGCTTGGGAGAGCTCTGACCCTCAATTCTCCATGAGCCACCAAAGCTGCCAGAGAAATGGAGACGGAGTGAATTGGGGTGGTACGAGCAGTCTGTGTGCTCTCAGTGACTCTTAGGTGTGAAATTGCTTGGCCTTTTGCTCTGAATTTCTGAATGTAGCTTAAAACCTTTTCATTTGGATCGAAAAGCACTGGGAATGCCTGAGCAAAACAGATTTCAGTAAGAGGCTGCCAAAACTTCAGGAAAAAGCTGTGAAACAAATTCACTTGGCTTGAAGCAAGTCGTAAAATGACAGCTCCCTGCTGTAGCTGCTTCGTGGACTAACAGCAGGTTCCTGCTTGGTTGTGTGTTTCATATTGGTCCAGAAAACATCCTTTATACTCTGATCCATTATGAAATGGTAGAAGGGAGTTGTTGCTGATGAACACTGGGGCTTTGTGTGCTGCAGCACTTTAGTTTTCCCATTTGGGTGTAGTGTTTGCTTTCCCTGGTGCATAAGAACAGGTAAAAGCCTTTCAGCTGTCCAGGCTGAATTTGGAGGGGATTTAGGAGAGGAGAGAGTAGAGCATCAATGGATGTTAGTCTGAACTTCACTAGTCTGTGGGGAAATAGCAGTTTGTGAAGGATACAAGGTTTTTTAAATGAATGATGTGGTTTCAAATACGACTAGTTTTCATTTGGCAGGTACAGATATCTTGCTTTCTGCGAAGTCCTTTACTTCTGTGTGATTTTTTTTTATTATTATTTTTCAGGTGATTGACTCATCAGATGTTGTTGTTCAAGTTCTTGATGCCCGGGACCCCATGGGCACTCGCTCCCCTCATGTGGAATCCTACATTAAAAAGGAGAAGCACTGGAAACATCTCATTTTTGTCCTGAACAAATGTGATCTCGTTCCTACCTGGGTCACTGTAAGCACAGTCCTGCCTGTTGTTCTGAGGACCTTCTTTGTTCCTGTTGTGGCTGTGCTGTAGCTCCGTGCCAGTCCCCATGCTGCTCTGGAAGGCTGAACTGCAACTGGGGTGCTGGGAGTTGTCTGCTTGCCTGCAGTAAAAGTAACAATTACCATGTAAATCTGTCCAAGTTTGGCCAAGTTGAGCAACGCACGCCAGCCACAAATTCCCTACTTCCTCTGTCTGGATTTAACAGTTCAGCTGTTGTCTCGAGAGTGTGCTAAATGTTAGTCTGCCTAGGATCCATATCCACCCCAGCTGGTTTGCTTTATGTCATTAAACTAATGAGTTTTAGCTAGCAGTGAAGGCGTTTTTGGGAAATTGTTTGTCTTTTATACAAACAATACTCAGTGCTTTTAGCTCTTGGGTTGGGGAAGTGCTTCAAAGGTTCTTCCCTAGCAATGCTCATGGCCAGCTGCAGTTGTGAGCCCAGTGCAGATGCTGTGTGCTGCTCTCTGGGCACAGAGTGTCACTCTCCAGCCCTGGGTCTCTAACCCAGTCCCCTTTGCCTCTCCAGAAGCGCTGGGTTGCTGTCCTTTCCCAGGAGTATCCAACACTTGCTTTCCACGCCAGCCTCACAAACCCATTTGGCAAAGGTGCCTTCATACAGCTCCTGAGGCAGTTTGGAAAGGTACAGAACAATTCTGGGGATCTGTGGTGTGTTTTGGGAGGTTACTGTGCTTGGTCTTTTGCTTTGTTAGCATTTGTGGGTTCAGGACTGCAGTGATAATTCTGTCCCTCACTCCAAGGTGTAAAACAACGTGTTATTTCTCACCAGTTACACTCTGACAAGAAGCAGATCAGTGTGGGATTCATTGGTTACCCCAACGTTGGCAAGAGCTCAGTGATCAATACCCTACGGTCCAAGAAGGTCTGCAGTGTGGCCCCCATTGCAGGGGAGACAAAGGTAGGAACATCCCTGTGCTAAAGATACAAATGTGGTCAAAGGCAGAATTCATGGATATCAGCCTAATGGCCTTGTCAGTTCTGCACTGACCTGCACAGGCTGTGTGACCCTGAGGAGGGCTAAGGGACAGTCCCTGCTCTGAGGCCCTGCTCTGGCAGCATTCCCAAATTCCCACTCTGCTGTACTGGAGGGCTGTGATGGGAATGCTCAGCTGCCCTTGCACTCTGTCTGTGCTCTCCTGATCCAAATGCTGGGTCAGGCCCCATTTTTATGACTCTGAGCTTCAAAAATTAAACAAGAACTGTGTGGAAGGTGCTGATGGGAGCTGCTGATCTCTCCTTTAAACAAGGACTGTGGAAGGTGCTCATGGGGAGCTGCTGATCTCTCCTTTAAACAAAAACTGTGTGGAAGGTGCTGATGGGGAGCTGCTGATCTCTCCTTTAAACAAAAACTGTGTGGAAGGTGCTGATGGGGAGCTGCTGGTCTCTCTGTTAAACAAGGACTGTGGAAGGTGCTGATGGGGAGCTGCTGATCTCTGCTTTAAACAAGGACTGGAGTGTGTGGAAGGTGCTGATGGGGAGCTGCTGATCTCTCTATTAAACAAGGACTGGAGTGTGTGGAAGGTGCTGATGGGAGCTGCTGGTCTCTCCTTTAAACAAGGACTGGAGTGTGTGGAAGGTGCTGATGGGAGCTGCTGGTCTCTTGCAGGTGTGGCAGTACATCACCCTGATGCGGCGGATTTTTCTCATCGACTGCCCCGGGGTGGTTTATCCATCAGGAGACTCAGAGACAGACATTGTGCTGAAGGGAGTGGTATGTATCTGCACTGGGTGCTGGAAAGCTTTGCTTGTTGTCACTGTGATGGTCTCAGAGGGTTGATCCTCTTCTGTGATCCTCTTCTGTGCTTTTCCAGGTTCAAGTTGAAAAGATTAGGAGCCCTGAAGACCATATCATTGCTGTGCTGGAAAGAGCCAAAGCAGAGTACATCAGGAAGACTTACAAAATTGATTGCTGGACAGATGCAGAAGACTTCCTTGAGAAACTTGCTGCTAGGACTGGAAAATTGCTAAAGGTGCAACAGCTTCCTGCATTTGTGGGCTGGAAGAGCGTGTGGTCTGTTCTGAGCATGGGAAATGGCAATGTTTCTGTTGCTTACAGGGCATAGGAGGGCTGTGTGCCCTGCAAACATGGACATAAACTGATCCTGTTTTTTCTCAGGGTGGTGAGCCTGACTTGCAGACTGTGAGCAAGATGGTTCTCAATGACTGGCAGAGGGGCAGAATCCCTTTCTTTGTGAAGCCACCAAATGCACCGAATGAAGCCCCAGGTCAGCCAGGTGCCCAGGTAAGAACGTGATGCTTGTGCCTCCTCTTCCCACATGTTTGATTTTCCTAATGGTATTCACTGCTGCCCTTCCCAGAGTGCCATGAGACTTGGGCAGTGCACGTCCTGGCCTCTGCCCAAGCATGTTCCTTCAGGTGACACCTGAATTTGGTGAGGACCAGGTGGCAGTGCTCTTTACTGAGATGTCTGAGTCATTACTGACTACCAGAAATGTCAGTAATCATGTTGTCATCTTAGGCTTTTTCCAAAGAGAGAAAATAGAAGTTGTTCCTGGAAATGGTGGGACAGACTTTGGGGATGATATATCCTGCTCTTCCTTGTAGCCCCCAGTGTTGGAAACATCTGTGACATCCATCCAAGATAATACTGAGGAGAAAGTCTCTGAGATGGTGGCAAGAGGTGTGGAGCCAGCAGAAGAGGAGAACAACACAAACACTGAAATCAGGCAGCTCATGTCCCAGGTCCGGCAGAACTTTGGCAGGATTAACGTGGCACCTCAGTTCTCAGAAGAAGACCTGGTTCCTGTGGATGTGCCAGATTCTGATGACACAGACACAGGTTTTGATGATTCCTTTGGAGAGGAGGAGCAGGAGGAGGAGGAGGAAGAGGAGGAGGAGGAGAATGAGGAGAATGAGCAACATCAGGATCTGGGAAAGGAGGAATTGCAGGTGGCTGCACCAGGTGCCCAGGAGAGCTCTAAAGCAGTTCTTAAGGCTTTGGAGGACAAGATTGCAAAATACAAAAAGTTTTTGGATAAAGCCAAGGCCAAGAGATTCTCAGCAATAAGGTACCTGAATCTGTCCAATACACTGGAGGGGGAAAAAGGGTTGATGTAGTTTGACTCCATTTCTGACTTGCTTGACAAGTTCCCCCATGCTGCCACACACAAGTTGCCACAGCTTATCTGGCTTAGCTCTAAGGGTTGGAAATTGGGCCAAGTAGCAGTTTGTTTTTGAAAGATTATTCCAAGAGCTGCTATTTACCAGCAAATTAAAAATTTTCTCACTTTTGGAAAGCTGCCTCTTAAACTGTGGATTAGAGTTACCATTATCTTGGTTTTCTGGGCAGCAGTATTGAATCCTTGGATCTCTCCTTGATGGGGGGTAATTCCAAGGCTGGATATCCCTGGGTGTTCCTGCATGTGCAGTGAATCCTGGCTCATAGAGCAGGCCCAGTTTTAGCAAAGCTCACCCACCAGCTTTGTGAGGACTGAGATTTCAAGGTTTAAGTGCTGTGTTTTCTCTCTCATATAGCACACAAAGCACAGTAACTCCAGCAACAAGGGTATTGCAATATTCTGGTGCAAAGACTGGCTTTGATGCTGACAGGGAACTGGGATCTGCTGGAGTCTGATGGCTTCTCAGAGGTGGTCACTGTTTGTGTAACAACAATCTTTTATTGCTGGTTTTATCTTTCATAGAATCCCCAAGGGACTGAGTGACAAAGTGTTTGCAAAATCCATCCAGAAGGCTGAAGAACCCAAAGAAACTGAAGACAGAGGTAAAACAAAATTGCTAGATGTTCTTAATTTACATTTGGAAATCGTGTGAGCCAGAGAAAAAAATGGCATTAGGGGAGAAGCATCCACTGGATCCTGTGCAAATTCTTTTTCCCTAAAACTGCTTAAATCTCCCTTTAGCTGAGCCAGGGGCTGCTGCTAATCCAGTGTAGCCTTCCTATAGAGCAGCTGTGTGATGGGAGGGGTCCCTCTCAGTGAGGGAGGATACAGTGAAGGCAAATGTTGGGTTCCTGGGCTCCAGGCAGGCTGCAGCCAGAGCAGCTCCCCTTCCCTGGGGTGTTATAGAAAGGAGTGGATTGGGTTTAGGGTGTTATAAAAGCAGAAATACTTCAGGCTATACGTTTTTATTGCTTCAAGTTGTTGTAATCAGTTTGAGCAAAAGCACAGTCAGGTGGGAGAGCCCTGTCCTGACAGGACTGTGGAATTCTCCTGGACTTGAATGGGGCTGGAGCAACCTGCTTCTTGAGAGCAGTTTTCACAGTAATAGCTGTGATTCCCTTGTGAGGAACATTCATGTTGTTTTGGTAGAAGCTCTTAAATACAGCCAAGGGAATTTGTTGCTCAAGGAGTTGAGATGATTTCCCTTAGCCTGAAGTACTTCAAACAAATGAGTGTTCTGGAAAATACCACGTGCATAATCTCTGCTGTTTGCAGGCAGTAGAGAGATGAAAAGAAAGAGGAGAGAAGAGGAAGATGATGATGATGATGACCAGTTGGGTAAAAAGCCTTGTAAGAAACTCACATCCAAAGAGGTAAGTGTGCTTTCCTATAGTACAGCTGAGCAAGGAAATAAGCTGGCTTTTTTATCCTTGGTGATACCACTAAAGAGCCTGTTCTTACTAAAGAGCCTTGAGACTTTGGGCATGAACAGAAGGGGAATGAAAACTGAATTCTGTTACAAATGTTCTGTGACAACTTCTATCACCTCCCTCTTACCTGACTATGCACAGTCTGTAGAGACTGAAGTGGAGCTTAGGGGGGGTGGGTTCCATGTAGAGTCTCATCAGTAACATTTTGTTTGAAATTATTTCTTTTACTTAACGCATGTGGAATGCAAAGTGAAGACCATTGGGGAGTTGCAGACACTGAGGCTCTGGATGCTGGGGATTTGCTAATGTGTTTTGTGTTTGCAGAGGAGACGAGCCGAGAGGCAGCAGCGCTCCAAGAAAGTCGGAGTCCGGTATTATGAAACTCACAACGTGAAAAATAAGAATAAGAACAAGAAAAAAATTGGCTTGGAGGGACAAAGATCAAAGCAGAAAAAATACAAACATAAGCAATAGCTGCTTATTCTATTAAATTTTACATAAAACAGCTCTAGTATGCGGTGGCTTTTTTTACTATAAAACTTGCGGTTCCTGTTCAAAGCCCAGTGTGACCGGTCTGTCCTGGCCCCAGCAGCAGCATCTCTCTCTTTGTTTCTGCATCATCTGAAAGTTCTTTGTGCTCTTGGAGCTGATGGTATTTCCACATCGCTGTCCTAGGCCAGCAAACACTGCAGTAGCCAACACAGCTATCCCAGTGTTGCTCAGTGGTGGGGTTTGGGTGGGTTTTTTTTCTGGAAACTGGATTTATGGGGGTTTTCACATGACTACAGGGAATTCTCTTCCCTGTGTTCACTTGCTGTGTGACCAGCTGTTCACAGAGGTACCTCAAGCAGGGATTTTATTGGCTTCCACTGAGAAATGAACCTGTGACTGCCATTGTGCCTCTTCATTTCACTAGAAACAATCACACCCAGAGCTTTGGTGTCGCCTGTGCTCAGTTACTGCTGATGTTCTGACAAGGGATTTCCATGTACAGTTGACAGCCCAAGACACCTGTCCAAGAGTGAGCTGCCATTTCTTTTTTGGTGCATGTGACTTACTTTTTTTGTAGGCACTTTTATATTGTTTCTGAATTTTCTACAACATTTTCAAGCTAATAATGTCAGAGAGATGCTTGCATTTAAAAAGGTTTATTAGTTATTGCTCTGAAGGCCATTAGCATGTTACCAACAGGCAAATCCCAGAGAAGTTCACTGTTCAAAGAGCTGACTGCTGAGATGGCTCTGAAGGAGGGAGCAGTAATTAATGAAGCTCTTGAATTTCAACTCTTCAAGAGAGAAAGAAAGAACACAGTTACACTGCCTGCTGTTACTGGTAAGTGAAAACTCAAGATCATTTTAGGAAGACAAATCTTTGTCACTAATTGCAAGCTTCTTGCTCTGACAGCTCTTCTGAGCCTGCCTCGAGGACAACAAAACAATTAATTCTTTGCTGCAATGAGGCATTCAAGTTGGGCCTGAAAAACAAATGAGACAGTGAGACAAATTAGATTCCCTAACCTAAAAAATAAACCCTCAGTGCTGTGAAGGGCTAAATTTTCTGCTGGATGTTCACAGCAAGGAGCTGAGGGACACTGTGCTGCTGCCAGGAGAGTCAGGCCAGGTTTGTTCCCCAGCAATTCCATTCCTACATGTTTTATAAATCAGTTTGTCGTTCCTGGCATGCACACTTGTTGCATTCTGAGGAGAACAGAGCTGGCCTTGGCTCTGTTGTACAATGAGGGACTCAGTTTAGAATGTGAAGCATCGAGGGGGAAATTAAATAAAAGCTGTTGAAACAGTGGTCTGAATTCTCTGATTTCAGGCTGGACTGAGCTAAATTAAGTATTTGGCTCTCCAAAATTTGGAACATGGACTGTCTCTGGGACAGGAGTAGCTGGGAACAGCAAGTTTTGTGATTACTGAGACAATTTGATACCAGTTAGTGGATGGATGGGAGCAGCCACCACAGTAACCCACAGCAGTGGCACAGAGAGCTGGTCAAGTACAGGTACCTAAAGAAAGAAACAGATTCAGGGGCAACACACATCTGAGCTAAGATTTTGTGTCCTGAAACATTCCAGGGCAGCCTGAAAATGTGAGTTAGAAAGTAGGATCTGCAGGAAAAAGCAGCTTGCTCTGAGGGAAATGTTTTCAGCTGTAGCCAGAAACATTTGATGCTGTTCAGGGTGACATTCTTTCCTTACTCAAAAGATGTGGGATTCTTTTCCTTTTAAAAACAAAGTACAGAGCAGAAGCTCTGTTCTCCCCAAAGCCACATGCACAAATAATTATCCAGTCCCTGCTCAGTTGTTCTTGGGTAATATTAAATGTTAAGTGGTGCGTTGTGTTACTAGGGCTTTAATGCTTTTTAATGAGCATTTCACCACAGGTATTTGGAATTCTGGGTTTTTACTGACCTTCAGCTGCTGGTTTGTCCGTTTGAGGAACTGAACCTCTTCAGTGTGTTTCTTCTCTTCTATTTCTCGCCGTTCAGTTTCCTGCCTTTCAATAGCCTCACATTTTGCTTTCTCTTCACTCACTTGTTTTTCCAGCTCCTTCTTTTCCTCTTCCAGCTCTACGATCTTGGAAAAGAGTAGAGATGTCTCAAGTTTTGTTGACAGTCAATTTTCAACTAAGATGGG
>JANPWX010000162.1:827566-839007 GCA_024734555.1 Trochalopteron elliotii | reverse complement strand
GGGGAACCGGGCACGGTGCGGTCCGCGTGTGCCACGAGCGCCGGTGGGGTGGGGGGGGCGGGGAGCGGCGGGGCCGGAGCGGCGCGGCCCGGGCCTGCTCCATGCGCGGCGGGTGTTCCCGGCAGGAGACGCTGGCAAACCTGGAGCGGCAGATCTACGCCTTCGAGGGCAGCTACCTGGAGGACACGCAGATGTACGGGAACATCATCCGCGGCTGGGATCGCTATCTCACCAACCAGAAGTGAGTGGCGGAGGCGTTGCCCACCTGCCCGGTTCCCCGCACCCGGCCCGGCCGGCCTCGCCATCCCGCCTGTCTCTGTTTCAGGAACTCCAACAGCAAAAACGACCGGAGGAACCGCAAGTTCAAGGAGGCCGAGAGACTCTTCAGCAAGTCCTCGGTCACCTCAGCAGCGGTGAGTGCCGGGATGGGCGCAGGGAGATGAGTCCTGACCCCATAAAACTGTCCCTGTGCCCACCCTTCTCCTTATCCCTGTCCCCATCCCTTTCCTTGTCCCCATTCCTGTTTTATCCCCATTTCTGTCCCTTGGTGCCTCAGTCTCACCTGCAGAATGACTTCCCCATTTGAAGTCCCGTGCCTGCCCTGGCTCCCTGCCCTAAGCATCCCCATCCCAGCCTGCAGCCTCTTCCCGAGCCCCTTTCCCGGGTGCCTGGGGGTGGGAGGACACTTGTCACTGGTGTCACTGCTGTCCCCTGGCTTTGTCTCTGCCCCAGATCCCCGGTGCCACATGGGGCACTTCAGAGGGACGTGTCTGTGTCACCTGGCTTCCATGCTTTGAGCATTGGGAAGTGAATCCCTGCTTGGCTTGACATCCCCTTTGGTTTTCCAGGCTGTCAGTGCATTAGCTGGAGTCCAGGACCAGCTCATTGAGAAACGTAAGTCTCTTTGTCATTTTTCTCTGAATTTGGGGAGAATTACACTCTCCCCACTGTTCAGCCCTGTCTCAGCTTCCCAGGTCTGGGCTGGACTTGGGCTCCTGGTCCCAGTCCCTGTGTATATTCTTAGTTTATTCTTAGTATATATTAATAAAATCTATTTTACTTTAAAAAAAACAAACCAAAACAAAAAACCCACACAGTTTGTTTTGAAAAACAACCTTCACTCCTCCACATTTTTCCTTCTTTTTCTCAAAACAATATATTCATCAAATACACAAACAACAACCAAAAGGGTTTTTTTTTTTTCTTTTAGTTAGTTTAGCTAACTAAAACAAAAAACCTTCCTAAACTATTTTTTCCCTTTCTCTTAAAACTATTTAAATCTACTCTAAACTAAAAAACCCAAAAAACCTCCAGATCTTACACCCACAACCCCCTGGGCCTGGACCTCAACATTTTCCAACACCAAAAAAACTAAAACTAATAAAAACCTGAAAAAAACCTAAACTAACTCCCAGGCCTGTGTCTGGCTGCTCCCAGCTATTGACTTCCCAAGTTCTTTCATGCTCAGCAGGGGTTTGTTGTGTGTAAAAGGGATTGAAATTTGGTGTTCTTTGGAGGAAGAGGCTGGGTGAGCTGAAGCACTGTGTTGCTGTAGATGTGTCAGCCACAGGAGATGTGGGGAGTGACCACTCACCTCCAGGATATTGAAAAAAAACCCCATTTTTATGATCAGCACCAAATAGGATGTGGCTCCTCAGTGCTGAGCAGCAGCTTCCTGTCCATCCTGCAGAGTTGTTCCCCAGGCTCTGTGATTGACCTGAATCACCTGGGCTGCAGGGCTCAGGTGTCTCTGCTGCTGTCCTGGGCTTGTTTCTCCCACTCAGGGCTGTGCCAGGGCACCTCACCCTGGGGCTCACCTGGGTTTGTCCTGCTCTAGGGGAGCCGGGCAGTGGCACAGAGAGTGACACTTCTCCAGACTTCCACAACCAGGAGAATGAGCCCAACCAGGAGGATGCTGAAGAGCTGGATGGCTCCGTGCAGGGTGTGAAGCCCCAGAAAGCTGCTTCCTCCACTTCCTCTGGGAGCCACCACAGCAGCCACAAAAAGAGAAAGAACAAAAACAGACACAGGTCAGTGGGACCAGCAGCCTGCTCACCACAGCCACACCTGGACAGTTGGCTGGGGCTGGATTGAATTTATTGCCTGAGGGGAACCAGTAACACGTAGGAATAACTGGCAGCTGGGGGCAGTTTTTGGGTGGTTTTCCTGGTTTTGGAAGAGGAGGGGAAAGTGCTGAGGAAGTTGAACAAGCAGCACAGGGTGCTCACTCCAGCTGTGGCACAGCTGTGCTTCTGGGCAGCTTCTCCAGCTCTCCCATCTCTCCAGGATAAAGCTTATTCCTTCCAGCAGGTCCTGACCTCCTGAGCTGGCTGCTTGGTTTCTGCAGAGCCCAGTAGGACAGGAGTGTTAGTGCTTTCTTTGAAGGAGGGTGGAAAGCAAATGGGAATGTTTTTGGGGTTTTGGATACTCCCAGTATCTGGATTTCCACTCCAGCCCCTTCCAGCTCTCACATCCCAGCCGAATCTCAGTGCTGGCATAGAGCAGCTGCTGTGTCACTTTCACCTCAGAGTGTTTGTTATTAAACTGACCTGAAATTCACGTGAAACAGATTCCTTGAACTCTTTTCTGGTTGGATTTGCCTGTCCAGCTCTGCCCCTGAGGCTTGATGAGGGCAGTGAGCTGGTCCCTGGCAGTGACAGTGCCTGTGAGTCAGGCCCTGGGGGAGGAAAACCATGGAGAGGAGACACTGCAGAGCTGTGCCCCTTCCTCTGGAAGGATTGCTGAAGCTGGGGCCTAAGGATTTAATAGAAGTAATGGTGCTTTTAAAACTCCCTAGTGTCTAAAACTCTGCCTAGGGGCAGGCTCTCCTCTTTAAGGGACCTGCCATGCAATTAGAGAAAGGGTTTAAAGTGGTAAAAGTTTACAAGGGGGGCTGGGGACAGTTGGGGTGGGGACACGAGGTAGGTACAATGCTTGAAAAATGCTTAACTCCTTTTTTTGCCTTCATTAAGTGTTGAGTCATTAGCATGTCTTTAATTCTTGGGTCAGAATTTCCTTCCTACAGCAGCCTGAATTGGGCAAATATCTGAAAGGACTGGATGTCCCTTTGGTTCCTCATGAGCTGGGAATCCAAAGGAGTTCAAATCTCTTTTTTTGCCTGTAGATATTTGGAAGAAGTTCAGGAATAACACGAGAAACTACATCCGTGAACAAGTCCAGAGAAACAACCTGTAAAACTGAAGTACAGCTTAAGAAAACTGCCATTTCAAACAAATTATAAAATATTCTCCCTGGACAAACCATGGCCAACAACATGGTGGGGTGCAGGGCAGGTGCTGGAACTGACAAAAATCCTTTTGCTCCCATCCATGACCTGGAGTTTGGGGACTGGAGCTGGGGGGAAGCTGCCCCCCAACAGGTTGTGTAGCTCTGGGTTCCCTCACATTCTCCCTCTGCAGCTTTGGCTGCTGCTGCCAGGCCAGGCTGTTGGACAGAGGAGCCCTGCCCTGCTCAGCTGTGGCAGTTTCTGTGTTCCCAGGTCCTGTCAGACACTCCGAGGGGCTCAGTGAGGCAGGAACTGACTCTTTGTAATGCTTAGCAGGGCCAGATAGATACTTAAAAAAGATAAAAAAGATAATTAAAATTGTCTGTAATAAAAGCTCTGTTAAAATTGTGATTGCTGTTACTGACTGTCCCCTAAATTTTGGCAGACAAGACCAAACAATTCTCAAGTATATTTAGGCTAAAAACACCCCAGCAACAACCCTGTGCAGTAATCCAGGCCCCACAACCCCACGGGTGCTCCAGCCAGACCTGTGGGTCTGTCCCCTGAAGGGTCTGGCACGAAAAAGAGAAAAATAAAAAGAAATGTTGGCTTTTCTCTTTATTCAGAAGCTCTTCCCTGTGCCAGCACGACTCTGGGTTTCACTCCCCATTCCTGGAGAAGC
Source organism: Trochalopteron elliotii (assembly GCA_024734555.1). Lineage (NCBI taxonomy): Eukaryota > Metazoa > Chordata > Aves > Passeriformes > Leiothrichidae > Trochalopteron > Trochalopteron elliotii. Next base: position 835,099 of record JANPWX010000162.1, on the reverse strand, counting down.
AGGAGGTGCTGGGAAAGGGCCCTGCAGGAGCACGGCCTCACTGGGGATCCCGTGTGGGGAGCTGGGGACCTTTGGCTTCAGGTGCACACAGGGCCTCAGGTGTGGCTGCAGAGGCTGTGCTGCCCCTCTGCTCCCTCTGTGCCACACCACAGCAAGGCCACGATGGAGATTTCCTGTGTGCTTGGCTCTTTTCATGGCTAACGTGAGGGAATTCTGTTCCCTCTCAGCAGTGCAGTCCTGGAATGGGGTTCCATGATCAGCCCTTCCCCACCCGTGTGAGCTGTGGGCAGAGCTGTGTCTGGGGGCTGTGCTCTTGTGTCACAGGGGGTGGGACAGTCACCACACTGCTCAGCTCTGGCCAAATGTCCCTGGGCCACCATTGCAGGGCCAGCAGCACTGGGGGCGTGGGGGGAACAGCCCAGTGCAGGGTTGGGCACAGACTTGTGTGTCACCTCTGCCTGAACCAGCTTTGCCTTGCCCTGGCAGCCCAGCCCCTTCTCCAGGAAGCCCACCCTGCTTCCTGAGCCCTCACTTTGGGTTTTCCAAGCCCTGGGGTTCCTCTCCTGCCCCTGAGCTCTGCCCTCTCCGGGTCTGGCAGCTGCTCCTCTTCCAGCTCCAAAAATCCCCTGAGTAAACCCAACCCACCTTTCTGCTAACACCTCTTCTTCCCAGAAATCCAGTGGGGAGGGGGACTCTGGATTGTCAACCCAGAGTGCTTTTTGTGTCCAGTCCTGGTTAAGATACCTGAAGAACTTGATGGTGTTTGAACACTTATTATTTATTTAATTTTATTTTTTTAGCGATCTCGCTAGGGTGGCTAATCAATTAATTGATTTAATTCATTAGTATATTAATTTCTATTGCTTTCTTCCTTTCAAATGCTGCCCCTCAGCCCGTCTGGCATGTTTGATTATGACTTTGAGTAAGTTTGACTTGAATTAGTACTTGTGCTGTGTTGTTAGTGTGTAGACACCGATGTGCCTTTTGAGACCTCGCTAACCCCTAGTTTATCTGTTTAATTGTAGGTATGTATATTAGGTTAGGCTGGGAAGTTTTTTTTAAAAACAGAAAAGCGTGATGGAGGTAACATTTTATTTAATAACTTCGGCAAATTATAAATTAACTTCACTCTTCTTTACCTTTCTGTTTCATATTTAAATAGATAAAACTTTTTAACTTTAAAACTTAGTTTAAAAACTGATTCTTTTGGCTTTGCTGCTTAAGGAAATAAGTATAGACTTGGATATTTCCTTTTGGAAAACTGTACTGAACTCAGTAACTTTGGCTCATATGATCTCTGTCATCCTAACTCCTCTCTCTATCCAAGTAAATAACTCTCACACTATGTCTGGCTAATTACCTGTGGCATAGTTACACCTCTGGCAGATTAAATTAACACGGAGCATGCCTCGTTCCCCTTGTTCACCTGCCTAAGTGCCCTGTGATTGATTGTGCCCTTTGATTAACTCTGTCTGGGAGTGGATGGAATCTGCTTTTTGGGCAAATAATACCTCGAGTCTCCTCTGCTGCTCTGATGCCCAGTAACCCTGGGAACAGCCCTGGCTCAGCCAGTTGGGAATGGATGGATTAACCATAGTCTCTGTCTTAGCTGTGCCCTGTGCAGTAACTCTGGTGTTGGGTCAGGTATTGACATGGACGTTTCTCTTGTCTTTCCAACCACAGGATTGATCTCAAGTTAAACAAAAAGCCAAGAGCCGTAAGTATCCGTGCTCTGTCTGTGTTTTCATTGCTCACTGGAGGGGCTGGCTGACTCCCAAGCTTTAAAAACCCTCCTCCTGCTGCTGTCATTTGAGTTCTTATTGTCATGGCTGAAGGAGTCACAGCGTGAGGTCAGCACTGTCCCCTGGCTGTGACAGCAACTGAGCCCAGGTGGGCTGTTCTGAGCCCGGGTCACAGCTAACTCCTGTGTGCTTCTCATGGAAAAAGCTGCTTTGCATCCTCTTGTCTTGTCATGATCTGGAGCATCAAAAGCATCTGGTTTGAGTTGATACTCAAGGTTGGAAGGGTCCTTTTCGATGTTTAGCTACAAGAAAAAGATCTGTTTTGCCTGCAGCTAGTGGTGTGTGAGATGAGAGAGGACTGAGACCCCCAGCTCCGAGAGCAGAACCGGAGGTGGGAAGGTGTTAATGTGCCTGTGCTGTCCTTTCTCTGCAGGACTACTAGAGCCATCAGTGCTGATGCTCCTGGGATTTAGGTCTGTGACTCCCCACTGAGAAGCCCTGAAGCAGGATGGCAGCTGCAGCAGGAGTGACTCACTCTAAGGGACTTGGATGGGGGGAGGAAATCCTGGACCGTGTACTTTGCATCATTTTTAAATCACCTGAGTTGCAGGAAGACAAAGGTGGTGTAGTAGTTGTAGTAGTTCTGAACTCCTGACTGTTCTGTGCTTCCACCTTGGTCGGGAACTTGCTGAAATGGCTGATAACGCTGCCCCCTGTCACCTGCAGACCCACAGAGAGGCATTTCCTTTTCCACTGGAACTGGGATAGGATTCAGTGTGTCCCATCCATGTTGTGAGACTTAGATTACTTTTGTTGCTGATATTTAGCTCTGCAGGTTTGTTATTTTGTTTTTGGTTTATTTTGTTGGTTTTGTTGTGCTTTTTTAAAAGCTGAAGTGTATAGTTACAAGTTGACTTTGGGTTTCTTTGTTTAGTCCGTGTAGTGGAAGGTTCTTCATTTTGTGGAGCAGCTCTTTTGATTCTTACTCAAGCAGAGAAGGAGGTAGTTTAACCCTTTTCTCTTACTTTCATTTTAAACACCATCTCCCAATATTCCTCAGTGCAGTAGGTGCAGGAAGGGCCAGAGCTCAGAGCCAGCTCTTCTCTGTCGCTGACTTTGGGTGGGTTCTCTTTTTAATACAAACTTCTGTCATTTGTACATAAACAATAAAAGTTCCATGTTTGTCTCTTCTCATGGTTTATTCAGAGCAAACTTAGACTCCTGGTGCTTTTTAGTGTCCACCTGCTTTATGGGGACTTGGCTGGAATTCTTCCCCTTTGGCACTGGAGCTGTTCTGTGGCTCTTGGGAGGTTCACTTGGTGCTTTCTCTGCTCGGGGCAGCTGTAACTAAGTTCTGCAGGGAGTGCCAGGCTCTGATCTCCAGTTGTGTTTAGCTGATCCTGCTGCAAGGCAGGACTGGGATGTCCGTGGTTCTGCTGGTGAGGGCACATTGCTTACAGATCAGGGATGAGCCAGCTGGATTGTCCCTGGAGCAGGACAGAGGAGTGAGGGCCGGGTGCTTCTCACAGCAGCCAGGTCAGAATCTCGGTGTTGCTGTTGAACTGAGCTTTGCTTCACTCAGCGTGGGGAGTTGCCTTCTTTATCAGTGCTGGGATGTGTTTGTGTAACCCCTGCTGCTGGAGGGAGACGAGGGAAAGGGGCCTTGGGAAAGGGGCCATGGGACAGGGCTGTCACTGAGTCCCCAGAGCGTGCACGGCCCTTGGGAGAGCCAAGGTTTCACGTGTTGTGCTGCACCTCTGCTCCCCTGGGGTTTGGGGTCTTCCTCAGCTCTCTCCAGGCACTGGGAGTGCACGGGGGCAGAATTCTCCTTTGGGCTGTGTCTGATCTGGGGATCAAGGCAGCTCTGTGTTTGTTCCCAGAGGGAGCTGGCTTATCCTGCAGGGAGCTGTGCCTCTGCTCGGGGACTGGCGGCTGCTTCTCCACGGGGGGGTTGGGATACAGCAGCTTAAAGGCCAAGCTGCAAAGCTGGCCTACTTCTGTGTTTTAAGTCACAGAGTTTAAGTACAGAGGGGTGGAAGATCTAGGAAACGTAAACTACAAGGCTTTGCTCCTCCATAGTTCTGGAAAAAAGAATTCTCTCAGCTGATGGTTTTGATTCCCTGCCCTTGGTATGAAAACAGTTCTGCTGCTCCAAGTGGGGGTGGCTGGAGCACCTGGATTTCAGAGGCTGAAGTCTCTGCTGCACCTCTGACCTCAGGGAAAGCTGCCAGACTCTTTTGGGCAGAACATTTTGGAGAAGCAGCTCAGAGCCAGTGTGCAGGCAGGTTGTGTGGCAGGGGCAGCTCAGCCTTCCCTGTGACACATTGGGATGCTGCAGGGACAGTGGGGAAATGCAGCCATTCCTGCCTCTGGCTGTGTTTGTCACCGAAGGAGGGGACAGCCTGTTCTGCCCAGGTCGATGTCTGATGGCAGCAGCCTGAAGGGGGCACATTGATCGGGGCAGAAAGAGAAATGGCAAACACTTGATTTAGTTAAAGGATCAGCTGTTCCCTGCTGGGTCCTGACTGCAGCAGTTGTGCCTACAACTTCCATTTGACTTCTGAACACTTCTGGTTTTCTTCCTAAAGAGCCTGAGTGACTTAAAGACCCCCAGGATGGCCAGTGCTTGGGCACAGAAGTTAGAGGGAGCTGCACAGGCTTTACCTGAACGCTAATTAAAGCTAAAAGTAGTGGTTAGAAATATGTCGAGTCCTCTGCTTGTGGAAAATAAATCCTGGCCAAAGAAAAGCATAGAAGAGCAGTCACTGTCCTTATGGACCCTAAAGGTGGAGCGTTAGGGAAACGCTAATCCCTGCACAGCCTCGTCACCAAGAGGATTAGGCAGGAGTTCATCCGGTGGCCGAGGGGCAGCAGGGGCCGCGCCCGGTGCATGGCTGGGTAAGGGGGCAGCGGGGAGGGGGCAGCGGGGGTCCCGCCTGCGGGGATCCGGCCCTGCAAACTCTGCGGTTCCCTCTCGCTGTCCTGGCTCATGGCGAGCCGGGACAGACCCCGGCATCGCTCGTTCAGTGCCCGGAGCGAGGGGCATCCCCGGGCTCTGAGCTGTGTCTCCCGGTCCGCAGGGTGCCATGGGCCGGCAGCGCGCCCCGCCCGAGCCCTGCTGGCCGCGGCTCCTCCGCGCCGGGGGCTGGTGGCTCCTGTCGCTCTGCGGGACGGCGCTGCGGGGGCTGCGGGGGCTCTGGAGCCTGGCGTGGGTCGGTACCACAGAGCCCCTTCCCCAGGGACCTCCACGCTCCTAACGCGGCGTGTGGCCGGAGCCAGGGCAGGGGCAGGGGTGCTGCTGGGGTGCAATCGCTGCACCACTGCTGCTGCGGGCTGGGGTTTGTTGCAGCTGGGCAGGGGTGCTGCTGGGTGCAATCGCTGCTGCTCTGGGTTGGGGTTTGTTGCAGCTGGGCAGGAGTGCTGCTGGGGTGCAATCACTGCACCGTTGCTGCTGGGGCTGGGGTTTGTTGCAGCTGGGCTGCTGGAACGAATCACCAAACACCCGGCTGCGGGGGCAGGACCCTCGTCCCGGGGGCTGGTTCTTGGCTCAAGGCGCTGTGTGGTAGTGCCACCAAAAGCCCCGGAGACGCGGGGACACCGCTCCAGTGCTCTGCACTCCGCAGGGCAGGGGTGAGCCGTCCTCTCCCCCAGGTCCTGCTGATGTGCTACAAGAGCTGCTGGGATGGCGCCTTCCAGGTCACCGAGGAGGTAACTTAACTCTCCCGGTGGGAATCACCGCGGCGCTCGCCAACCCCCGTGTCACTGAGGCCGGTGACACGGCCAGCTGGGTGGCACCAGGGAGGTTCCCCAGACAGGGTTGGTGCCATCTGGGCTCAGCTGCCCACGGATCTGTGAGTCCCCAGTGTCCGTGTTGGCTTCCAGCTTGGCACAGCCCTGCAGCTTAGACTGGAGGGGAGCGAGGAGGATCCGGACTCAGATTCTGCATGGGAGCCTGGACACACAGGTGGGTCCCTGTCCCAGAGGTGTCCCTGGGGCTGGCAGGTGCCGTGGGGGTTGGCAGGAGCTGAGCTGTGCTGCCAGGGCAGCGGTGGGGCAGCAGAGGCGTGGCGATGACAGTGAGGCTGTGCTGGGGAGGCTGGAGGCTCTGGAGGCCGATGTTCGATTCCTCTGCACTGAGCTGGGGGCTGAGAAACTTCTGTGGAGCAGCCGGTTCCTGGAGCTGCTGAGGGAGCAGCAAAGCCTGCGCCAAAGGGTGAGTCCCCCGCGGGGTGCCAGCCCTCTGTCCCCTCCCACACCCCACACCCTCACACCCTGCTGCAGCTGCAGGAGCTGCCGTGGCAGTGGAACAGTGCTGACAGCCCCGAGCTGCTGGGGGAAGCAGAGGACCAAAGTGCCAGTGGGAGTGAGGGAGAGAGCCCAGAAGGTAAGGGCTGGGAAGTGTGGGGAGGCACAAGGAACCACTAGCTGGGGAGGGGGGAACATGCTGGACCTGCCACCAGAGCTGGGGATGGGGCAATGTGCTGATCTCTGCTAATGGGAAATCCTCCAGCTCCCACCTGGGCACTGGGCAGCCCAGAGAGGTAAGGGCTGGGAAAGGCTCCCAGTTCTCTGCATCTGTTCCCACCAGGAGCGTGGCTGGGTGCTCCCACTGGTGTCCCCTCTCTCTCCTTTGCTCTTTTCCAGCACGCCAGTGGATGGAGGCCCCTCGGCAGCCACGTGGCTCCATCCAGCCTGACAGGCAGCAAATGTAAGTGTAGGAGTGAGCAGGGCCTCAGCAAACCAGTACGGATGCACACATTCCTCCCTGCCCAGGTCCTGCAGGACACAGGCCAGGATGGTGCAGTCCCAGCTCTATCCCTGTATGTGCCTCCATCCCTCGGTGCTGGCTGGGCCCGGCCCCATCCAGCAGAGCTGCAGCCATTTCCCAGGAGCAGGAACCAGCTGGAGGCAGGTCAGGACAAGCCACCAGCCCTGGGTCTGCCCCAGGACACCTCACAGCCCTCCCTGCCCAGGGCTGACTGTGCCCCACAGGGGCTGGCTCTGGTGGAGCCCACCAGGAGCATCCTCCTGCTCTGCTGCTCGTTGGGAAGTTCCAGGAACACGGAGTCTGGTCAGCGCCGGCTTCAGTCACCTTGCAGCGGGGTGAGGGATTGCAAAACTCACCCACTGACTTCCTGACTGGCTGGAGCCATCCTCTCTCCCTCAGCTGCTCCCTCACATGTCCTGCCCAAGTGTGGGGCTTGAGGGCACTAAGAAAAGAAAGGGGAAAAGAAATAGTGGTTCTTAAGTAACCTAGTATTTTCTTTTGTGTGTGTTGGATATAGAAACCTCATTAGGCAGCATCATGCGGTCTAGCTTACCCTGGTTTGGATGGCACGTGGTTGTGGCTGTATTCCTCCCATTTGCAGGCCCTTATCTAAACATGGCCCCTATAACTAAGGCTACTGTGACTGTCATCCAGTTTGTTTTATGGGTGGATAAGGTAAAGCATTCATGGATTTTTAACTTCCTCTGGAAGGCAGGCACATGGATACACGGCTGTCACACACTAAGTGTATGTTTTTGGGGTTGCTTTAAGAATGGTACTTTCTGTGAGGAAATGACAGCAGGGGAAGTTTTCTCCCAGCCCTTCAACCAGTTCTTTGTGCCTATCCCACCAGCTTTTGAAGGGTTTAAATTCTCTCTAGAGACTACCCAAGCGTTGCTAATAGTCATAGTCTATTTAATAGGTTTCAGAGGTAAGGTGAGGCCGACTTGGATCACTGCACAGACACCGACCTCACAGACTGGGGATACTGTCATGGAATCTGACCCTGCCCCAGAGACTGGG
>JANPWX010000162.1:815348-827556 GCA_024734555.1 Trochalopteron elliotii | reverse complement strand
CCACAGACTGGGGATACTGCCATGGCATCTGACACTGCCCCCGGCCAGCTCCTTGAGACGGCTGTCAGGGGCAGTCAGGGCTCCGGGCACAGCCCCTCGGTGGCCACGGCAACCGGGCTCGGCCCCTCACGGGCCACAGCCGCCGGGCACGGGAGCTGCAGCCCCGCAGGGAGCAGGGCTGAGGGGCTGCCCAGTGCTCAGCCTGGCCCAGCCCAGCGGGGCTGCATCCCGCCCCAGGCTCCCACTGTTCAATACAGGCAAGCCGCTCTCCATCTGTTGTGTCTGCCTAGTCTTTGCCCAGCAGAGCTGCACCGGTGCCCTGCAGCAGCCCCCAGCTCTTTGGGGAGGGGGACAGGATGAGCTGAGCAGAGCAGGGAGCAGCACCCACCCGCAGCAGGGGCTGGGGCCAGGCTCCAGCAGCAGGCAGGGATCTGTCCTCCCGACGTGCCCGGGCAGCTCCCACATGCAGGGAACTGATGCAACACAAATAGCAGCGCCCTGACTCACCCTGCACCCACCTGGCCCCGCTGGGGTGGAGGTGGGACAGCCCCGTGCTGCTCAGGAATACCAAAGTAAACCAGGTCCTGCAAAAATGAGCTGCTCTGGGGGCCCTGCTTGTAGTGAAACCCCAGCCCCAAGCTGGCCCCCCATCCTCCCACAGCAGCATCCATGCTGAGGCCATGGGAGCAGCAGACAGTGATGTGACACAGTCCTGTTCTTGCTGCAGCCACCATTCACCCCTCTGTGGCAATCCTCGGGCTGGAAATCCCCAGCCAGCCCGCAGGGGCCAGGCTGCAGGAGGTGGAGGGTGACATCAAGCAGATTTAGCTGCAGCCACCAGCTCTGCACCCCTCACTGGAGCAGCCCCTCACCACAGCACCTGCAGCACAGCAAGAGTCACTTCACAGGCCATGGAAACCTTTCCCCAGCCACCACACCAAAGCCTCCTGCCCTATTGCTTAACCTGGGGCTGTATTTACTCCAACACACTTGTGCAACATTGCTCCCCAGTCCTGGCCAGGGCCCTCAGTGGCTTTGTCAGAAGGGCTGAGCAGGTTGCTGCTGCTGCCCCAGACAGGGTTTTGGCTTCCAGGGACAGCCCCTGGCCTTGGGGAACACCGGGATATTCAGGGCCCTTAGGAAAGCATGTGAGGGAAGTGAAGAGCATGTGGCTGGAGGGCAAGTGCTGACAGCATCTGCACAGGCAGCACCACCATCACCACCCCACCCCAGCCTCCCCCCCACTGCCCCGGGGCAGCACCCAGCTCCTCCCCAGCACCTTTCCCTTCTCTTGTATGCAATACAGCCCATGCAGTTACTCTTTTCCTGCAGTCCTGTCTCACAGGGAGGCTGTGCTGCAGCAGCAGTTGGGGTACAGGGTGCAGAGCTGCTGCCATGCTCAGTGGATCTATTCTTTATGGGGAGAGCAGCAGCCTCAGCACTGGGGGAACACGGGGTTGATGCTGAATCTGCTCTCACAGCACATACATCACCTCATCCCCATGATGGTGCACACACCCCATGCCCTTTCCCACAGCCTTCACAGGAACCTTTCCTATTCCTGCCTCTGAAAATGCTTTAAAATGTTGGAACTGAGCTAGCCACATCCTGGAAACCCCCAACAGGAGGAAGCAGCTGAGTTCAAATGGAAGTTCAGGGTGCAAGGGCAGCACAGGGCAGTGGGGCCAGGGAGAGGTGAGCAAGCCCTGCAGAGCAGACTGGTCTGTTTGGAGGAGCCAGCCTCCCCTGAAGCTCAGCACGAGGCTTTGGTGGCACACAGCTGACAGGATGAGGGCTGGGAAGCCCCTGAGCACAGGAAACCTTCAACAGGCCCATGTGTGACCTCCTTCCCTCCAACAGCCCAGTGAGCTGACACACAGCTCTGACCCAGTTTGGCTCACCCAGAACACAAAGCAAACACCCAGCAGTCATAGCAGGCTCTACCCCCAAGCCCCAGGAAGTGCTGAGCCAAAGGATGCACCCTAAAAACCCCACTTTAACAGCCCCAGCAGGGCTGCCAAGGTGTGCAGGCAGGCAGCCCCACCACTTCTGGCACTGAGGAGTGTGTAGGGGAAAAAATGTGCAGCAGTGACAGTTCCCATCAGCATTCCCATTTCCCAGATCTCTGGCACCACAGTGAGCTTGGGAAAAGGGGACACAGAACTTTGTGTGAATGAAGGAGAAGCACAGAGCAGAGCAGTTGGGAGTGTGGCTGGGCTTGCTGGCTGCCCCAGCAGCACACACAGCAGTTTGGGGAATAATTTCCACCAGATCTGTGCTAGGGCCTGACCTTCCCAAACTGCTCCATGTGCCCCCAGGACTGTCACTGCAATAGAAACATCACAACCAAAGTCACTCAGCTCCAGGTCTTCCTCTCCTGGCTATGATAACAAACCTCTGCACTAATTCACTTCAGTCTCAGTGCAGCATTGAGAAACACAAAAACATCTATCCCCTTCTACACATCCTGTAAAACTAGAATTACCCATTTTCTACTACAGGAACACCAGCCTTAAAATCCTGCAGCATTTTTTAACTGCAGATCCCATTACAGACAGCAGCAAACTCCTCACCTGGTTAAAGGTGTGCTCAGAGCCCTGACACACCACTCTATCCCTCCCCACCACACACACACAGAGCCACATGAGCTCTGTCACTGCAGTGACATCCTCAGAGGCCTCCTCTTCTCTCCCACAGTCAATAAAGACACTTCAGACTGTGAGGCTGCAGGTTTGTTTTGAAATGCAGTTGGTCTCTGGGAGCACCTGCCTCCCTGGTTTCTGATTAACTGGAGAGTCACTGCCCTGTGGTAAATGAAGAGCACAAGTTTCAATGCAGACCATAAAGTTATTTAACCAGTGAGATAAGAACGTGCTGTGCTGCAGTGGAGCAGGGTGGGAGGGGAAGATCCTTACACCACAGCATGAGCACTGATATTCCTGCTGCACTTCCAGTCCATAACAGATCTTCAGAGCAAAATCTGGACGAGTCACCATTCACATATACCACACATCTGACACAGATGTACTGTAATTGGATAAAACAGGTATTTATTTCCAGGCTGTCCTGTGGAATTGCCCCTTAAAGCCAAACACTCATCCACTCTAAGTCCAAAATTGCCAGGAGTGTGCTTTAGCACCTGGGACACCCACACTGTGGTCTGCTGCACATCCCAGGGCCTGCCCCAGGCACTGAGCAACCCCAGCAAAGCCAAATAAACAGCAGACACTGCACAAGCCCTTATCTGCCACAGCACATGGATGTTTTGGTCTCTCTGCATCGATTAGCAGCCTGTCAATACCCAGCCCTCAGACTGCACACAGAGATCAAAGCCTGTCACAGGAACCCCAGGGAAGAAGGATAATTTCTCTGACTTCCTTGGAAAGCCAACCAAAATGTTGAATCTTCCTCCACAAAGTCACCAGAGACCAAATATGTCAACTCAGCAGTTTTTATTTCTATAACACAGTTCTTTGCCATGGCTGTCACATGGCTGTTCAGTACATGACTACACTGCATAGTGATACAGAAAGTTCAGCAAGTGTCAGCTGGGGAGTACAAAATGTTAATCTTCTCATTGCAAGAGAGGCAGCAGATACCAGCATTCCACCAGAAACCCAAACCCACCTTGCCAAGTAACATATGGCTGAGGTGAGAACAGCATTGATTAAAACTGCAAGCAGCAAGGTGCTGAACAATAACATTAAAAACCATTTTTTTTTTCTGTAATTTACAAATAGGCAAAGTATCGGGTTACTTAAAATTAAGAAGCATTTTGCTTACTAACATGAAACATTACTAATTTGTAATGTATCATTATTCACCAGGTATACAGGTTTCTGTGTCCCTGTGGTCTCATGGCACATGGTGCCAGTCTGGGCAGGTCATTCCTTGGACATCAGAGGGAAGAGCAGGAACAGACAACACTGCTCCCAGGAGGGTTTCAGGACCAGCTGCCTTCCACTCTCCCCTTCCTAATTTGCCACTCAATAACCTTGATTTAACCACAGAAGGGCGTATTGTATTTAGAAAACAACAACACACATAGATACAATGTGTATCAACAAATCAACTGCTTCTGGCCTGCAAGTGCCAGGGACATTTCTGCATCCCTCGTACAGCAAAATTCCAGGACCAGAACCAATTACTACAGCAATTGGTTTTGCATATTTAAAGTCTCTTACAGTACCTACAATAGGAAATATCTTACAGAGTAAGAGGAAATGAAACAGAACAGTCTTGCCAAATAAGTCTTATTCTACAGTTCTGGATGCTGCTCTAGTTGGGCATAGTCAAAGGGGACAGGGGAATATTGGTGAGGAAGAAGATGAAGCAACAGCTTTACAGCCTAAAATATTAAAGACTCCTCGGGAAGGCCCCTGGCAGCAGTCCAGATGTGACTGCAGCTGTTCTATTGCTGTCTGAAGGCAAAAGGCACATAATAAATCCTTGTCAGTGCTGTACAGAGCCAGCCTGGGACAGGGACAGCTCCAGAGCCACACTCACACCTGCTCTACACTGCAGTTGTCAGCACATGCCTGGCACACAGCTCACACACAGCTCTGGAGCAGTGTCCAGCTGCTCCTCCTGAGCAAGGACTGTGCTCCTGGGAGCTGAGCAGCTCTCTAAGCACTTGTGGTCCATGTGGCAGAATTACCTCACCTCAGGAAGGCGAGCTGAGGTGGGAGGGGTGTGGAAAACATCATTCAAGAAGTGCACCAGTAAAGCCAGTCAGATAAACCCAGCTTCAGATTACATTAATAACCCAACATTTGCCACAGATCTGAATGGTGGGATTTAGTCAAGAGGCTTAGTCAGGACCTACCAACAGCATTGTCAAGGCATTTGGGTCCTCAGAAACTAGCCTTAGGCCACTACAAAGGCAGCACCCACTTCTCTCACATCCAGTCATGGACAACTACAGGAATTCAGGGTGTGCCAGACTCCCATGAACCCCAAAGGAGCAGTCCTGCTCCAGAGCTGCAGCCTCTCTTCCTGCTTAGCAGCCCCTGGGGAAGGTGGGATGCTGGGGTGTTCTCACCTCTCCCACAGGCATGTGGTCATAGCTGGAGCAGAATTTACTGTGAGCACACCACATCTGGCCTCCAGCCGGAGCCCACGACTTCCAAAGGAATAAGAAGGAGCACTCAGAAGGCATCTGTGGCAGCTGCAGAGGCAAAACCAGCCCCTCAAGCTCCCCCCATGCCTGGCTGCCCTCGGCACCTGCCTCACATCCCTGGGTTCTGGGCCTTGTAGGTGAGGATCTCTGCTGCCAGCCTCTGGGGGTCCAGCAGCCGGGGGAAGCGGCTCATCACGGCGTCCACCAGGTGCGGGTGGAAGATGCCGCACAGCTTGACGTGCACGCTGGCCCTCTCCTCAGCAAACTGCTCCGAGCCAGCCCAGGGCCCTGAGTCCCCATAGGCCGGGCCTGGAGCCCTCTGCACCGCACGGGGGTCGGGCACACCGGGGGATCTGACCTGGGGCAGAGGGAAGGGCTCAGACCAGAACTCCCGTGAGCGCGGCAGGGCGGCACCGAACTCCCCGGGCAGGCTGTACTGCCCCCCAGCACCCGTGTGTACAGGTACCCCATAGCCTGAGAAAGAGTGGGCTGCTCCTGAGTGAGACAGCTCAGGGCTGTACTGCAAGAAGCTAGCACCAGAGGAGGAAGATTTACGGGAGCTGTGCTTGTAAGGGACCAGACCGTTCTGCTCTAAGCTGGGCGAATGTGGGTAGATGGGTCTCTGCCTCCCACAGGTGCAGACGGGCACCTGCTCGCCGTGGGAATGGTCACAGTGACTGGAACATCTGTGGGGCCACATGTCAGACAGCTGGTTCTCCAGAGAGCCAATGCCTGAGTCAAGACGCTCCTGAGAGATGTAGGACAGAGAGTCCATGGGAGGCTGCTGGTACCTGTCAGGGGAGACATTGCCTGACACGCAGCCTTTGGCCTGAAGCACAACGTCACTGGGCTTGGCTTTGTGGGCCAAGCTCTTCCTCTCTGCAGAGACCTTCTGTAAAGAGCTCTTGTCACCCTCTGTGGGCACGGAGCACAAGAGCTCTGCCTGGGGTCCCCGTTTCCCCTTTTTCTCCTCCTTGGCACTGGGACTTCTGGTTGGAGACAGCCTTGCGTTGGCACGGAGTTCATCAGCTAACGAGCGCTGGGGCTGGTTGATCCTCTCAGGATGGTAGAACTTACACTTAATGCCATAAGTGCATTTTTTCCCTGCAAGGAAAGCCAGAGCATGGAATGAGCAGCTGGATTTGACTAGATTATGAATGACACTTGCACAGACACCTTGCTCTCCACATAAAGAAGGCAGGTCTTACCATAAGGGCACTGCTGTTTCTTGTGTTCTGGAACTACAGGTTTCTTCCTGAGGAAGTTATCCAGGCTGGGGCCATGACGCCCTAAGGGATCATCTGGAGGCATAAACCTAAAGAAAAACAAACCTCAGTCAGAAGCAGTTCACTTTTCTGAGTTGAGGTTTGGTTTCTTCTCAAAGCCTCCTATTTCATTGAAGATCAAAAGCTATCTGAACCCTACAAAGCCCATTTCCTGCAGAGATAACCCTCCTGCCACCCAGCCCACACCAGCACAAAATGCTTCCCTTCAGGCACAGAAGAGGTTCAATGCTTGGTTGTCAACCAGAATTACTACCTGCTGCTGAGCCTGCTAACAATTTGTCCTGTGAGGAAATTGCACCCTGAAGCTCTCCTTGGAGCTCCTAGCTCCAAATTAGGAGCAGCTACTGCGATGCCATCAACTTCTTTTGCCTTTGTATCCTACAGCTTTTCCTTATTTTCTCACTGGCATGTTGCTCTTCTCATGCATCACTTGCTATTGCTTCATTAGAACAAGCCACTGTGTTCACACAGATCTTTCTTCAAAGCCCAGGAAGATGTGACCACGATACCTTGGAGTGGCTACCTGGGACAGAGGCTAGACAGAGTTAGGAGAATAAAGTGGGGATTTATTAAAGGCCTTCAACAGATATACCTTGGGCAGTGCAAAAGCCTCACAGAGGCTACACCCAAGAGGGACCATGGTCACAAGTTTTTCAGACAGATATGAGTTTGATCTATTTGCACATCAGAGGTTAATTGTCCAGCTACACCTTAAGGGAATGAAGTTTGCTCCTCCCCAATTCACTTTTGTTTATACTTTTTGGGGTCTGATGCAGAGGGTGTCCTTGGATCGCAGGCCTGGAAGGATTGTTTTGTCTGACCACAATGCAAAGAGACCTTACTAACACACTATATGAAGCCCAGCATCATCCACTAACGCAGCACAGGACCCGAAAAAGAACACAAAACCCTAAAAACTGAAGGCCATCAGCCATACTTGTCGTTGACAAAGGAGTACATCAGCAGGCGCTCCTCGATGAACTTCTTCCACTCAGGCCGCTCGTTCTGCAGGTCCCTGTAGGTGTCGTTGGACACCACGACGCCGTCGGACTCGTGCGCCAGTTTGACGATGAAGCGATCGTCGTAGCACACCACGCGCTTGCCGCCCACCCGCCGCGACGGCGTGAACACCAGGATCTTCTTCTTCTCCAGCTCCCGCAGGATGTGCTGGTCTGGAGAAAACACAGCTGTGAGCACACACCCGTAGCCCTGGTTCTGTGCCTGAGGTGTTTTGGTTTTCTGAGATTCTTTCCAGGGAATTTTCTATTAACAGGAGAAATGGTTTTGTAACTGTACTTCTGTTAATCATTCCTTTTCCTAGGAGGGACGACTTCTTGATGCCCCCCTCTGGTCTGACTAATGTGATTAAAGAAGTTTACCTTTATTTCACCGATCAAATTAGTCTGTGTAAAACAGTATAAAAGGAGGACACATCCCAAAAATTGGTCCCTCTGGTCTGACCAATGTGATTTAAAGAAGTTTACCTTTATTTCACCAATCAAATTGGTCTGTGTAAAATAGTATAAAAGGGGGACACATCCCAGAAATAAAGGAGTAATTTTCAGCCTTCTGAATCTCAGTCTGTGTCGTTGTGGTGTAAAAGTGTCACACCCCCTTGCACAGCCCTTCACATGGATAAATAATGTTATAAATAAACAAAATTCATGTGAAGTCATTCCATCTCTCCACAACTCAGACTGTATTCGGCCCTGCTCACTGCTGTCACAATAGGACACGAAATAAAGATGCTTGACTCCAGTCAAGAAATGGGAAGGTTTATTTACAATTTATTCAGCCCTTTTATAACATGCTGCACCAAAATGGCATGTTATTGGTCCATAGGGCTGACACTTCTCCCATTGGCTGAGTAACAGAAATAGCAAACAACACATGTTGTTATGAGAAAAAAAAATACTGTTTACACAAGGTTGTTTTGGGAAAAAGAAAACTGTCGTAAAGTTTCCCTTGAGAAGAGCTAGCTCTTCTCAAGCTCTGAAAATACTGAGTCCACACATTGCTGTTCTGAGTTACTCAGAAATCTCAGCTCTCTGCAAGCTCCCCTCAATTTGAATGATTCTGGCTAAATATGCTTCAGTTGAATACTAAGCACAAAGTGTATCCCTGAAAGATGAAAAAAAAAAAATCAAGAAATAAAAGACAAGTTAGGAAGCAGAGCAGTATTACATTCCTTGTTGTATGAATTATTCCAACTGATTCAGGCAAAAGCTGGCTTAGGGGAGAAGTTAATGACTAATTCTCCCTGGTCAGCTCAGCTCATTGCAGCTCCTGCTACTCAGACTTTCCATTCTGAAGTTAATTACTGACTTAGCCAGAACTCTGCAACTTCACTAAGTGACAGAGCAGTCAGCCTGAAAAGCTACTTTTGGTTTCCATATTTTCATACCTGTTATGAGTACATCAGGTCGGGGCTGCTCCTTCCTCCACGATGGCACAAAGACTGTAATGTCCTTGTGTCCCCTGTCCCAGAACCACTGGACAGCCAGAAGGATGCCTCGGCAGGAGAACACTTCTTTATTCCCATGGCTGCAAAGAAGAAAATTAAGACTTTAATTCCTTCATGATTCAGTACATGCCAGTCAGGCAATGTAGAGCAAAGGGAGCTGGCAACTAGGACAAGCTTCAGTGAAGTGTTGAGGAGCACAGGCAGCAAACACAGGTGTTTGTCTTGTGTAACAACACCCTCACTCAGACCTGCCCAGCACCCCTGCTCATTCCAGCACCTCAGGATACCAGTAAACACCCAAATACTCACTGGGAGGGAGACAGCAGCTGGAACTGTTGCAGCTGCTCTGAAACAGCCTCTGCTTCAACCCTGGCCTTCTGATGGTTATTTTTAGCCCAGAGCACAATGTGATCCCAAACCCCTTTGTGCTACTCTGACAGCTAATGTTTCCTGCCAGGGTGCACTGTACTCTCACTGGGGGTTTGCCTGCAAACTCGTCCTGATCACCTCAGGAAAACAAGGTATTTTATATGCCCTCTCACCTCAAAGAAAGATGATTCATTCCCTGACGGCTCAAAACCTCATCTACAATTGCAATCCTTGCATAAAATGGCAACATCTCCTGTGATCAGCATTGCACGAGTGAACAGCTCATGGCAGTTGGAGAACAAAGTTTGACAACCTCGTCAGAAGGCACATACTGATGCAAAAAGCTTCCCAATTATTCATTAGGTCATATCAATATGTTTCCAGAACTTCTAGGAGGAAACTGCCCCTCCTGTTTTACAAGCACTAGTATTTACAGTGCAATCAGCTCTTCTGCTGATAGTGTTTTTGGCAAACGTTCAACACCTCTATTCCAGCCCGATATGTCACTGTGGGGATCCAACTGCCCGTGTTCTGTGACAGCACTCATGCACTGCACCAAAAGGGGAACTGCTCTCAGAATTCAGGAAGATCTTCCTCACCTGGGCACTACCTGTCCCAAGTCTTACTCCTTCCACCTGCACCTGAATGACATTTCAGCTCCCTCCACCTCCTCAGCCCCTCACCAGAGCCATTCCTGCAGTGGCACCATTGCAGCACCACTACAGAGAAGTTTCACTTCCCCTCCAGGCCTCACCCTTTCTTTGAAACTACAAAGAAAGCTGAAGAGCTGTACAAAAGTACTTATTCTAGAAGAGCTAAACGCTTGGCAACAGAGCTAACACCTAAAGAGACACCTAACATACCTCCAATAAGAATCCTAAATTACAGAAGGCTGACAATCACCATCAGAAGATGCTCTAAAAGTTTTCTCCACTATCAGATGGATTTAGCTATAAATAGCCAGGCACAGGTTACTATAATTTTTTAGAGATAAATGTGAAAACCAAATCCATTTTGGTGGATTTTTTTTTTGGTTTGTTGGGTTTTTTTTTTTATTTTTTGAGTCCTTACTACCAACCTCAAACCTCCAGAAGGCAGCTAATTGGGCTGATCTGATTTGGCAGCAGCCAAAGAAAAATTCCCTTAGAAGGAAGTAAAAGCTAATTTCCAGTATGATTTGCATAAGTTTGTCAAGAGCTGTTGAGGGAGGCCGCTGTACACACTGCAAATGAATCAGCAGGGAACATCACACCATCAATACAGGAAGTTTCAGAATGGAATTCCCCTTCTAGCAAATTGCTTAAAAAAAGCCAGACTGCTTCTCTCATGTCAGACCCTGGGCTCTGGCCTGCCCTGACTCACAGCTGCTGTGATTTCCCCGCTGCATTTTGGGGTTACTTTCACCAGTAAGAGGCTGCTCATTAACAAACACAGCCAATCCTGCTGGTAAAGCCCAAGCCCTTATCCAAGGTAAACTTGGCTGCCAGAGTCACTTATCAGCCTGGGCTCACAATAGGCCATTTTCCACAGTGTTCCCAGATCATTGCAGAGGGTAGGAACTGGAACAGGTTCTCTTCAGGGACACCAGGCACAGCTTTCACTCTCCAGCCCTGTTCCACTGCCATCACCCTTCCTCATTTGCCCTGGGACTCGCCTGTGCCCCATCATTCTCAGTTCTGTTCTCAGAACTGTCAGCCAGGGCTTGGCAAAAACCACACCTGCAAACAAACCTCCACGCAGCACTTTCACCTCAGACAAACTTACTGCAACCCACACGGCAGCTCCACCTGCACCCAGGGTTATTTTTTATAAAACGTGAATACAAAAACAAACAACAAAGCAGGAGGCTTCTGAGCTGCAACAGAAAAGGATTTCAGAACCCAGTTCAGAACCTGGTGCATTAAATTTCAAGAGCCCAGAATTCCCACTATGCAGAGGTGGGGAACACATACTGCTGGGGTTGGGGTGAGGGCAAGCAATGCTCACCATCACGGGAGTAAAAGCCAGGGAAAAAGTCGGGATATCACACCAATAAATATCCAGCCCTGAGATTCTGGTTGCTTCATGGATACTGGGGGCTCTGGTCACAGTATTCAACAGGGACACGTGTAATGCTGAGGACGTGCCACAGCCCTGCCTTGGCAACACCTTTGACATCTCATCCTTCTCTACCTTGGACAGAAATTCACCAAAATACAAGAGCCACAACTGGAGACAAATTTCCAGTGGAACTCCGTATTACCAAGCCTTCTCTAATTAACCCTATAATTATTTATTGAGCAACTTCCTGCTACGGGAACTTACACAAAGCCACTAGTTGCGAGAACAACGTCTCTTCAGTTACCCCTCAGCGCCAGAGCACAGGAGGAAATGTCTGTTTTGAAGGAAGCACTGCTGCCCTCATCATCGCCCCGTGACTGCCGGCTCCGGGCGGCAAGACGGGCCCGCACCGGCAAACGTGATGCTTTTGGAGACTTGGAAAATATTACCAGCCCCCTTCCAAACACCCAGAAGCGGCTGCTTTGAGCGAGGCACTCACAGCTTTTCATCTCCGAGCTCATGCCCGGAGGTGACACAGCGACAGCCCCGCGCCCAGCCCGGACGCACCTCATGGCCACGTTGCTGCCATCGATGACGATGGGCTTCAGGTTGTCGCTCTCCGTTTCCTCGGGGCCGGGCGCGGGGGGTTTGTTGCCGGCGCCTCCCCGAGGGACCAGCGGGGCCTCGCCGGGCTCGGGCGGGGCCTCGGGGCCGAACCGCTCGGCCGGGCCGTGCTTCACCAGCTCCCCCAGCACCGTGTTGGTGTCGGCGCCCAGGCCCAGCTTCTGCAGCACGACGCGGATCTCCTCCGAGGAGTAGCCGAGCTTGCGGAAAAAATCCACCTTCAGCTGCAGCTCGGGGCCGTCGCCGGGCCCCTCGGGGCTCTCGCTGCCGCTCATCCCCGCTGCCGGCCGCGGCCCGGCCCTCAGC
>JANPWX010000162.1:793149-810439 GCA_024734555.1 Trochalopteron elliotii | reverse complement strand
GGACAACTTCCAGACCTTCTCTGCAAAGTGGCCTCGTCAATCTCTGAGGACACAGGCTGGGTTTTCCCAACGGTTTTGTTCGGAATGGGAGGTCCTGGCTCTAATCACCCATTGCCAGTCAGGAAATTAATTTCCTCCTCCTCCGGCGGGGTCCGCGGGGCCGTGGGGGCCGTGCCGCTGCCTGCGCAATGTGGGGCAGCTCCGGGCGTCCCACGGGACGGATGTGTGTCAGAGGGACAGACAGACAGACAGACAGACGGACAAACAGCCGCAGCTCCCCTCGCCCCTGCCGTAATGTCAGCGCCAGCGGCCGCTCCGATGTGACTCAGGAGCTGCCAGCGTGGGGGCCGGGAGGTGGTTCCCACCTGCCCAGGACACACCTGGGGGAGGTGTTTGTTGGCTGCCCCGTGGAGCAGGGGAAAGGTCGTTCCCATGCCTGGCACCGCCGACAAGGGCTGAGCCGAGCGCTGCCGGCCGCTGCACAGCGGTTGTGCAAGGCTGAGCAAACGGCAGCAGCCTCCCCCTCCGCTGGCTCTGCTACGGGAACAACCCGGCGGAGTGAGGCAACACCGTGCTTTCTCTCCCTTCGGCTGGGGATTTCCCCGCTGCGAGGCGTGGCGTGCTGCTGTGCGGCTGGAGCGGAGCCGGGCGCTGCCTTCTGCTGAGGAGTTGTGGATTTTTGTGGTATCCGGAGCACGGGGAGCTCCCCTGGCACAGCACGGTGCTCAGGATGCTGCGGCTGGAGGTTTGGACCACTCTCACCCCCAGCCCAAATCCTGGTCCCGCTGCTGTGCCACAGCGGGAGAGCCCAGCCCGGCCCCAGCCTGTCTTTCCACTTTTACACAACCGTGTGCAGGAGTGATGCATTTATTGCAAAACGGCTTCTGGAGTGGAGACTCAAGAGGCAATATTCGGTGTGTGGGATCTGAGGTCTGTTTGTCAGACAGTTTCAGTTCAGACCTCGCCAGTCTTAACATCCTCCCGAGCCCACACACCTGATTCACAGCTGACATCAAGGGAAGGGGCCAAGAAGTGATTGCACTTTGTTTTCCTCTTTGGCACAACTACCCCTTTTCCTAAGAATCAGATTTGCTTTCTCAGCCTTCCACCTAGAGGCCTAAGCGAGGCTTTACAGTTTAGTCTGAATGCTCTGGTTTATTGTCTCAGCTTTGTGGAACGAGCATTTGGGATGAGAAGGATGATGAGATGCAGAAAGCCGGTTAATGATTGGCCAAGGCTGGTTAATGCCACTTCCAGTCCTGCTGACAAACACGTGTTCTTTGCTGGGCTTGTCTGTCCAGTCTGATGTGCAGAAATAAAAACTTGTCCTTTGGTTTATAATCTTAAATTCTCTCTGCAGTAACTACCAGCAAATTCTGATTGCTCAGAGCAGGAGGTGGATCTGGTGTGCCTCACCTGTGTCCCTGTTTGTGATCCTGCCTCTTTGCAAACCTGGAGGAGCAGCACATCCTTCTCTTCCTCCCTGCTCCATGCAGCGTTTCTGTGAAGGTGGAAAGTTGCCCATTTATCAGCAATAATTGCATTTTGGTAGAAGACACATTTTCATGAAAACAGGAGGTTGGCTTTTGGTTCCCATTTAGCTTTGCTTTAACAGACACATTCATGTACTGATGAAATTAAGGGAAAAAACTCGTGCATGCAACACCTCCCTAAGAGTCATGGACAGCAGTGCCCCAGCAGCCTGTTCTGACTGCTCAGGAGGTGCTGTGCCTCACCAGCAGTCTCAGTTTCTGGGGTTTGCTGTTATCACACACTTCTGGCTGCTCTTGCAGAGCCACAATCCCCACAGACCTGCAGGGTCTGCAGAGCTGCCCAGTGCTTCCCACAGAGGAATGCTGTGGGGATTGGGGGTCTGAAATGTCCAAAGAAATGTCTTTGACTATACCTGAAGTGCTGCTGGGCTGGCTCAGTGCTCTGAGCATCACCAGGTGACAGTGCAATAAAGACTCCCAAGCTGCAAATACTGATCCATTTAACGTGGCTACAAAAAAAAATCCATGCCAATAACCTGTTGAAGCTTAAAGCATTTAAACAATTCTCTATCTTTTTGCAGTTCTCTGTAATATTAATTAAATGACCTTTAAAATGGCAGTGGGTGGAAAAATTGTGCAAAGCTGAATAGCAATTCAGCAGCTGCTGAAGAACATTGAAAATCAACTGGAATAAACTCACTTTGATGTAAAGGGAAGTGAAGCAATCAAGTCTGAAGCTGGAAGTTAGTTTATTTGTGCTGACTTACAGATCCCATTGGGCAGAATAAATATGGGATCACTGAGCACCCAGGGAAACAGTGAATACCTCCCTCAGTGGTCACATCTGCTCCAGAACGAGGCACAGCAGAGTGGNAGCACACAGGGCACACAGGACACACAGGGGACACAGGGTGCACAGAACACACACCGGACACACAGGGTGCACACAGCTGGAGGGCTCCTGCATGCCTCACTGCAGATACCCAGGGGCAAGCAGTGCTGGGTGACAGAGGGGACAGAAACACTCTCGGGTGACAGAGGCCAGGCCAGGCAGAGCCTGCAGCGTCCTGGGAGAGGAGCTATTGCTGCACTGCTGCTGGCACAGCCTCCGTGCTGGTATCGCCACTCCGCAGCCTCGCGCTGGGTTTGATCCCTACAATACACGGGATTTATCTCTCTCACTTTCATGTGCCTTTAAGGAAACACCACTTTTTATCTCATTTCTGCGGCTTTTTTATCATCACAAAGAGTTTTTAATGAAATGAGGAAGCGTCTGTTTCTGCGGGCCGACGTGGCGTGGGTAATTTCAATATAAAACAAACAAGGCAGCTTTCAAAATTAAAATTTTATGTGTGGCATTTTCTCATTTAACGAAATGCACAAAGACGGGCAAAACCAATTAACGGGAGGTTGAGACTCAGCAACTGGCAAAATTAAACAACAGGACTCTGCAAATGGAATGATTTGTTCAAAGAAAGCTGGAGGAGGGGATGGAGAGGAGGGCGGAAGCAAGGCTGTGATCAAAAATCCACCACCTCTTAAAAATAAATGCAGGCAACCTTCTTCTTGACTCACGTTCCTCAGACAGGCTCAGGAGACCCACAGGCCAGGTGGAAACATTGGGGAATGGCTTGGTCACATACACACACAGCTTTTGGGAAGAGCTGGGGATGTCCCAGGTCAGGGCTTGGATGCTGTGAGTGACAGGAGAAGTTGGCTCCCAAAATGTGCCTGCCCCAGAGCAGCAGCTTGTGTCGGGTGCAGGGCTGCTCTAACAACCCTTCAGGAGAGGATTGCTTCCATTTCCTGATTTCCCTCTGCTTCCAAATCCCCTCCCACCAAGGAAAAAATCAGTTCCAGGAGGAGTTAAGCTGGAGACAAGAAGGAAACCAGGAAGGGGAAGCTGGAGGTGTCTGAGCAGGAGCAGAGGCAGCCTCTGTCCCCTGCACATGGCCCTGCTTTGGCACTGTGATCAGAGAGCACCGTGGGGGCTCCAGATGAACCACCTGAAAAGAGAGGAAGAGTGGAATTAAGGCTAATCACTTGCTATCAACCATCAACCGGGGCTGTGCCTGCAGAGTTCAGGATTTACAGTCCCTGGGAGCCAACCTGAGCTGGGCTCTGATTGCTGCAATCACTGCAAAACAGGGCCAGGGCTTATTTGCCTGTTTAGCTCATAATTTGTGGTGTGAAGTGCTGAATTCTTTAAGATGAGAAGGTGTCAGGACCTTATTTAACTGGGAATTTAGGCCTGCTTGACCAGAGTGCTGCCTCATCACACAAGTGAGTCAAGATTTCTCTTCGGTGTGCTGCCCTTTGCTGGAGCCCCAGAGATCACAGTGGGAGAGTCCTGCCTGGTGAATGAAATGTGGAGCAGCATTATTCCCTGTGCTTCCAGCTCTGGTTTCCACAGAGTCACTGATGGAGAAGACAAAAGTCACTTGCCAATGAGGGGCAGCAGCCATCCAGCCCTTGCACGTGGCTGCTCAGCTACAGGTCTTAAAAGAAGATGCAATTCTTGGGGGGAAGAAGTTGGGAATGGATGTGCTGAACACCCGTAGCAGCTTGGGCAGAAAGAGATTGTGCACTTTGCACCCACTTAGGTAGGAGACAGAGCTAATATTTCAGCCCAATGCTATTTGTGGCTGACAGTCTGGAGGTGCCAGATGAAAGGAGAGGGCTCTAGGCCTGGGTCTGGAGGGGGACACCTGGTAGATTTTATAAGCCATGTGCAAATGTATCAATCTCTGAGGGTCCAGTCCTTGCAGATTGGCTTAAAATAATTTAATGGAGACTGCTCTTCAGAGGTGTTTTGTAAAGCAAAAGGTTTAATAAATGAAAAATAACAAAATAAATGTTACAGAAAACAAAAGATAAGCCACGCACAGGTGTCCGAGAAACCTCTGACACCCTGCTAGAAACACTCCAAAAATCCCCTTACTTCCTTTGTGCTCCTTCCTAAACACTGAATGTTTTAGGAGGGACAATTTGGCTTGCTGCCAATAGGGAGAGATGCAGGATTTGAAGAACGGCGAAAATGTTCAATAGATGCTTCTCTCTTGGCACTGGGCCAATCACTGTCAGGAGGGTATCAAAGTTTCTGGGTTCTTTACCTTATAAAAAATGCAAGGGGTGAGTCTTAAACTTTTCCCTATATGGAAAACACTTGCTGAGTGTGGGAAATGCATTGCTACAGACATCAGCTTCCAACCAGCAGGAACCACCCCGTGGCTCTGGCAGCCACTGGTCCAGCATGGCCTTGGGAGCACCTGGAGACTGACACAGTGTGTCCATTTCAGGGCACACGAAAGGACCAGACAGACGCAGGAGGTCAAGGGAAAGCTTCTCTCCTTCTTTTGTATTATCTGACTCCATTACTTATATACATGTCCTGGGTTGTAGTATAAGATATGCACAAAGTATTCTATCACCATCTTCATGAACTGTTGAAACCAATTGCTGAAGCAGTGTTCTCCCAGGTTCCCCCTCCCTCTTCTGCTAGTGGGTCTTCTGTTAATGGGTCTTCTGTTAATGGGTCTTCTGTTAATGGGTCTTTTGTTAATGGGTCTTCTGTTAATGGGTCTTCTGTTAATGAGTCTTCTGTTAATGGGTCTTCTGTTAATGGCCTGCTGCATGACTCATAGGTAACTCCCTCCGGGATTTATCTCTCTTTAATGGGCCATCAAGGACCCCCTGTATGACTCATCATCCCATTATGAGATGCTCCGCCCAGGGGGAGGAGCCAAGCATTCCCACCTGGATATAATCTGGGATTTGGGACAGTACAGGGGCCCTTACCCACTGGATTCCCTGAGGATCAGAGCTACCAGACCTTTCTACGGGATCACTGCTTCCATTATCCCACTCAGGTTGTATTCTGACTCTGTCAGTGGTCTTTTGTATTATTGCATTTATTTTATTTTATCTTTTTTTCTTATTATTAAATTGTATTTCTGACTTGGAACCTCTCACTTGTTTTGCTTTCAAACCACTACAATACATTTTTACAGAGGTCAAGAGATTGGCTACAAAGGTCACCACCTCTTTGACCTGGATGGTGAACATCACCTTCCATCACGTTTCTCCTCCCATAGGAGAAAAATGTAAACAATAGATAACTTCTAAAAATATAAATTGTTTTCTTGAAGCTGCGTGAGAACAGCACTGCAAGATTTCAAACACTTGCATTTTCAAGAGAAACTGAGGGCAACAACACAGGGCTTCCTGGGCATGGAGCAGGAACCTTCTGTGTCTGGGAAATGAAACCTCAGTGAAAGGAGGAAAGCGTGGCTGTGCAAAGAGAGGAGCGAGCTGCCAAACCAGGTAATCCATCTCCGCAGCGTCGGCGTCAGGATGATTCATGCCTTCCAATTTACTCCCTGCTCAAATCTGAAGTAAATCAGCCCAGACTGTTCCCACCCCGTGCCGGGACACGGTGTCAGTGTGGAGAACGTCCCACCCCGCCCATCCATCTCGCCGGGCCCGCCGCTCCCGACTTTAACGTGTGTCCTTCGCAATTAGAGCCAAACTGTTTGTTTGTTGATGGGTGACAGGAGGAGAGGAGGTGCCCTGGGAAGGAAGGTGGGATGTGAAAAGGGATGAGGAGAATGGATTTTTTTTTTTTTTTTTTTTAATATGTTGCTCAGTTGATTTCCTGCAGCAAATCCTTCCACAGGAGAATAGCTCAGGAAGGTTATCGATATTAGTTTCCACCTCTAATAAGAAAGTTGTCCAAAGTCTTAATTACCTTTTAAAAGTATTTACAGTTCTCCTGCCTCCAGCTGTGGCCTTTCTGCCAGTCCTGGTACCTCACTTCCTCCTCCAGCAGCCTGGAGCCAACCCCAGAGCCACAGAGGGATGTGACCCATGGGGAGAAGGGGACATGGAAGCAGCTCAGTGCACCCCTCTGCAGAGCCACTGAGGGGACTGGGATGCCCCAGCACAGCCCCCCTGGACAGCCTGAGCTGCAGGAGGAGCTGCAGGAACACGGATTCCAGCTGTTCCCTTGCTCTGGCACTCCACACTTCATTACAGCTCATTTCTGCTACTGAGGGAAGGCAGGAGGGGAGGTGCCTTAGTTCCCACCGACAGTGTGCAGGCTGTGTCCCCCCAGCTGCTCCTGCTACCCCTGAATCCCTCTGGAGGGACTGGACAAAGCAGTTGTGGCTCTGTGTACTGGGCTGACTGCTGGCCAAACACCAGTGCACTCACAAAAATCATCTACTCATCTTCCTCTGCTGTAATTGGAGCAGAGGAGGGGAAAAATTAGTTAAAATAAGGCTCATGGTGTTGAGATAAGGATTAGGAGAAAATGCTTTAGGGGCAAAACAAGCTCAAAATTTTAACAGTATAAGGAAAACTTTATTAACAGAATAAACAGAATAATAAGAACTAAATAAACTTTTAGAGCACCTTTCTCCCCTCAGCCCTTTTTTCTTCCCACAGACAACATAAAGAGGCAAAACCTGGGATTATCAGTCAGTTTACAACTTCTAAAAAAAAAAATCTTTCTTCAGTTCATTTCATGTCCTGCAGCCTGAGGGGCTCAGCCATGGGACCTGGGGGGATGTGGGTCATGAACAGCTCTGGCTGCAGACCTGGGAGCAGTGACACAGCTCTGAGTCTGCTAATGAGCCAGAGACATTTTAGGCACTAATTCACTTTATGATGAGAGTGCTGCTGCTACTCAGATTAAGTATTTATCTACTTGTTTAATGCAAATCAATAACTGAATAACTGTTTGATGGGGCGGTGGCGTTTGTGGAACTCCACAGTCATTTGTAAGTCATGTTTTAATGCCTTTCTAATGAACAATACCAGCTCCTCAGCACTCTGGCTGTGCACTGGGAGCAATGAACCCAAACATACCATCCTCAGGAGCTTTCCTGGCTGTTCAATACACTCCTGCCTTCCAGTCCCTGTGTCAGAGCAAAGTCAAGCCCTAGTGGGGTCTCAGCCCAGTATTGACATGGGCTGGGAACTGCTTTGACTTGTCCTCTCCCAGTTCTGCTCTCTGCAGCAGCTGCAAAATCATCCCTTAGAATCTAATTTTCGTTTTGCTTCAATTATTTTGTGCCAATGAGTTTGGAAATTCTTGCACAATGAGACCTGCCTGCCTGGGTAAGGCAGGACTCTGCAGAGCTCAGCTGTGTGTTGTAAGCAAGGCCAGCCTCTGGGTAGGAAAAGAGTCTGGGAGTTCCAAATCCAGGCAAGGGAAGGACCTCAGTGTTACAGTTTCGGACACACAAAGGACAAGGCAGACAGCAGAAGGTCAGGCAGAAAAGCTTCTATTTTAATTTTTTGACTCTACACGTTTTGATCAGAAGGCAAAAGATTGGCTACACAGGTTGTCACTTTCTTGACCTCATTGGTGAACATCGCCATGAATCATATTTCTCCTCCCAGAGGAGAAATATGTAAACAAAATAGATAAGTTCTAAAAATACATAGTTTACATGAAGCTGCGTGAGAATAAAATGCAGACACTGAAAAGCAAAAAAATTTAGGGCGACACCTCAGGGTGCCATCTCACCCCTCTCCCTGCTCCAGGCCCTGCCCAGTCAGCTCTGATGGACATTTTTTGGGCAGTTCCTAAAAAGATTGGTGAAGGAGACATTTTAGCAGCTCTCAGGCAGCTCGTCCTGCAGACATGGTTCTGGAGCTGTGCTTCCAAATTGTCCTAGAAAAGGTCCCCAGAAGAACTAATTTCCAGTTGGGCTGGACTTTATGTACTCCAGCCGTGTTTAATTTGCTGAATATTTCATGTCGCTGTTTTTGGTAGCTCTTCAAACTCCTCAAAATCGAGGAGACAAACTTTTCCATCTATTATCTTGGGCCATTTTGCATCTGTTACCCCATGGCTGCAGTCCCAGCGCTGGAGGCACCATATGGCTCACATTGTTATTAGACACAACACACACAAGGAGCAGCAGGACTGAAAAAAAATGGTTTGGAATTAAAATTCACCTTGTTGCTGACTGCAGAGTCAATGACTAAGCCAGAGGGACCAGGTATCACTGCAGCGGGCAGAGGGTGTTTGTTTCTCTGCTGAAGGAGCCCTAAAGTATTTTGATATTGTGTCTGATTTAAAAACACAGGAATTGCTCCACTCGTGGTGCTGCCTCATACAGCTAATGAGAGTGGCACAAATACCAGAGTGGTGAAACAGGCCCTCAATGCTACTTACATTTTCCATGATATGGGAAATATGAGTGTCCCTGAAGGGAGCTCCTTCTGGGAAGTTCTGACACAGTGAAAATAATCTGCCCATGCAGCAAACCTGCAATTAGAGAGGTACCTGGGTGAGTTGCCTGTAATCCCAAGCAGAACATGCCAGGTTGAGCTGCTCCTTGTCCTCAGCAGAACGTATCAGGGTGAGCTGCTCCTCATCCCCAGCAGAATGTACCTGGGGTGAGCTGCTCCTCATCCTCAGCAGAATATATTGGGGTGAGCTCCTCATCCCCAGGAGAATGTATTGGGGTGAGCTGCTTCTCATCCCCAGCAGAACAGTTTGGGGTGAGCTGCTCCTCATCCTCAGCAGAATGTATCAGGGTGAGATTCTCCTCATCTTCAGCAGAACAGTTTGGGGTGAGCTGCTCCTCATCCTCAGCAGAATGTATCAGGGTGAGCTGCTCTTCATCCTCAGCAGAATGTGTTGGGGTGAGCTGCTCCTCATCCCCAGCAGAGCAAGCCTCAGCCTGGTGCAATGGAACTGAAACAGGGGCCTCCCACATTCCACCTCTGATCCCATCATCAGCAGCTGCTCTGCAGTGGGGATGGATGGATGGATGGATGGATGGATGGATGGATGGATGGATGGANTCTGCAGTGGGGATGGATGGATGGATGGATGGATGGATGGATGGATGGATGGATGGATGGATGGATGGGTGTTTCTCCATCTCTGCAGGAATGAGATGGGCAGTGGGCTGTGACATAGCTCAGGAACAACCTGCAGCTCAGATCTCTCTGGTCAGAGGTAACTGCATCATCCCAGCCTGTCCATGCTCCCTTCTGTGCCCAGGACATGGTTCTCTGTGCTGTGGTTGAACCCTGAGCAGGCTGGGGTTTGACAACCATACAGCAGCAGTTGGAGGATGTTTCCCACTAATGAGATCTCTGAGGGTTTCTGCCTTCACCCTGCTCTGCTCTTCTCCATATTTGCAGTAGCAGCAGGGCTGGCACTGCCATCAGCATCTCCTGCTACCAGGCAGCTCCCAGCTGCTCGTGGGGGGAAAGTGCTGTGGAACTTGCTCTGGAAACCGAAATTCAGCATTAAAGGGTCTGCCTCCCTCTTTGAAGTTGGAGCTAAGAGCAGATTAAAAACGTGGCAGTTTGGGTGGGAGCACACGAGAGCAAATTCCTGAGCTGGACTGTCCCTCTCCACACTGGGCCAGGTGGGTCCCAGGATCTTGTGGATCCCTCCCTTCTGATGGTAGCCATGTCCCAGCAGTTCTCAATGGCACTGAGGGACCTCCTCGTGTCCTTCTCTGTCAGGTTCTGTCTGCACAGGGCAGGGCTTGACTTGGATTTCAGCTGTGGTTTCCTGCACTCCATTTTATCCCTCTGCGTGGAGGTTTTTTTGAAGACTCGCAGCCTTCTTTGATCTCAGAATATTGATGTAAATATTGCATGATCCTGCCTCAGCCTCCAGGAAACCCAGATGTTCAATTGATCAGATCTTAACATCGTGTTCAGGAACCCTGAAAAGCACATGAAATAATAAACTTGTTCCAGCATGACGTTCCTCTGTTCAGGATCAAATTCAGGGTTTATTCATTACTCCTGACAGCGATTGCAGGAGGCAGAGCAGGTAAATAAAGTAGTTGTGGGCTGGATCTGCATGAGCTGAATGCAACAGGTCACACACAATTAATATTCAAATTAGTCTGATCCAGAGCCATAAAACCCCCAGCCGGCCGGGCTCACTGGGTGGAAAGCTGAGTAAGGCTGAGCCCAAGTTTTCCTAGAGTTCCTCATGCTGTTGTTTAGATAAGTTTAAATGAGCTGTGATTAAGCTAATTTCAAGCTAATTAACTCAGAAAGATATTCTCCACTTTTTAAAATTCCAAGTGGTTGTTCATTAGGAGGGAGCGAACGGGCGGGAGCTGCGTCACCGCAGCGCGAGGAGCTGAACGCAGCACGGGCAGAGCCGTCACTGAAACACGAATATTTGTCACCTAATTAAACGGCATAATTAGCGGACTGTTAGGGTGCTGCTGCCGTGGGGATGTGTGCCCTCGTGCAGGCAGGTGTGGGGCAGGGGACATTCCTGTCCTGACCCCCTGCTGCCCTGCCAGGCTCACCCGGGATCAGCTCTGGGGACGAGGTGGCACTTGGGGACCAGCCCTTGGTCCCCCCACAGGACACAAACCAGGAGATTGTCACTGCTGGCTTGTGCCCAGGGCTCCAGGTCGTGCACTGCCTCACCCCAGTCTGCTCCAAAACCACGATGGAAAACCCACCCCAGCCCTGCTCCCGCGACACTGCGGTGCAGCTGCAGCCCAGCACTGCCAGGGTGATGAAAAATGAATGAAAACTGGGAGGAGAAGTGGTGGGTCAGCCCGGGGAGACAGCGCTGTGTGGCTGTGAGCAGGAGCCTGGCTGTGCTGTTGCTGGATCTAATGGTTTCTGCAGTTCAGTTTCTGGCTCACTGGAGCATCCCCTGATTGAAGGCACAGAGGAAGGGCTGGGCCATCCCCTCACTGCCACAGCCTTTGGTTCAGGCTGAGTGAGCACTCGGGAGTGAGCAGTGCTCTGGCTGCCTCCAGGTCTGCAGCAGCTGCCAGGCTGCTTGGAAAAGCCTTTCAGGGAATGTGGGCTGTGGGATCCGTCACCCAGCCCCACTGCACCCTCACTGTGCCCCTCTGCCATTCTCAAATCCCCCTTGGGCTGGGAGAGGTGCTCTGGCTGTGCCTGGCCAGCCCTGCTGCCCTCTCACAGAGCCTGAGGCACAGCCACGAGCTGGCAGGAGCATTCCATGAGTAGCAGAAGATGCTCAAGTGGGTGCTGAGCCCTGCTTTAAAACCCCACAAAGCCACAACACAGAGCATCACCAGTGCAGCACAGACATAAGCACAGTATCATCGTAGCTCATGAGTTTTCCTTTCCTGCCCAGGTCATTCTGCATTGAATGGAAACTAGAGTGCTTTTTATCCTTATGTCCTTCTCTCCACGGCTCTTGTTCTGTCAAGTGAAAAACCTGAAAATCCTCGAGCAGGTGATGAAATACAGTTACAATGGAGTGAGAGGCATTCGATTGAAGGATTGATCCCAGCAGCAAAGCCATTTCCCTCTATTGTGCACGTATAAACGACCCTGGATTGTGTGCTGAGCAATGAGCTGCCCCCACAGATGGCTCTTGGCACGGGGAGGGGCAGGTGCCCTCTGTGGCATGTTCCCAGGACTCTGCCTGCTCCTCTCTCCCCTCTTGAGAAGGGTCAGGGGGACCACGCTGCTCCTGGCAGGACCAGGGTGACTCAGCTTTGTGTTTCCCACTGCCCAGGCCCTTCCAGCACCCCTCAGTGATTTACTGAAACTTCACACTCATCAGTTCCAAAAATTATCCCTGAAACTTCCACTGCTCTCGGAGATGTAATGATTTATCCCTACATTTTCCCCCAGGAGCAGGGGAGCAGAGCCACCATCCCCAGCAGCAGCTCCCTCATCTCCTGTCTCCAGACTTTTTTTTTTTTTTTTTTTTTTTTGACAGGTACAAATATGACTAACACCCCCCAGAGCCTGCTGCCCCTTTTCTGTCCCTGCCAGGGAGATGGGAGCTCATCCAAGCAGAACTCTAAGAGCAGGATTCCCTCCTCCCTCACCTCTGGCTCACACTGCTGCAGGGACGCAGCTCCCATGCCCAGGCTGTTCACTCAGCTTAAACACAACCACAGAAAAGGAAAGAAAAAAACAGAAAGTAGCAAAGGAAAATCAGTGCTAAAATCTCTTTTGCCTAATGATGCAATGATCTTTTCCAGCAAGAGAAAACCCTGTTTTAACCACGCAGCAGCATGAACTTCTCCTCTTCAGCCTTGCTCTCAAGTCTGCTCTGCCTCACCCGACTGGGGCTGCTGGGTTTGTGCAGCTCAGGGCAGGGGCTATGCCATGAGCTCTGCTCACAGGGCTCTGCAGTTTGATGCTAATTTGAGGTAATGAATTAAACTTAAAAGTCATAATCTCCAGTTCTGCAGTCTCTCATCTGAGGCTTCCAAGGTTTACAGAAGGTTTAGTGCAAACTAATTCCTTGTGAGAGCTTGTTCTTGTGATTAGTTGTGATGAAGGGAAATGCCACCTGATTATTTCATAACTCTCAGAAATGCAAAGAGATTTTTTTTCCCCCCCATTTATATCCCTGCCTGCTTTAAAAGGGAAGCTGCAGCAAAACTGTGGGGGAAGAGCAGGAAAACCATCCCAGTTTTGTGTCTGGCATTGAACTCCAGCATCCCTTTCCTGAGCAGTGTTTCCCTACACCAGTGCCTTGTGGTAATGGCTCTGCTGGCATTAACCAGCCCCCCAGGCTGGGTCCCTGGTGCCACTGGGGGTGAATGTCCCTGCTGAGCCCTGCCATGGCCCTTGCAGTTCCAAGGCTGTAGCCCTGGTTCCATGCCTGAGGTGTTTTGGTTTTCTAAAATCCTTTTCCCAGGGGATCTTCTGTAAACAGGAGAAATGTTTTTGTAGCTGTACCTTTGTTATTCATTCCTTTTCCTAGGAGGGACTTCTTGATGTCCCTCTGCTCTGACCAATTTGACTGAAAAGATTTGCCTTTATTTCACCAATCAAATTGGTCTGTGCGAAATAGTATAAAACGGAGACACATCCCAAAAATAAAAGAGTCATTTTCAGCCTTCTGAAGCTCACAGTCTGTGTCATTGTCCTGTGAAACAGCATCACAAGGCCTCAGTTCAACGCCTCTGCTGGCATTATCCAGCCCCCCAGGCTGGGTCCCTGGTGCCACTGGGGGTGAATGTCCCTGCTGAGCCCTGCCATGCAAGCCCAAGGCCTCAGTTCAAAGGTAACCAACTCCAAAGATTAAAGAAACCAAGTGGCTGGTTGGGCAGAGATGAGGTTTGTTTATTACTGGCATTTCATGAGGGGCTCTTTGGCATCCTGTGAAGTGCAAAGGTCTGGCACTACAGACCCAGGAGAAGCTGCTCCTCATCTGACTGTAATTCATAATAATCGTGGGGACATATGGCAAGTGACATTTCAAAGCATCTAAATCTTACCAAGGCACAGGTAGGCTTCCCAGTGTAAAATATCCAGCCTGGTGCCATAGAAAATGTGAGAGAGACAGAAAACCCAGCACTGACAAGGCTGGGAGTTAAAGAGAGTCTCTGGAAAATGACTCAGTCGATGATATCAAAGTTCACAAATTTAAGTGTCTGAGAGTGCACTTTCCTGACAGCTGAACATTTCCTCCAAGTCTCATCATCTTGTAACAAATTAAAGGCAAACAGGAATTCATCAAAGGGAACAGTCTCAATTGTTACAGCAAATTGACTTTAGATTATTGCTGGAGATGGAGTGAGGACAGGGCAGCAGCTCCCTGAGCAGGGTGTGAGCACGAGCAAGGGGCCATTCACCCCGGGAGGGATGGCTTCAGACATCCATGGCCAAATCAGAGCCACTGCTGTGACATCTCTGTGTCACTTACCAGCTCCCCTCAGCCCCGTGACATCTCTGTGTCACTTATCAGATCCCCTCAGCCCTGTGACATCCCTGTGTGACTTACCAGCTCTCCTCAGCCCTGTGACATCTCTGTGTCACTTACCAGCTTCCCTCAGCCCCCTGTTTCTCCCTGAGAGAACTGTGACCCTTCCCTGGTCCCAGAGTGAGCTGTGCCTTGTCCTGGGACAGGTGCCTGAGGCAGAGACCAGAGACAGACCCGTGCCAGCAGGTTCCTCCTTCAGGGGCCTCCCCACCACACTCCTCCTCACTGGGAT
Organism: Trochalopteron elliotii; assembly: GCA_024734555.1. NCBI lineage: Eukaryota > Metazoa > Chordata > Aves > Passeriformes > Leiothrichidae > Trochalopteron > Trochalopteron elliotii. The sequence goes on along the minus strand of JANPWX010000162.1, from coordinate 796,002 downwards.
GTCCCCCAGCACCTCTGTGGGCAGGGCATGACCAGCACCTCCCCGGGTGACAGTGCTGCTGTGAGCTCCTGTCTGCTGCTCCAGGGACCCCTGTGAGGTGTCTGTCTGTCTGTGTCTGTCTGTCTGTGTGTGTCTGTCTGTGTGTCTGTGTGCATGTCTGTGTGTGTGTGTGTCTGCATGTCTGTGTGCATGTCTGTGTGTCTGTGTGCATGTCTGTGTGTCTGTCCCTGTGTCTATGTGTGTCTGTGGATCTGTCTGTTTGTCTGTGTGTCTGCCTATGTCTGTGCCTGTCTATGTGTCTGTGTGTCTCTGTGCCTGTCTGTGTGTCTGTTTGTCCATGAGTCTGTGTGTCTGTGTGTCTGTCTATGTGTGTGCATGTCTGTGTGTCTGTCTATGTGTGTGTCTCTGTGTCTCTGTGTCTATCTGTGTCTGCCTGTGTGTCTGTCTGTCCATGTGTCTGTGTGCCTGTTTCTGTGTGTCTGTGCCTGTCTGTGTGTCTGTCTGTATGTCTATGTGCCTCTCTGTGTTTGTCTGTGTGCCTGTCTGTGTGTCTGTTTGTTCATGTGTCTCTGTGTGTCTGTGTGTCTGTTTGTCTGTCTGTGTGTCCACGTGTCTGTTTGTCTGTCTGTCTGTTTGCCTGTCTGTGTGTCTCTGTGTCTGTCCATATGTCTGTCTGTGTGTCTGTTTGTCCGTGTGTCCATGTGTCTGTGTGTCTGTCTGTGTGTCTGTCTGTGTGTCTGTCTGTGTGTCTGTCTGTGTGTCTGTCTGCCCGTGCAGCTCAGGGGAATTCTCCCCATCTCCACTCCTCCTCCTGTTTGCTAATGTGGCTCAGCAAACAAACAGTGAGTTGTGGGTTTTCACCATTACAAACCAACCAAGATAAGAGTGGGTGAAAAATGACAGATGGGTGGAAACAAATCCTGCAGAATCATGAAAAGGTACCAGAGGTGGGGGGAGGGGGGGGAAAAGAGGCTTTTTACAGTGATTGTGCTGAAAATCAATAAAGGCCCACTACAAGGCAGTGCTGCAGATAACAAGCAGATTATATCAGTTTTCATGGAACATATTGTTCAGCAGGCAGAACGCTCTCGGAGGCTGTAATGGTGCATCATAAAGTTTAAGTTAGTGTTGTTGGTGAGGAGATTTAAATAAAACCTAAACGCTGACATTTTGATGGTTATTATTTATTCAATAGCCTGGGATGTCAAACCTTGTTGTCTTCAGTTTTTCAAGGAAGAGAAGCTCCAGGCAGAGCTGGCCTGGAGTGATGGATAGCCGTTACATCCCACACCTCAGCACAATCCAGGTGGATATTCTCCCAGGAACAGGCTTGAGGGCAGCCACAGAGACACTCTGCCTTTGGCAGAGAAAATTCCTGGAGCAGAAATATCTCTGTGTGCCCTCAGACACAGCAGCCTGCCTGTGCTCCCCAGCAGCACCCCTGGGGCAGGGATGGGTGCTCCTTGCCTGCACTGAAGCAGCCATGCTCACCAGCCCAGGCTTCCCCACAAATCCATCCTCTACTGTTGATTTCTTATCTTCTTTTCTTTGTGTTAGAGCCGGGATTAATACATGGGAGTCACAGTTTTCGTGTTCAGAGTCAGTGTTTATTAGTTTTTATCTATATTACAGCCTCATGAGTTGTGAGCTCTAACAAGCAAGGTAGAAAATGGAGGTTAAATGGATGGATCTAACTCTTTCCAAGGTTATTGAGGTGTTAATCACCCAATAATGAGGTGACACCTATATTATTTATATTTCTGACCCAATAATGACCGCCCAAGGCCTGCAATGTGAACCTCTTTCACCCAATTAGAAAAAAACACCCAAAACCATGAAGAAGGTGAAGAAGAAGGACTTAGACAACACCCTAAATCCTCCACATATATTACTATATACTAAAACCCTAAATTCTAAATTTCTCACCCTGTGAGCTCACACAATTCTCTTCAAACCACACACCCACAACCCCAATGCCACCACTCAATTTTGGAAGCCTCTTCCACAGCCTCAAGTCCAACATGGTGCTTACTTGAGGGTCAGTGTTTTTTAGCACAGAAAGCCTGAAATTTTCAGCTGCCAGGGTTCCAACACCGTGCCCACCTTGGGCTGCCACTGACAGGACAGTGACTGCAGGGCTCACCCTGCAAAGCCAGTGACCAATGCCATGACAAGGGAGAAATAAGGTGACCCTGAGCAGCCCAACCTTCCCCCATACCTTGGTCATCGGGTCAACAGGAGAAATAATATTGGAGTTTAAAGCCAAATGGTTTTGCCCTGCCCGTGGAAATGCTGTTGTTTGCTCTCCACGGGATGTTCCTGCCAAGTGCAGCCGGTTGCAGAGCGCTCACTCTTCTGCTAATTGCAAAGCTAATTGTTCTTACTGCAGAACCCATTACAGTGCATCGTTATACTGCAGTTAACGAGATGTTTGGATTAAATGGCTCACTAAAAGTCAATAAAAAGAAATTTGCTTGACTATTCCTTTAATTTTTCAGATGCAGCGTTAATTCACTGTTAATTCTCCCCGAAGGCCTGGATTCATTAGAATGCTTAACACAGGACTAATAAATGCATATATATTGTGCAAAGGCGTTAAGGCAGAACCCCAGAGCAGTGAGCACGGGGGATCAGAACCCCAGAGCAGGGATCAGAACCCCAAAACAGGGATCAGAACCCCAGAACAAGGATCAGAACCCCAGAACAGGGATCAGAACCCCAAAACAGGGATCAGAACCCCAGAACAAGGATCAGAACCCCAGAGCAGGGATAAGAATCCCAGAATAGGGATCAGAACCCCAGAACAGGGAGCACAGGGGATCAGAACCCCAGAGCAGGGATCAGAACCCCAGA
>JANPWX010000162.1:716336-793140 GCA_024734555.1 Trochalopteron elliotii | reverse complement strand
AGGGAGCACAGGGGATCAGAACCCCAGAGCAGGGATCAGAACCCCAGAGTAGGGAGCACAAGGCATCAGGAGGATGTTGCACAGTGCAGATGTCAGATGGACACACAGCCACCCCCAAAAATGACCCCAATGACAGTGTCAGGCAACTCCTGTCCCCTGGCAAGGCAGGGCAGTGTCACACTCTGCACTACAGCTGGGGAAAAGGATGGCCTGGTGAAAACATTCCTAAATAGTGGAGGAGAGATTGCAGGGGGAGAGGGTGCAGCAGCCTTGCCAGGACTCACTGTGAAGGGTCCCTGGGGACAAGCAGGAGGTCACAGTGCAGTGGGGACATGGTGCAGTGGGAATCTCCATCCCTGGGCTGCTCTGGCTCTCAGCATGTGCCAGCACAGCTTGGAGCACAGGATAGGTTACTGCTCACCTGGCCTGGGTCTGTGGCAGGCACTGCCTCACTGTAATGACCATTTCTCTGCGTTTACTTGCACTTCCCTGCAATTTCTGCCAGCAGGTTGTCAGCCTTTTGGGACACAACAAAGTGCATCAGGAGCAATATGAAAATATCTCTTCCAAAATTAGATGGAAGAGCTCACAGCACTTTCAGAAAGGATCCCAAGCATCTGAATTCTGAGCAGCAAAATCTCATTTCAGCTTTAATGAACTATAAAGAAGGAATAAATGCCTTTTATACTGGCTTGTCTTGCAAAACACCATCCTCCTTCATTTGTCTCGTTGTTGTGTGTGCCCTGTGGGTTGCTGCCCTTGGGTTCCCACCTGCTACTGGAGCAGAGCTGGAGCCATTCAGAGAACAGCCCAATTGGCCCAATCTCGAGGAGGTTCAGGCCAGGTGGACAGGGGTGGGTGAAAGTTTTCTGCACAAGAAGCATTTTCAAGGGCAAAAGCAAAACAATCTGGTGAACACCGAGAACATTTTACATGGAGTGAACGTGTAAAGGAAATCCTTTAGTCTCACTTCCCTCTTTGCCTGGCACGGGCTCCTGACATGCTGCCAAGCAAGATATGACAGAACATTATGCCTTTAACGATGTACAGAGGAGGGAGAGGCTGAAAAACAGAAAAAAGGGGCAGCCACACTCCTATTGCCTGACCCTGGGCTGTTCCCGACGGCTCAATCAGCTCCCCCGAGCACAGAGAGGGATGGGAGGACCTCTGGTGTCACTGATTCTGTTTCCAGGAAGGTGTTTTTGCTGTTTTTAAGCCACTTGCCACACACCAGCCTTCTCACAGCTCACTCACCAGGGCTGCACCGAGTGCCACAGGCTGTGAGTGTCCCCTGTGCTGTCACTGTCACTGTCACTGTCACTGTCACTGTCACTGTCACTGTCACTGTCACTGTCACTGTCACTTTGGGGCTGCCCCAGCACTGAGGCTCTGCTGCCCCCCCAGCTCCCACCACTGCCCTGACACTCCTGGGGGTGTTTTGGGCTCCTTTGTTCTAGGCCAGAGCTGCTGTCATCCTGCAAATGTGCTCCTAAGGAATAATGACACCACAGCTCAGGGCCAGCCAGGGCCACGTGCAAAACGGTGGCTGCTTCAAAGTGAGCAGGGGAATAAAGGAGATGACAGGGATAATGAAAGGCACAACATGAAATGGGATTTAACAGGAGCTCAGAGTCATTACCTAGATCACAGTTAGACAGGACACAGCACCTCCAGCTCTGTGCACACAGGGTGAGCCCTCCCTGCAGAGCTGGGGGCCAGTTGTGGGTGCCCTGCCAGGCACCAGCATCACTGCCCTGGCCAGGAATTCCCTTGTGGACAGACCCAAACAAGGCTGACAGGTGAGGAAGCTCCAAATCCTCCTGCCAGAGGGACTCTGCCATGCCATTCGCATTCCCCACAGTCACACCATCCATCCTTATCTCACTGCCAAGAAAAAAGCTCCTGTTCCCTGGGACTAATCCTCATTCTCATTAAGAGCAGGGCTGGATTACTAAATTTTTAACCAGGGGAAGCTCTCATGTCCATTACTGCCTTCCTCCCGTGTTTATTAAAGCAATAACTTTGTTTTTAAAAGGGATATGGTTCCCCTGAGCTCTCTCACACTTTGGTGTCCTAATTAAAAAATATAAATTAGAGCTTGAGCAGGTCTCGTGCTTCAAAGGAACATAAATTGGGTGGCTTGAAGTCGTGGGGAAAGTCTGAGCACAAAACACTCCGTGATTGCTCCACAGATGATGGTGCCTGAGATGAGAGGAGGAAGAGGAAGATGGAGGTGGAGCAGCACATTGAGGCCCTCATTCACAGCTCTGTGCACTTTGGGGAAGTTCTGATTAAAATTTCATCACCTCTTTCTTCCACAGAGCAGAGGGGCCCTGCAGGCTGCTCTGTCAGCTGGCACTGTCCCTGCCTCCAGAGCCTTGGAGGAGCAGCTGCTCCTGTGTCACCAGCCCCACATCCTCCCAATGCTCTGCTTCATATCCCTGCCTTGGAGTTTTTCATCCCAAATCTGAGGCACAAGGAGGAATCTGGGGTGCAGATGAGGCAGGGGCTAACAAAGTGACCTTCCTTTGCCTGCTGTGCTGGATTCCCTGCTCTGGCTTTTGCCTGAATCAGTCTTACACCTCCTACAAGTCCAGAAGAACGAAGGAATGGGGAATTCTGGAGGTTTGATACAAAGCTGTATTTTTCCTTCAGCTCCCAGGTACATTTTTAGATATGCACTCAGACATATCCACACATACATGTGCACATGAGCCCCTCCACCTCCCGGGCCCTGGCAGCCCCACCCAGGCCAGCAGCTCATCCATAAACATCACACACATCCACCTTCAGCTGAGAGACGTGGCCGGACTTTGCTCTGTTATCTTTCTGTTTCCATGGCAATAAAAGTAGCTCCTGATAATGGCTATTTCCTAAGTGCTGTGAGCTTTGGTAATTTTAGCAGCATTATAGCACAGACTTCAAATGGTCAGAGTGGCTCAGGGTCACTGTGGCTTGGGCTTTGAATCGTGAGTGGATGTGAGCAGGTCCTGGAATCTAGAGAAGCTTTTCCTGGTTATCCTTAGCTTATTCCTTGTATGTCTGTTCCTAAAGGATTCACAGGACTCTGCTCAGCCCCAGGCAGGTTTTGGGACTGGTGCTGTTGGTGGTGTTGGGCACTGCAGGAAGCTGTCAGCTCACCCATCACCTGAACCCGCCTCGCAAACAGCAGCTGAACATAACAATTAATTGTTGGCATAAAAAAAGAGACAATGCCCTGTATTCCCCAAAGCCTGTGATGCAGGTGGGTACAAGTAATGCCCAGTTAATGCACCAGAGGATGAATTCCAGCTCTGCCTGGATCATCCAAATGATCATTGATTCTGTGCCCACTCCCTGCTCCTCTGGAGCCAGGAACCTTTTCTCCTGGAAAGCTGCCACCAGGTATCTGGGCAGACACCTGGTCTGTTTTTGGCTGTGCTGCCCTTTGGCAGCCCCAGGATTCTCAGGGGGAAACAGGGGACCAGCATCCTGCTCCTCCTTCCCTGGGCTGTGCTGGGGCTCTGCCTCACCCACCCTCTCCTGAGGCTTCACTGCACAGACCCCCAGTCCCTGAGGAAATGTTGCTGGCAGGAGGAAACATTCTGTTTTTTCCACATTTTCAGTGCCTGGTTATAAGATTTAGAGGCAGTTCTGTTCCTGGAGCAGGCGGGTGCTCTGGCACTGATACCTCAGGATTTTTAGCTTTTATATTCTTCATATATTTGTAACCCTGCAATTCTTTAGGGTATAACTCTAAACTCCACACACAGTGTGAGCTGCTGCTTCCCCATTTTGGTCAGACACAACAATTCCTCTCCAGGCCTGGCAATCAAGGACACCTCACTGCCTCAGGCCCTCAGAGATGGAAACAAAAGTGAGTTGGGGGCAGCAAACTTGGGTTAAATGACTTCATTACCTGAAGCTGTAATTGGGAGATTAACCCCCAACATGCAAATGGACCAAACTGATAAAAGTGTGAAAACCTGTGACCCATTGTCCATTTTTGGGTGCAGCTCTTGGGGGGGCTTTGTCTCCCTGAAATGTACCTGCAGGCCCTTCAATAAACCCTTTTTATTCTCTTAATTTTCTCTGGCCTCTGTTTTTAGGTAGTCACAAAAAGGCATCAGCACAGCCTCACCCTTCCTGTGCTGTCCCTGGGGACAGCCTGGGGGACCTCACCCTGGTGGCACCTTCCCAACCCACGTGGCACTAATTTAATCTCCAGATCTGCTGAGCATCATCCTGACCTGCAGAATCACATTCCTCCTGCTCTCCATCAGCCAACCTTTAATATGAAGTGTGCAACTTCTAATTTGGTGTCATATCAAATAATAACTGTCGTGTTTAAACTGTTGCTTGTATTAGTCAAACAATCACAGATCACAGCCAGAGGCTCCTCGTCTCTCTCATTACCACTGACTTGCAATTAATATTTATGAAGCAGGAGGGATTTCTCTTTAAAAGGGAATTTTCAGCTGCCCTTCAGATTCTCAGACACAGGCTGCAAAATTTATGGGCTTTCCTTCACCTTCACTCCAAGAGAGCAAAGCTTTTCATCTGACATATTTATAATTTTATTCTGTGGGGACAGAAAGGAAGCCAAGCACGGTGAGGGATGGCAGAGAGAAGAGGGGATGGAGAGGGGGAAGCCCGTGGGCAGTGACAGGCACCAGCAGTGACCAGCAATGGGCAGCTGGTGAATACCAGCAGTCATGGCCTCAGTTCCAAAAGGCACACTGGAAATGCCCCTGGATTTGAGGAAGGGGAAAACTAACTTTTGGAGCTTTTTGCTTTGAATAAACAACCAAAAATTTCCCCCCTTTGGCGAAAATGTTGGTAATTTCCCATTGTAAAATCATTCCAATTTATTCACGATATTCCTGAATATCTCATTGTGAAACTGAAATTAAAATATCCCAGTAGACTCTGGCAGAAACTGTTGCATAAATGTGAAAGGATTTTCCCACAGTAATAAGTCCCAAAGGTAAAATACATCAGAGAAGCAAATGTTGCAAAATAACTGTTCCCAATTAAAACTTCACCAGGGTTTACACTCCCCAAGTTTTCTTTTTTTTCCAGCATGATAAGCATAAAAATGACACATGACCAGTCCAACAGCAATTCCTCCCAAAAATGTCAGAGCAGGAGCCACACACCACACCCTGTATGAGACACTGAGCTGGAATGACCAAACTCCCTCCTGTCATTCCCCACTTCATTATTCCCTTGCATTTTGGAATTAATATCAATAAAACATACATTAGAATTGCAGAAATCATGGAAATGTCAAACATCTCTCACTCGCTTTGGTGAGAACTTTGTTAAGTACCAAATGCAAATGTGCAGCTGGTGCCTCTGACATTTTGGTTCCTTTGCTGGCACAGGCTAATCAATTCAGTTTCTAATTTTAATTTTATCAGCAGCAAATCTGTTGGATTTTTCAGGCTCTGATGTAGGCCAATTAATTTCTAATCAAATTACCTGGGCTCTGATAGGCTTTGCCTGTACTCTGGCCAGCACCAGGAATCACAGTCCCAGGTCTGCATCCCCGACCCTCCCATGGCAGGTGGGGTGAGCCAGGTCCTGGTTCCCCTCCTGGTCCTGCTCCTCTTGATGGGGATGCAGAAATTAACCCTTTAATCACAGAATCACAGGTTTGGATGAGACCTTTAAGATCATTGAGTCCAACCCAGCCCCAACACCTCAACTAAACCATGGCACAGAGTGCCACATCCAGTCTTGTTTTAAACACATCCAGGGATGGTGACTCCACCACCTCCCCAGGCAGAGCATTCCAGTACTTTATCACTCTTTCTATAAAAAACCTTTTCCTAATATCCATCCTAAATTGCCCTTGCTGTAAAGAAATTTTTCCTAATATCCAGCCTATATTTCCCTTGGTGTGACTTAAGGCTGTGTCCTCTGGTTCTGTCAGTGCTGCCTGGAGAAAGAGACCAACCCCAGCTGAGCACAGCCACCTTTCAGGGGGTTGTAGAGAGTGATAAGGTCACCCCTGAGTCTCCTTTTCTCCAGGATAAACAACCCCAGCTTTAGGGGTGGAGAGGGGGCAGAGGAGCTCCCTCCTCACCTCCTGCACACACCCAGCCCCTCAAACGTGCATCCCCAGCCTTCACTGTCACCTGTGCTGTGACCTCAGTCCTTCCTGAGATGCTCCACTGCCCCAGGGAAGGGCCCTGGGCAGGTCCTTTCTCTGCTCCCATCCCTTGTTCCTTCCCACCCATGACCGACAGCATTGAAAATGAAGTTCCATTTTCTGCTGGAAAGGGAAAAGTGGCTCCCAGTCTGAGCCACTGAGGGTGGGGGCACAGGAAAGTGGCTGCTGGGAAAGTTTCTTTATGACACAAAATGACTGAGTTTTCAGACCTGTTTAAACAGAGAACAGAGTTGGAAACAAGGTTCCTTTTGGTGTCTCCTCATCTCCAATTCAGCTGCTGGTTTAAAAACCATCCTGCAAAGTCCAGACAGAGTTTGCATTTATTGCCATTTTAGTTTGTTACACTTTTTAAAATTTTTTTTCCTGCCTCTCTCTGACCAGGGTGTGATTAGTGCAGCAATTAACCAACCTGGTGACCAAACACATCATGAGTAGTCACTACATCCCAGCACTGACTGATTTCCAGCTCCAACAGCCACAGCCATGGCTGGGTGTGCAAAGATTTGTACACACACCCCTCTGTGCCTGATTGGCAAGTTGGGCTGAATCACAGATAAAGCTCCATTTTGCTCAAAGAGCCCTTAAAAAAAGAAACAATCTTAAATATCAATATTAGCACTTAAAAGAAGTATTTCCTTGAAAAAGAAATTTTCAGAGCAGGGATGGCAGCCAGGACAGGTGGGCAGGGTCAGGGCTTTGGCCCCTCTGCCAACATTGTTCCAGCCACGAGGGAAGCAGCCCAGAGCACATCCCTCCACTGCTCCAAGGCTGTAGCTGCCCCACCATTACCTGCAGCCTGGAGGAGTCTCCAATCTTTATACTTTAATCTGTAAAACAGACAAAGAGCTTTCCCAGCCTTTCATGTGCTGAATGACAGGCCCTGCTCTCTCCCCAGCATTTCCTCTGACTCACTCATTACAAGCTATTTTAGAACGTGCTAATGACAAAAAAATATGTTTTGATCTTTACTCTTGTGAGTAAATAGAGAAACTCCCCTTCGGGGTTTTTGAAAAGGATTTCTTCTCTTCTCACCCCATGTCCAAGGGGTCCCTATGTCCTGCTCTGCAAAAGGCCTTTGAGTTTTTACACAGGAACAAGCAGAACTCACCCAAGCTGTTCATGCAATAAAGTTTTCACTCCAGTGAGGGTCAGGGACATGAGCCAAGCAAGAGAACCAAATGACTGATTTTATCACCATGCAAGGAATTTTTTGTGAGCTGTCCTGCTCACAGACTTTGCTCTCCTCCCTCTGCCTGCAGCCACGGATGAGGTGGAATGAGAGGGAAAGGAGAGGAAAAGGAGAGGAAAAGGAGAGGGAAAGCCGTCTCCATTTTCCCAGCTCGGGGTGAGTAGAAGCATGGGAGCTGAGTGCTGAAATCCTGCATCCTAATGCGATGTTGCTGTGCAACCAGAGCAGAGCAGAGCAGGAGCTGCTGCCAGGGGCGGCCCCGGGGAGCAGAACCTGCACAGCTCAAGTTTCTCTCTCCAGGCTGGTCCCTCCTCCCCACACTGTTCCCTCCAGGACAGCAGCTGCTGCTGGAGCCAGCCCCGTGCTTGTTTTGCTTCATCCACATATCCTGGTGGGCCTCCCATACATTCCTCATTATTCTGCCCAACATCTGTTCACAATTTGTTCCTAATTCCTCGCTCTGCTCCTCCTTGCCTGACTCTGGAGTTCAATTCTCGTGCAGACTTGGGGCAGGAGGAACTGGAGAATGCACCCACCCACTCCATCCCCTGTGCCCAGCCTAGGGCAAGTGGATTATTTTCCATTATTTTGGAAGGTGAATCCTGCAGCACAGGTTCCCTGTGAGACACCAGGGCAGCTGGGCCCTCAGCAGCCTGCCCCAATGCCTGCCCCAGGCCATCAAGGTGGCATCTGCTCATATCAGTGGGCACTAAATAACCTGAATATCAACTTCTCAAAGGACAAAGACAGAACTGAGTTGTTCTGCACATACACAGGTGCAAGTGAGAGCCAAACACTGCCCTGAGTTTGCAGAAGGCTTTGGATGCTCTGGAGCAAAAGGGAGATACAGACTCCTGGGTGGGTGCCAGGTGGTAATGGTAAGCAGATGGCAGGAAGGCTGCTGAGAGAGGATGGGTTTATTTACTTGCTTCTTCGTTTATAGCCCATGTTTTGGGGAAAGAAAATGAACTTGGCTTTGTACATCTGCACCCAGTGAGGAGAGGCACGGGCATAGGCCACGGCTGCCTGTGCCTGTCCTGCCTCCCTCCCTGCTCTCCTTGTTTATCTTCAGGTGGTTGGAGATTGGATCCTTCATCTCCAGCACAGCCCTGCAAAGCTGGGCTTGATCTGAGTGCAGAACTGGGATATGAAAACTAATAATGATCACATCAAAACCACAGCAACACACACTGAGAGGGGCTACTCGCCTGCCTCAGGCAGGAGCAGCTCTGTGTCACCAGTCCCAGAGATGTTCCTTGCCCCTGAGAGGAATCAGGAACCCCACAGCCTCTCCAGCAGCCTGTTCTCCTCTCCCTGGCCCTGCTGACAATCCCTTCCAATACAAGTGCTCAGAGTGAAGATCCTGCTCTCTCCCAGCTTCACATCCCTTTCTGCTTGTGCCCTCATGAGAGACCCTTCTATCCCATTCCACAACAACTCCTCTCTGCCTCAAAAATGTCCCCAGCAACAGGAAATCCTGTCCCACTCCCAAGTGCTTCAAATCTCACCTCCAGTATTCCTAAAAGAGCAGGGAGCCCAGGTGCAGGAGCTCCTGTACCAAGCCCAGAGCAGCCCAGGGGCTCTCAGAGCAGCTGGCCCTGGCAGTGACCCCAAACAGCTCGTGGGGGGTGTCAAAAGGACCTGCCCATATGAGACCACAGGGGCCTTGGGGGTAAAACCTTCACAGCACACAAAGCTGATGCTGGAGAAAACCTCTCCAAGCACCTGCCCTTGCTCCATCTCACTCCCCTAGTGCTGCTTCAGGCACGAACTTTTGCCTTTCAACTTGAATTGAATTACAAAATAATTAACTCAACAAAAGCTCGGGAGTTACTTGGCACATGTGCCTGTCTCATGCACTACTGCCAGTGTCCTTTTGTCACTCCACTGGCTTTTGCTGGCTGTGCTGAGATGCTGTGGAGCTCCACATCCCTTCCCTCCTTCCACTGCATGACATTTCTTGGATCACTGGGTGAAACCACCTCCAGCCTGATCCCTCAGCCTCGGTGACCTGATGCCTTTGGTCACTGGCTTAACAGAGGGAGATGGCAGAAGGGATGGATCCAGCACTCTGGGCTTCCCTTGCCCTCTCCTTCCCAGTTTCCTCTGAGCACTCTGGGGGAATGCTCTGCCCAGCCCTGGCACCTTGTCCTGACCTTACCTGGGAAAGTCTGGGAGTGCCATTGCTCAAAAGCACCAATTCCAGCTGCCTTTGCACCGCTGCTAATGGAGCTTTTCTTCCTCTCTTGTGCTTTCGCTGTCAGGAATTAGCATTAATTATCTCCGTCCCCTCCAGGGGGAATACAAAACAAAACCTCCACGGCACTCAGCCCCACTCCGGCCCTGGCAGCCTCGGCATCCCTGCACCCCCTCCTCCAGCTGCTGTTTTGGGGTGCAGAAAGGAGGAATGGCAGGAGGGGTGGGGGTAACCCACCCCTGCAGGTGAGCAGGAAAGCTGGGGCGGCAGAGCCTTTGAGAAGGAGCTCACCCAGAAACCACAGAAAAGGATTTTGAGAGCCAGGAGAGGAGGAACGGGAGTGGGGAAGAAACGTGGAGCCTGGCAAACCCTCGTCACCCACGGCTGGGAATCCGAGCTGCGGTGGGTGAGCCGCCCTCTCGCCCCGGAGCCGTACCTGGCTCCCACCCTGCTCTCACTGTACGTTTTTCCCCTTCTTGATGAAAAGAAGATCTTTTTCTGATTGAACTAATTACGCTGATTGAATTTCCTCCCTCTCTGTGTCTCTGAGTGTGAAAGGTTTCCTTAATTTGATGGGGGTAATTGTTATGCACACACTGTCAGATGTTAATGCAATTCTGTGATTGACAGGTAATCAGCACATCAGCTGTACAAAAAGAGTGAATAAGTCTGTAATTTTATTTCCCCTGATTCCACTGTGTGGGATGGCAGGAAAATCTAAATTAGCAATCAGGGAAGGCAACCCTGCTCCAGCGCGATCTGCTCCAGCCCTGGGGATGGTTGGGGCTGGGATCGCAAGGGCTCCCTTGGCTCTGGGGGACCCAGCTGCAAACACCTGGCTCCCTTCTCAGGGGTCTTTTTGCTCATTTAGGGTCCTGCTGCTCGCAGGGCAGGATTTGCCCACAGCGTGCACGGCTCCAGCGGGAGCGGGAACGCGCTTCCTACAGAGAGAGAGGCACAATTCCCTCAGAAACCTCAGCGTTTGGTGCCCCAAAGTTCCTCCGAGAAACCCGTGAGCCGTGCAGAGAGTCCCGGGGCTTTGTTGGGGACGAATCCCAGCGAGGATTCCAGGATTTGCGAGGCTGCACTGCCAAGAGCTGCCTCCAGAGAGAGCGAGGCAGAGGAAATAATAATAATAATAATTGCTGTCCAGGTGCTCCCCTGGGCTCACCCACAGCAGCGGGGAGGGGAGGGGAGGCAAGGCCAGGCAGCAGCTCGGAGATTGTCACTTTGCAGCTCCCATCGGGCTGGCAGAGCTGAGTGACAGAGGGAGAAGGAGCCCAGCGCTCCCGCCAGCTCCTGACAGCGCTGCCCCATCCACTTACTGCTCGTCAGCTGCTGACGAGCCCCAGACAGGCAGGAGGGAGCAGTGCCAAGAAATTGGTCCAGAACACTTCCAGAAGCCTTTTTACATTCGTTCTTTTCTTTCTTTGGTGAGACCCTGGCGTGATTTTTTTTTTGTTGTTTTTTGCTTGGATCCCAGGGTATCACCGCCCGACAGCTCCGAGCAGACGCGTGTGGGCACACAGCGATTTGCTCTGGCTGTTGTGTGATTGTCTGCACACACAGCCCGGGCACAGCCCTTGGTGTGACAACACGGGGACAGCGCCGGTGTGCCAAAATGGGCACAAACTCCAGCGTGCCAACACGGACAGAGCCCCCGGTGTGCCAACACGGGCACAGCCCCCGGTGTGACAACACGGACAGAGCCCCCGGTGTGGAGCACGGGCACAGCCCTGGTACGCCAAAATGGGCACAGCCCCGCGGTGTGCCAAAATGGGCACATTCCCGGTGTGCCAACACGGGCACAACCTCCGGTGTACCAGCACAGCCCCGGTGTTGCCAACACGGCACCGGCTGTTGGCACAGCGCACAGCGCACAGCGCGGTCAGCCCGGGGAGCCGGCACGGCTCGGGGAGAGAAAAGGCACTGTGAGAAATACATTCCCATGGGTGCTGCTCCCTCCCCGCTCTCCCCGGGAGCTGGAATTGATCCTCGGTGGGTGAAACAAAGCCTGTGCCCCTGCAGCGGGTGATGCTGGTGCCTCCTGACCCTGGGCTGGCACACGCGGCACTCACCACCCCCGCAGGAAAAGGGGAGAGCCTCTCCCCAATATAAGGCAGGGATGGGGGCTTGGGGAGCTCCAGCTCGGGGGATGGCTGAGAGCAGACAGCAGGGAAAGGGAGAGACAGCGGGACCGTGAGCAGCATCCACGGAGCGCCGGCATTAACATAAAAAAGGGTCAAATCCCTCGTATGAAGAGCTGGGAGTGAATAGCTACATTTACCATTAGTAAGATTTATCTGAAATACTTAAAATCCCTTTTGGAAGGATTTTAGTCTTTAGGAGGCTGGCTGTCTCCCCCGGAGCGTGCATAAACCAGGCTATTCAAGGGAAAAGAAAAAAAATCCGTGCTGATTGGGATGCGGAGCGCTGCCCTGCACTTCAATGGGATTGAGCAGGGGATGAGCCAGCGAGGAGCTCTGCCCATCACAGAGATGATACGGGAGACTCAAGGAGCTTAGTGGTTTTTAGGGAAAGAAACAGGGTGTGAGAGGAGAAGATTAGAGCAGGACCTCTCTGTAGTCAATAAATCCCGAGGAAAAGCAGAGACCGCTACACTGGCAGAGCTCCCCTTGTACTGTGGAACATATAAAGCACCGTCTCCAGCTAAAAGGATGTTTGACATCGGAGAAAATTAGGCAGATATTTTTTATCCAGCGTAAGTCACATGCAAAATAAATTGCAAAGGGCGGCAGCAGGAGCAGCTGGTAAAGACAGATTAAAAATCAGATTCAGACAAGCATCTCCAGGCAAAAAAAAGATATTTCGGATTAGGCTGCTAATTTGTAATCACAGATGGGGATGGGGCTGCGCTGTCAGGCAGTGTACACAGGCTGGAGGAGGAGCACAGGCACTGCGCACGGAGCCAGGAGCGGGGGATTGCGCCGGGAGGAAAATACCCGCATCCAGGAGGAAAATTCCCATGGCTGGGAGAAGGAAAATTCCCATGCCCAGGAGAAGGAAAATTCCCATGCCCAGGAGAAGGAAAATTCCCATGTCCTGGCGAACGGGAATCTTTTGGGAGGAGCCGAAATCGTGCCCGAAGAGCTGCCCTAGAGCGGGAGCGCGCGGCGGGCGAGCTGCCGGAGCTCCCTGTGCCTGCAGAACTGTAGGTGGCAATCGCATCTTGCGATGGGGGGAAGGCGAAAACTCCATCCACAGGCTCTGCCCGAGGGCTGCGAGCTGGGGAAGGGGCTGCACAGCCGGGGAGCCCCCAGAACCCCCCATTCACCTGCTCACACGCCGGGAGAGGGTCTCCTATGGTTACACGCTAAACAAAGAGCCGATGTTACTTTCTGAGCAAGGCATAATTTCCAGACAGTAAAACCTTTCCCTCGGGCTGCTGAGCCCTTGCAAATTCCATTTTCCAGATGCAGCCGGGTCCCGGACAGGAGTCTCCCCCTGCGTGCAGTGCACACACAGGACACACACCCTGGGGACACGGAAGAGGTGACAGATTGTTCAGCAGTTCTCTGTCACCGGGCGCTGCTGGAAGCATCTCTGGCTGCCACCTCCCAGCAGGTGCCACCTCAGCGCCCTGGAAGGTGGCTGGGGACAGCCAGGACACCTCTGCGTGGCACGGGTAGGGCAGGACTGTGGGGCAGTGCCTGACACGGGGTCCAGCATAACCTCGGTGACACCAGCTCTGTCCCCGACCTGGTCACGCGTGTCCGCGGCTGTTTCCTGCCCGAGAGCTCCTGGCGCCGTGACCCGCGGCTGGGTCGTGTTGCCCCAGCCCCACAGTGACATCTCTGGCAGTGCTGAGGGCTGCCGTGACAGCCAGCAGGCTGGGGACAGGCTTTTAGTGACACTTTCCTCCGACCCTGCATGCCCGGGGGCTGTGATGGCTCTGTGAGCCCCCAGCACGATCCCCTTCCCCTCCTGGTCCAGCAGGGCCAGGAGAGCCACTGGTGGTGATTTCTGTCTGCTCTCACACCTCTGGGCTTTCTCTCCAGATATGTGCACGTCTGTGTTGTTCTGCTCTGTGTGTGCTGCTCCTGACAGGCACTGTGGGGCAACATTCAGGGTTGGACACCTTTCTGTCCCCTCACCTCACAGTTCATCAGCTACACCTTTAATTTAAAGAAGGAAAGCCCAGATGTTTCTGAGCATGGTTCACACCGAGTCTCCCCACACGCTGCCCTGGGCAGTGATGAACAGCAGCCCCAGGAGCCATAAATCACTCCTGTTTGTCAGGCCACCCAAGCATGAAATAACCTCTCAGCTGCTCCAGGGGCTGCCAGGCTGGGCAATGTGGGGTGTGGCTCTGCCTGTGCTGGTGGATGCCTTGGGAAGGCTGAGCTGAAAGAGAGACTGGACAGAGCTAGAGAATAAAGTAGATATTTATTAAAAGGCCTTTAGGGTACATCTTGGGCAGTGCAAGAGCCTGGCCAGGGCTACACCCAAGGTGGACTAAGAATGATCACAAAAATGACTGACCCGTCATGAGGTCTCACACTTGTATAAGTTTTGGTCCATTTGCATATTGGGGTTTAATTGTCCAATTACAGCTTCAGGTTGTGAGGTCTCATCCTTCTTGTTCCTCCTTCCAGTTCACCCTTGTTTGTGCTTTTGGGCCTGAAAGTTGTCCTTGGTGTGCAGCAGGAAAAGGATTTGTTTTGTGTCCCTGCTGTGTGCAGAGCTGAGTGACACTGACTGTGAGGCTCAGAGCTGCACCCCTGGGCAGCACAGAACCTGAAAAACGTGGAAACTAAAACTTCAGGCATCACTGGCAGATCCCACCACACAGGCTGCTCCAGCTCAGCAAACCCAGCATGAGGCAGCCGAGGCAGGTGAGAGCCCCAAGTCCTTTCCTGGGATTTTAATAACATCCCAGCACTCCAGCACACGGCTGAGAGCCTGGGGTGAGAGTCAAGTGTCATCCAGATGGTTTTCTCTGCCCTGCAGCACCTCGTGTCCCTTCCCTGCCTGCCCCCAGCCCTCTCTGAGCTGGCTGCCTCGGGCTAATGGTTTCACTGCAGGCAGCTGCTCTCGGCTTTCCATTTCCACAGCAGGAATTCCTTTGCCTCCCCCAGACCTCTCCTCCCTGCCCAGGAGTGAGGGGCTGGCGTGGCTGATGGTGAGTACAGCTCTGAGCATCCTTCCCGGGCAGGGCAGGGTCATGCCAACAAAAAACCAGGAATAAAAGCAGGGCTGAAGGCACTTTCTCTTCTCCAATTCCCCACCTGATCTGTCCCTTCCTGGGGAGGGTCTTGGGGCAGCGAGGAGGCACCAAGCTCCACTGAAACCACGATTTTCTCCCCCATGGCTCCTGTGGGTCAGGCTGGGGGCACCAGCGTGGCTCCCATTAGGGAATTCTGGGTCAGAACCTACAGAAGATGGAGCTGCTGAAAACAGGAATTCCTGGAAGCTGCCCCTTTCTTCAAAATATTTAGGATTTTTGTCAAAAAAAGGCTGACAACACCCAAACTGACTCTTTTGGACTGGCTTCTCATGCTCTGCAGTTTTCAGCCAACATTTTTCAGAGGGTTTTGGCAGAAAATCTTTGGGTTTTGACAGTTGTTCTTTTCTCAATGACAAGCTGACATCTTCCACTGTATTTTTTTTTAAAGAATATCTGAGTTTTGGTTGTTGGAATTTGACTTGAGATAAAAAGAAACTGATTTTCACAAACTCTCCAGTAATAAAAGTGAAATTATCAGTGGTCAGGATGATCTGGTGCCTTGGGCCACTGGGAGCTGCTGGGAAAGCTCGGGCAGGGGAAGGGGAGTGGGGACAGAGCAAGACCTTCCCCTTCTTCACAGCCAGGAGCACCAGATTTCCTCATGGCATTTCAAACACTTGTTGTCACCATCACTTTCTGCCTCCAAGGCTGCAAATTTGTCGACTCCTGCCAAGGCCTGGAGAGAAGCAAACAGCTCACTCAGAGTTCTCAGTTCCTGCCCCAGCTTTGGGGTCTCCTCTGGTCCAGACTAAGCATCACTGAGCTTCTCATACTCACCTCCCTCCATGAATCGAGAAGGGATCAAGTATCTCCTGATATCTGATAGAAACAAAGATTTACTCCCCTAGACCACTCCTGGCAAAAGCCCTAAATGTCCCTTCTCTGGCTCAGCTTTGTTCCTGATTCCCTTTGGCATGCTGGAATAGACTTTTGCTGGAACACATCATACAAAAGGCCTTTCTTCACAGAATCACAGAATCACAGAATGACTAGGTTGGAAGAGACCTTCAAGATCACTGAGTCCAACCCAGCCCCAACACCTCAACTAAACCATGGCACCAAGTGCCACATCCAGTCTTGTTTTAAACACATCCAGGGATGGTGACTCCACCACCTCCCCAGGCAGAGCATTCCAGCACTTTATCACCCTTTCTGTAAAAAACTTTTTCCTAATATCCAACCTAAATTGCCCTTGCTGTAAAGAACTTTTTCCTAATATCCAGCCTATATTTCCCTTGGTGTGACTTAAGGCTGTGTCCTCTGGTTCTGTCAGTGCTGCCTGGAGAAAGAGACCAACCCCAGCTGAGCACAGCCACCTTTCAGGAGGTTGTAGAGAGTGATAAGGTCACCCCTGAGTCTCCTTTTCTCCAGGATAAACAACCCCAGCTCCCTCAGTCGTTCCTCACAGGGTTTTTGTGTTCCAAGCCCCTCACCAGCCTCGTGGCCTCCTCTGGATGTGCTCAAGAGTCTCAATGTCCTTCCTAAACTGAGGGGCCAGAGCTGGACACAGCACTCAATGTCCTTCCTAAACTGAGGGGCCCAGAACCATTCTTGCCTCTCTTTGCTGAGCTACCCATGGTGTGTGTGATGTGTGGACCTGAGAGCTCTGCCTGAATCCTCCCCAACAGCTTTTCCACAGGAGGTGCTTATTGGGAAAGAGGAGGCAGCTCCACCATCTAAAATCACACTTCTGCAGAGGATGAGCCCAGCTCTGAGGGACCTGCCTGTCACCCGTGTGAATCCTCAGCATTAATGTCCCCCTGACAAGGCTCTTTACAATTTACTGCGTGTGATGGACTCAGGGAACGTCGCTGTTTTAATTACAGTGAGACGCCAGGCAAGATTGGTTATGCAAGTCAATAAATCACTTGGCTGCACTGATTAAACAGGAGTAATATTTTGAATAAGTGACTGTCTCAGGAACGATCATTACAGTATTACATTATCATTCTCCTCTGCATGTATATTGCAAACAAAATTAAATGGAGATGTCAAGCTGCACGGAGGCTAGACACTAATTAAGGCAAAAGCTGTGAGGCCTTTTTCCCCTTTCTCCAAAGGTGAGACTCTGGAGCAGTGACCACGACAAGCACCCACCATTCAGTGGCTTTTTTCCACCTGTTCTCTGGATTTTACACTCACCTGCCAATGAGACCAGCAGCTCCTGGGCTGCACCTGCAAAACAAGTGGACAGATGGAAGGAGGATTAGAGGGAATGTTCACATCAGGCAGAAAAGAGATAGATAGAGCAGATGAATGTGCTGCCAGGGAAGGGGTGTGCTGTCCATGGCTGGGAGAGGAGCCCAACCCAACCCAACCCCACTTGGCTTTAGTCAGCCAGACAAGGGCCACATCCTCACAGACACACTGTACCCACATTACAAATGAGGAGAGAGACATGATCCAGTGATCCTCCCCAGTCTTAAGCTCTGGAATGATGAATTGTAGCAGACATCCCAGGCGAACGTTATTTATTTGATCTGATTTTTACGGGGAATTAATTCTTCTGAAAGTACCTACTGGTACCTTGAGGAAACATTGGCATGTTCATTAGATTTATAGCTTCTTCCTGGGTAATGACTAATACATGAAGAGTCTGAGCCTGGTCCCTGCGAGGCAGGCAGTGTCTCGTGGGAGGGATACAGCAAGTGAGAGAAAAGCCTCTGTTAAACTGACTTCTCAAAATAACCTTAATGGTGTGTCTTAGCTGGTTGCCAGAAAGGAGACAAGAGAATATCATCAAGGTGAAATGCTTTCTGATGAGCATCTTTCATGCTGCAGAGCCTCAGCCAGGTGCAGGAAAGCTTCCAGCTGACCCTAGGTTAAATCTAACATCAAAACAGTGAGTTTTGCTCCAGAGCTCATCAGCCTGCTCCTGCTCCTCCAAAGTAGCTGGAACGAGCTGTGGGGCTGGCCTGGCTCCAGCAGCTTGGCAGCTCTGACCTGCCCCTTTGGCAGCCCTGCTGTGCCCCCAGAGCTGGCAGGGCCCTGCCCTCCCAGCCCGTGGTGTCCTGGCAGGGCTGAGCCGGCTCCTCCAGCCTCACATCCTGTCACCACCTGCACGAAATTGATTTTTTAGCACCAGGCAGATGGGTGTTAAAAGTCAGGAGTGCAATTTAGGGGGCTTGCAGCAGCCTGGAATGGTTCCTTTATCTATTTTTTATTGCTCCAGCTTTTCAAGTCCTGAGCTGACACATGCAGTAGTCAGGGCTGTTATCGGTTACTGCTGCCTGCTCCTGGCTGCTGATATTTCCCATGCCCCAAGCCTTTGTGTGGAATTCAGGAGTACATCAGTGGGTCTGCTCTGCCTTGCCTCACCTCCACAATCATCTTCAGTGTCATCAGCATCCCCATCCACAGATCTGCCAGCATCTCCCTCAGCAGCCCAGGGATCTCCTTCCCATCTCTTCTGCCAGAGCCAGACCCCAGACTCAGCACATCCCTCATGCCCATGCTGCCAGAATGGGCTTTGTTTTGCATTGAGGGAGCCCTGGCTGAGTTGGAGCAGACCACTTCTGCTTGGCATCAAGTGGCATTATCAATGAAAAGAGAATTTTGACTAATAATTTGCCCAGAGATTGCTCGCTGGAATGGTTGATGCCCCATGGACTACCAGCACCAGAGCTGAGCTGTTCCTGCAGAGCAGGGCAGCAGTGCCAAACTGCAGGTGAAAAACACTTCTCCTGCATCACAGCCATTAAAATATGGTGAATTTTTAAGGTAATTCCAGTGTCATTCATGCTGACTTCAGACCATGTCTCATTTTCCTTGCAGCAGTATTCAGACAGATCTCCAATGTGCTACACGCTGAGATTTTAACATTCATTTC
Source organism: Trochalopteron elliotii (assembly GCA_024734555.1). Taxonomy (NCBI): domain Eukaryota; kingdom Metazoa; phylum Chordata; class Aves; order Passeriformes; family Leiothrichidae; genus Trochalopteron; species Trochalopteron elliotii. The sequence goes on along the minus strand of JANPWX010000162.1, from coordinate 774,520 downwards.
CATCCATTTATCTTTCTTTTCTTTTCCCTTGTGGGGCTTAGAAAGAGCCAGGAAAGTCCATTCTGTGTCACAGGCTGCACTGCACATCTCCACAGCTGCTCCACCAGTGCAAACACTTGGATTCCAGCCCTGGGAAACGTGTACATGGGTCAGGCTGGGGCTGCTGCAGCACCAGGGAAGGCAACATCAGACTCTTGCACCATAATCTGTCCCCAGATTTAGTCCCTGAGTGGTACTGCCACAGGGTCACCCCAGTGAGGGACATTCTCAGTGAGGTGCCTGACATGCTCTGCTGACCTGGGGGTACAGGCAGGTTAAATATTTATTGTTGGTCTGATCCATCAGGGTGCTGGAGAGCACAGGACATCACTGCAGGATGCCAGAGGGGAGGGTTAAACCAGTCTGATGGTCAGCCCTGGCTCTGCAGAGGCATTTATTCATGGGAGAGCCTCATTTCAGCTTAGCTCATGCGGGATGCAGCAGCTTTAAAAACCTAAGTGGGACATTAAATAATTCACAGAGCACCCAGCAGTGCAGGGAGACCCCTTGGAAGGACAAAAAGAAATGAGGGCAGTCATAAAAGAACTTACAGCCCTTCACCAGCCAGGCAGGGATCCAGGCAGCAGCCACAGCCAAGGGAATACTGCGACATGTGTCCCCTCACCACTGGAGCTGGACACAGCACTGAACCTGATGCCTTAGGATTTCAGCTTTTATATTCTTCATATATTTATAATCCTGCAGTTCTTTAGGGTAGAACTCTAAACTCCGTGTACAGTGTGAGCTGCTGCTTCCCCATTTTGGTCAGACACAACAATTCCTCTCCAGGCCTGGCAATCAAGGACACCTCACTGCCTCAGGCCCTGAGAGATGGAAACTAAAGTGAGTTGGGGGGAACAAACTTGGGGTAAAATGACTTCATTACCTGAAGCTGTAATTGGAAGATTAACCCCCAGTATGCAAACTTATAAAAGTGTGATACCCCAAGGCATCACCAGGACTGGGAGCCCCGTGGGCGGTGGGGCAGGGGTGCAGCCTGTGAGGTACAGGATGCCCAGGGACCTCCCCTGCCACACCAGGGATGGGGGTGGCTCCACTGAACTGAAGTACAGTGCTGCCTTGGGAAGGCTGAGCTGGAACAGAGACTGGACAGAGCTAAGAGAATAAAGTAGATATTTATTGAAAGGCCTTTAGGGTACACCTTGGGCAGGACAAGAGCCTGGCCAGGGCTACACCCAAGGCGGACCCAAAATGGTCACAAAATGGACAAACGGTCACAAGGTCTCAAACTTTTTATAAGTTTTGGTCCATTTGCATATTGGGGTTTAATTGTCCAATTACAGCTTCAGTTATGCAGTCCCATCCCTCTTGTTTCCTTTCTTCAGCCACTCTTGTTTGTGCTTTTGGGCCTGAAAACTTGTACTTGTTGTCCTTAGTTTTCAGCAGGAAGAGGATTTGTTCTGTGTACCTACTCTGTGAAGAGAGGTGACTAACACTGAATGTGAGCTCAGAACTCCACCCCTGGGCAGCACAGAATCTGAAAAAAACATGAAAACTAAAACTTAAGGCATCACAGGATGCCCAGGGACCTCCCCTGCCACACCAGGGATGGGAAATGGATGGCTCCATTGAAGTGGGAGCAAAGTCCCTGTGGGGCCAGGAGAAGGGATGGGTTCGTGGTTGTGTCACAGGTCACCACTGGCCCAGGACAAGATGTGCAGCCTTGATGAGTTGGGCAGGTCTCAGAACATGAGTTCACTGTGCTGGGAGGGAGATCAGAGCTGTGTACCCTCTTTCCTCCTTCCCCTCTTTCCATCTCCAGCCTCAGCTCTGCAAGGGTTAAAACACAGATATTGGCTTTCTGCTCAGTGAACCAAGTGATAGGATTGCAGTTAATGGTAATTTGAACATGTTTGGTCAACTAGAAATACATAACTAGATTGAAACACGAAAATGCCCTACGAATTTATACAACTGATGCATTTGAATGCACTCAGCTGTTAACTTCATTGCAAGAAGGATGGGAGAAATAATTTGCAACAACCCACACATTTTTTATTGAACCTTTGCAAATAGGAATAATGTATCAAACATAACTCTGTGTCTGCCTCACACCTACAGACAGCAGCACTGCTCAGGTATGAGTCAGCTCCAGCGCTGGGGATCTGATAGCAGAGGTTTTCAGATACAAAAGATTTCTCTCTCATCTGACCTTGTTCTTTTGATAGCCAGAGCTCTCCCAGCAGTTGTGGGCACGCAGACACCGTCTGCTTCCCCTCCCTCCCGCCTAAGTCAGGCACCTCACTCTCAAGTTTGACTTTGAGCTGCACAATGACCACCAGGCCACCCTGCTCAGCCATTCTGCTGCTTAGAGAAGATTCTGCCCGTGTCACGACCACCTGAAGAACAAAGCACCTCAAACCTCCTCCCCACTCGTACCTGCCAGCCATCCCAGCTGGATACAGCCCCTTTTTGCTAGGAAGTGCAGCAAAGAAATGTAAGCCATGGCTGCCTGTTCCTCAGCCTCCAAGGAAGGAGGTGGGAGTAGCTCTAGCTGGGATCCCACATGGAAATTCATTCCTGTGCAGAGCCAGAGGCATTGGCTGGGATGTTTCTGCCAGGAACTGTTCCTGGTGTGGTTTTTGAGACCTCCCATCCCATCCCATCCCATCCCATCCCATCCCATCCCATCCCATCCCATCCCATCCCATCCCATCCCATCCCATCCCATCCCATCCCATCCCAATCTCTTGTCCTCTGCTGCGTTTTTTCCCTGCCACTTGTCACATGTCCTAGGAGGGATATGGAGCTCTTGGATGCTCCATCAGAACAGCCCTCACCAGTGGCTGCAAGGAGGAAAGAGAGGGGATGGAGCTGGGGCACGTGGTGAGGCTGGGGCTCAGCATCCCCCTTTGCTCATCAGATTGAGAGGCTGCAACTCAATGAGCTGACAATAAATGCTCCAGCTTCCCGTATTTCCACTACACCATTTTCTCCTCTCATCTTGTTAGAGGGTGTAATTTATGCTCTGTGTGTCCATTTACCAGCCATTATATCCTAAATGAAAGAAGAGACTAAACATATTCTCTATTTAAAGCTTCCAAAATAGGCCTGATTAATATGTCCAATTGATTGTTCAGCTGTTCTGCTTGCTAATCTGCAAAAACTAATTAGACAAGTGGGAAACCAAAATACTGGGTCGTTCCCATTGTGTGCTAATGAATGTTCTTCAGTTTAGCAAATGTTTTGTTTCTACCATGGAAAAAGAATAACGCTGGAGATGGATCTGGCTGCCATAGTGAGAAAGCTGCACCACCAGTCAGGTCCATGATACATCTGAGTAGACTGGCCTACAAAAAAAAAATAGGTTTTGCCTCTCTAGGAAGGCTGTGTTTGGGGCCAGACTGCAGACAAGTTTTCTGGGTTGAATCTATTAAAAAAAAAAAAAAAAAGGCACTTTCATCAGATTGCCAAGCTCACAGCCCTTCTTGCCTTCTCATATCCTCACCCCAGCTAATAAACCCTTTTTGCCCCAAAGGTGTCTTTCTGAAAGAGTCCTAGAGGGGCTTCAGGTATTCCGGAAAGATCCTCTCCTTCCCTCTCGAATTCTCTCAAAGATTGCTGCTTTCAATTCCCCGTTTGCAATTTGCCACTGAATAAGTGAATTTGCTCTTGGTGTTGCAATTTGGAGTGTCTGCACATCTCATCCTTAATTGTTCCAATTACTAACGAGGCTGCTGGGAGCCATGTGAGCTCAGGCCTTTGCTACCTTAAAATGGGCACCTAAAGCCACAGACAGTAAAAATGGATAATTCAGGTTGGAATGAGAAGCAGAGAAAGCCGTGCAGGATGTGGGGAGGAATATTCCTGCAACTCAGCAGCCAGGAGAAGCCAAGAGCTCATCTCCAAGTTTCAGTAAGCCGAGGAGAGGTAGTTGAGATGCAAATGTATGCACTTTGTAAATAACCCTTTTACTGCAGGTTAAAAGCCAGTTTCTGGCATTACATACAGAGGAGACAATTAAAGCAACTCCCAGTCTGTGACTCGCCTCAGATCAGCACGTGTGGCTCAGCTCGGCAGAGTAAAGAGCCCTGATCAGCTTGATCCTCTCCTGTTTGATCTGGAACTTACACAATGAATATCTAATGCCTGCGTGCTCAGTACCCAGGACTCCTTAAACTGAATAACTGATTCCATTAAGAGGGCATTAGCTCTGTACGCTCATAATTAATCTCCTCCAGAGAACTAATAGTTCAAAAGACTCGCATGGAGCAAGGACATTTTACATCACACAGCTCGTTTTTTCCCCTAATTGATTAATTTAAAGTGTTCTCCAGAGCCACGTTCTGTGGCACAGAACCTCCTCACCCCACACAGGGGGAAAAATAAATAGCCAGCAGCTGTACCATGTTCCTCAGGTCCTGGCAGAGCAGAGCAGGGGCACAACTGTGTGGAGTCAAGGAAAGATGTTCAGGAGGCTGAGCCTGCCATGCTCAAGGACAGCTCAGAGCAGCAGCCCCCTCCTTTCATCCCACAGCTCTGCTCCATTCCCTGGTGCCCCCCTGCAGTATTTCAAAACCAAGAGAGCACTTTAAATACCCTCACTGCCAACCTCTGCCCATTCTCAGGCAGGAGGAGTCCCAGGAATCTCAGCTTCAGACACAGCACAGCCGAGGCTGTGGCCAGGAGAAGGAAAAGGTGACAGTTCTTGTCTGTGCCAGGAGGTACCTGCTTGTGATGTTTGCTCCTTCATATCCATGAGGTTCTCAATGAATAGTGATGGAGTGCCCTTCACAAGACCCTGTGGACTTGCAATAAGACAAGCCTTCTGCTGCACGTGCCCAACCTCCTCTTCATCTGCCCAACCTCCTCTTCACCTGCCCAACCTCCTCTTCACCTGCCCAANCTCTTCATCTGCCCAACCTCCTCTTCACCTGCCCAACCTCCTCTTCACCTGCCCAACCTCCTCTTCACCTGTCCAATCTCCTGCTGCACCTGCCCAAACTTCTGCTTCACCTGCCCAACCTCTACCAAGGTTTTACACATGGGACATTTGAAGAAAAGTTTGAGCATAGTGGCAAAGAGGGTTTTGCCTTGAAATCCACTTGGCTGCAGTGCTGGTGCTCTTTATGCCTTTTTGGCTGTTGGACCTTTGGCAGAGCTCCATGTGCTGGTCTCAGAACCAGGGTTTAGTTCCAAGCTGAAGCTGTTTTCACCCTGCTCTGCCCGTGCAATCTCTAGTGGGGCTGTTCCTACCCCATTGGCATTGTTATTATTGCCATCAGCCCTGCCTGCATGCCAAGGCCTGCAGGAAAATCCCCATCACACCTGAAATGGTCCCACAGGGACAGGTGTCCCCTGGCACCAACACCACAGAGAGGCAGAGGTACAGGAAAACACCTTTCCCATAAATAAGTGTTTCAGTTGGAACCAAATCATTCATTCTGCTCAGAACCAGCTGACCACGGTTACAAACACCCCAAATTTCAGTAGTGCCCAAAGAAAAGGCAGTCTCCAATAGCTGCTCCAAATGCTACATAATGATTCCCTGTTATTTAATTCTCTGAGAGGTTTGATAGCTTTCCATAAGTCAAGGTTTATTTGCCTTCCTCGGAATGTCACACATAATTCTTGTGGAAATGTTTATTTGCCTAATGCAACTTTTAGTGTCCAGGTTATTTATTCCTTCCATTTGTCAGCTAAAAGAAAGCCCCCCTTAGCCTCCAGCCTGATTACTTACAGTAATGCCGCGGCTCAGGCTCTTTCATCTTCTCAGTGTGACTGAAATGCATTTACAGCTGAATGGATTATCACCAAAAAAAATCTAATTTTAAAAAGTATACTATATTTTAATACGCTTTGCATTGCACATAAGTAATCTGGGAGCTAAAAGCTAATCAGAAACTTCTATTTTGTTAACTGCGGGGATTAACCAATAAAGGGGACATGTATGGGGAATTCCAGAATGAGGAAACCACGGGGTTTTCACCTCTATTATTTATGTGACAGGTCCCCATGAGGCCTCTCTCATCACACCTGTGGATGTACAGCTGCACAGAGCAGTGTGGCCCCAAGTTCATCCAGGGGCTGAAAGCTGCTCCACAGCCCAACGTCTTTCCCAGCTGTGGGAAATGGATTTGTAGAGAATTTTCAAAGTCTGACAGAAGGCTCATGTATCTGTATGTAAACTTTGAGATAAAAAATGCTGACTTAGAAAGGCCATGGGATAGGATGGACATGGTTGGGAGAGAAATGGAACTAGAAACAAGTTTCAAATGATGGTCTTGCAAATAAGACCAGATACTTTAGAGAAATAGAACTATGAAAGATGCACTGTAGTAAGACCCACGAGGGGTGATGTTAGATGATTGGCTTTAAGGCATTTACAGCATTGTGGGGCAAAAGCTGATAGGCCAAGAAACACTTATAATGGATTGGAATTAGGAAATAGTTTGGCTTCTGATTGTGATGGTGTGAATTACAACACCTGTATTGTCTCACCCTTCACATGAGACTGAAAATGGAATAACAGTTTTAAAAATGCCTCTCAATTGCCCCATCTCTGGGTCAGAAAAAGAGTATTATCCAACACCCAACATCACAATATCCCAACATCCTGACCTGGCTGCCAGTCCCAGGGCTGCCCCTGCCAATTCCTGGGGCTTTCCACCAAAAATGCAAAGGCCCTTTCCATGTGGGAGCAGCTCTTCTCCCCCTTCCCACAGCCCCCAGACTGGCAGGTCCATCACAGCCCATGTTCTGCAGTGTTTCAATTCACAGAATTCCACAATCCTTGAGCCTGGAAAAGATCTCCAAGACCATCAAGTCCAAGCTTTGACCAAAACCCCACCTTATCAACCAGAACACTGAGTGCCATGTCCAGTTGTTCCTTGGACACCTCCAAGGATAGAGACTCCAAAGCTCCCTGAGCAGCCCCTTCCAATGCCTGACCACTGTTTACATGAAAAAAATTCCCCCAAATGTCCAACCTGAACGTCCCCTGGAGCAGCTTGAGGCTGTTTCCTCATATCCTCTTGCTGGTTGCCTGGAGGACACTGACCCCCACCTGGCTACAACCTCTTTCCAGCTCCACCTAAAGTCCAGAGGACTCTGTGGGGGACATGTGGGGGTCCCACAGGCACTCCCTGCCCCGCAGGAGCCCACCCTGCCCAGGAGCCCACTCACTCATCCAGAACACAGAGCTGGTATGAAAAAAAAAGGAAAAAAAAAAAAGAAAAATCATCCTGCTAGAAGAAATTACTGTACGTCAAAAATAATACTTTGCCCCCGGACTTTCTGCTCCCACTGAAAATGAATCATCTTTAGGCATTAAGCAGCCACAGCTTTGTTATTAACAATCAATACCATTACAATACACCTAAAACTTGACTAAATGCAATTATGGCACATCAAAGAATTGTTGCAGCTTAAGGGGCTTCAAAGACTTCTCAGCAAGGATCTGAATCCCTGGCCTTGGCTCCTGGCACCCAGATGGAGGAGAAGTCACCTTGGGACAATAATGCATCCAGGGGCACCAGGGGGATGGATGGGGTCACAGGAGCCAAAGAACCATCCTGCTGGTGTCTCATGGCCTGGGGAGATTCATTTAGAGTCCAACACGGTGAAATTAACTCAGTGCTAAACAGCAATTAGCATAACAAGGCCTCCTGGGATTCAGTAAAAAGGAGCCTGGTACAAGAGGAAATTATAGATAGAGTGAGGCCTCACAGTGCTGGGCTGGTTGTGGCCTCACTGGACACGGGGAAGGTGATTTGGGATTGGGAATGATCTGTCTGGGGGATTGTTTTGATGTGCTATTTGTGATGCATTAAAAAGCTGCAACTTAGTGCTCGGCGTGAGAATGAATCCGACTCTGCACACAAGCTGTCACCTGTGCTGAGAGGTGTGAAAAAAATATGAGCTGCATTGTATGGAAGCTACAAGCAGTGCTTACTGCCAGGAATAAACACAGACATTTCAGCTGGGAAGTCGAAATTAAGTTGTATACAAAATGCAGATTTATTTGGTGGGTTTGGAAGGAATTGGCAGATTGTAGAGTTTCACCCATGGAAGTCAAGGTTCCTGGCCATCATTCATAAAAATAATCACATCTATTACCTGCCTTGCCTACAGCTCCAGGTATTTGCACATCCAGCCCTGTTTGCCCCTTCCTGGGCTGGATTTAAAAGCCCAGAGGGCAGAGTGGCTCCAGCAGCCACAGTGTGTTGCCCTGATTTTTCAGCTTTCTGATGTTTTCATTCTTGGACTGGAGAGTTCTCACTCATTGTAACATAAACAAAGTAGATTGTTTTTACATTCCTCTCTGTAATGGACTTTTGGCTTGGCCAGTGGGGTTGGAGAGGTGTTAACCTCATCCCCCAATCCCTGGTCAAATCCCAAAGACTATATAAGTCAGAATCTCAAAATAAAGTTTCTTCTTTTTCTCTCTTCTCAACCTAACGGGTGAGTGTCATTTTTCGTGTCCATTTAGTGACAACAGTGCCCTTCATTCATGAGACCTCGGGCTGCTGCCTCCAGGTGATGCCCTTGAAACACTCCAGGCTGGGCAGGTGCATCCTGCTGAGCACCCTCAGCACCCTGCTCAGCCTCAGCCCAGCCCAAGGAGCAGCCTGGGCTCCTTCCTCTTCCTCCTGCTGCCCCTGCAGCTGCAAACAGAGCAGTTCATGTCCTGTTTGCTGTCTGTGCTCTGAATGCAACAGCACACAGGGAGAGAGGTTTCCTATTTTTAGCCTTGCACTGCGTGGAGTGTTTTCTTCTGGATGAGATGTCACAACACCTCCTGCTCACACCAGGGACACCTGGGCACACACAGAGCTTCTGCAGGGGGACAAGGGCTCCAGCTGGGACAATGAACCCTCTGGCAGGGAAGGGGCCAGCTCACACCAGCTGCAGCTTTTGTTTGTGATGCCATTCAGGCTGCTGGGAAGAGCTAGTTCTGAAGGTAAAGACAGAAGCAACATCTAAAATCTCTGAAGACTGGCTGGTCTTTCTGCAGCAGCCTGCAATTCTCCCTTCCAGCTGCCTGCTTTTCCCCAGGAAGAACAGGAACATTTTCCCCCTGAACACCTTTTTCACCAGGTCCAGGCTGCAGTCCTCTGAGTCTGCCACCCTCCCCAGAGCTGTGCCTGCAGCACCACCACCCCTCTGTGCCTGTCCCTGGGTCCTCCTGCCCTTGTGACACCCCAGTGCTCTGCATGGGGACACCAAACAGACCCTCAGGTGCCATATCCCAGCGTGTCCCTGCTCCCTGCCACCCCGGGGTGGGTACAGAACAGCCCCCAGCAGCCTGGGGAGATACAGAGGGGGGCATGGGCACCTCCCCTCTACTCTGCAACCCCCACGGGCTCCTGGAGGCTCTGTCCTGGCAGTGCTGTGTCACCCACGTGTGGTCAGCAGGGTGATGCCCATCGCAGCTTCTGGGAGCCTTGGCACTGCCTGGGCTTACAGATCTGATCCCTTGGAACTTGGCAAAAAAAATCAGGTTTTTCCAGCCAGCTTCAGACCTGAGAGCAATTATGTGATGTGACTCAGCAGCACCGGAGGGGGCTCTCCTTCCCTCCCCTCCCAATGACTGTTATTATGACCAGCCAAATGGTCCTTAGGAAGGATCTGCCACTTCTAACAGACATTTAATTGCTCTTGCAGCTGGAGGAGGAAGGTCACAGCGCCGAGGGTTTCCAGGATCTGTTCCTTCTATTAATTCATTGCTGTAGGTGGGAAGAATCTCAGTGTGCTCCAGAAAATCCCACTCAGGTCCCTGCACCAGCAGTGGGCCCCCAGAGCCGCCCACCAGGAGGGGAATCTGCTGGTAATTCACTTTATATTCACATTCCCTGAAATTCTGGGAGTGAATCCAGCAAGGACAGGACCCAGGAGCTTCCAGGGCAGAGCAGCCTGAGCATCTCTGCTGATGATTCTTCTCACTGAAAGCACAGGGAAAGAGAACCCACTTGTAGAAATCTCATTATTTTGATTTAAAATATTCCATTGCAGCTGGTCGGTCATAAAGGAATGCTCAGAATCATTTTTAAAATGGGAGTTGCTTTTTTCATGCCACAAACACGCAGGGAATACGACGTGAACGTCCCGGGTTTGCTGTAATAGGGAAATTGCTGGAATCAATCAACCAGTGGGAAACACGAGATCCAGGAGGGATCTGCAGGTCCTCTAATGGAAAGCATTAGTATTTTAAAAATAACCGTTAAAAAATGCACCGACTTAAGCATGAAAATTGCTTCTATTAACACACAACATGCTGGCATGTTTTAACATGGATTGTTTGTCTTGTGAAACCTTCTTGAGCTCGGAGCTCTCACTGCTGGGGGGTTTGCTGTGCTTTGGGATTGAGGAGGAGATGGGGAGGGAGGGTTTTGGCATCCAGACACTTTGAAAACTATTGCCTTTTTTGGGCTTTACCTAAAAAAGGAGGCCAGACAAAATTAAGAGAATAAAAGGGAATATATTTATTGAAGGGTCTTCAGGTACATGAAGGGCAGACGAAGTCTTCCCAAGGGGCCACACCCAAACTGGATGAAGGGACACACGTTTTTCAGACAGATATAAGTTTGGTTTATTCATATATCAGGCATTAATTCTCCAATTACAGCTTCAGGTAATGAAGTAATTTACCCCCAGTTTGCTTCCCCCCAATTCACTTTTGTTTATACTCTTCGGGACCTGAAGCTGTAGAGTGTCCTTGGTTCTCAGGCCTAGAGGAATGATTTTGTCTGACCAAAACGTGAAGACAATAACTAACACTTTATACAGAGTTTGTACTCTAAAGCAGTACAGGATTTGAACAATATAAAAGCTAAAATCCTAAGGCTATCAAAACCACAAGATAGAGCTGCTCAGAGAAGAACCTGTCCAGAAACATTGTCCCCTGCTGCCACCCAGGTGGGACAGCTGCCTGGGGAGGGACGAGCCAGCTCACCCCCGCCTCAGCTATTTTAAAGCACCGACCTGCAAACAAGGGGAAGGAGGATTTGCAGAGGGGCTACTGTGTAATTAAACCTTAAAACATTCAAAACTAAAATTATATCTTCCCTTTATTGAAAACAGGCATTTAAGAGCTCACAGCCCTGGAAGCATTTGCGAGGGTAATGGCAGCCACTCATTAGAGCAGACAAAGGAAGCGCGGGCTCTAATTTGTCTTTAGGCAACTGTCTTGGGCTTTGAAGGCCGTGGGGCTGGGGAGGAATGCTTCTGAAGTAATGAAAAAATTAAGGGGCTTCTAAAATTAAGCAAAATGATTTTTACCTCTGATGCAGGAGGTTGGTCTAAATATAAACAGAAAGAAAGAAAATTCTCCGCTGCTTATATAAAGCATTAGGAAAAAAAAAACCCTTAAGAACTGGTCTTCGCACTATTTTCTGATTTTTATTAAATAATTCTGTCAAAATGACCAACGTGATCAGATTTTTCTCTCTCTTTCTCGTTTTTTTTATTAATTTGCCATAAGTATTTTTTCAAACCTATATTTTGATCATTTACCTGTTACCTAAAGAGCCCAGTGAAATGGCATCGCTTGGCAGCACCTTGTGATAATTCAGTCTTCCTAAGAACATTCATGTTGTAGTTTTTGATTGATTCTAAAGGTAAAAGAGAAGCCACTACCCTCATTCCATCCCATCCCATCCTCATTCCATCCTCAACCCATCCCATCCCATCCCATCCCATCCCATCCCATCCCATCCCATCCCATCCCATCCCTCCCCTCTCTCTGAGCATCTCCTCCCTGAGCATCCCTGTCCATAAGCATCCCCTTCCCTGAGAATCCCCTCCCTGAGCATCCCCCGCCCCGCACATCCTCCTCCGGCCGCGGGACCCCTGGTTTGTGCCCCGTCTGTCACCGGGGGACAGCATTTTACTCCGCACCCCTCGGGGAACGAAGCAATCTGCGGGGCTGGAATGACCTTTATGGATTTCCCCCTTTCCTTTGGCGAAGATTTACCCGCTCGGTGTTCTCGGGGAGCTGAGCACAAAAGCCTTAACAACGCCTATTGTTCGGGAGAAAAACATCCCCCCTCCGGCTCCCCTCGGCTCCATCCGAGCCCTTTGAAGCCGTGATTGTGCTCGGGCACAATGAGGGAACATGATGATGCGGCGGCTTCGGGGACGAACCCAGGTGAGCATTGCATTAGGATGGAAATAAAGGATTATTTGCCTGACAAAGCAGCGAGCTGCTCTCGCTCTGCGGGCACTTTCCAGGGTGCAAGTACCCGGGTCCAGAAGAAATTTCTCCTCCGGCCAGTTCCCTTTCACTTGAGCTGTGGGTTCAGCCGGGACAAGGAGGACCTATGCAGTAATGTGTCTGAAATCACCAAACCTCGGCTTTTGGGGCTCTGGGAAACACCTTGGCGCTGAACTTGCCTCAACGGCTCTGAAGGATTTCCCTGTTTCAAATGCATCGATATCCAGCTGCTTCCTTTCAGTACAGCCTCTACACCCATCTCTCATCCTTTATTTAGTGACTTACTTCTTACTTCTCTACCCACAATAATAGCACACTGCATTCCCATTAATGCCGAGTTAATTCCTCACTATTGGTATCCAGAGATTTAATGATTGGTTACTTGCTTTAAAATAAATATTTTTCCTGTCAATCACGCAAATGGATAACGAGAGATTCAATGATATTATTTCTGTGGCTCACAGGCTGGCTGTGAGATGATCACCTCTCCATCACCTCCCTATGAACTCAGCTGTGCTGAGGCAGGTCCAAGGTGTTGTCAGGAAAATTAATACAAATGCCAGAGGTTTATGTCCAAAAAGGAGACAGAGGAGTCCTGCAATTTTATTCGAATAAAGGGAGAGGCCATGGGGCATTTCCCATGGGGTGTCTGAAATTTTGGAGGATGCAGCCTCCTATTTATCCCAATTTCCTGGCCACATTTCCCTCTCTCTTTCCCCACTGGCTGAGGTACTTGAGAGGTCCAGACTTCCCGGAGTGCCTAATACCTAAAATTCCCCTTTAATATATAACCTCCCTTTTAATTTTTAATTCCTACGGAATTTATGGGTTTTCCCCATTTTTTCTTTCATTTTTCAATATCCAATTTCATATCTCAGCAAACCTACAGTTTGTTTGTAAAGGGAAATATCTTCTTTTCCATTCATCCATCAGTGGAATCCTTCCCATTGCTTATTTTATCTCTCAGTGCTAGTTTTATCTACGAGCAGACCCACTGCTTGTTTGTGAAGACAAGTCTGTCATTCCTCTCAAAGGGGAAACCCAAGCAGAGCCAAATCTGCCTCCTCTGCCTCAAAATGTTTGTGGTTTCTTTGAAAAATATCCATGGTCTTGGTAAACGACCAGACAACATAAAGTGCCCACAAAAGCAAACAAGTCTGCAGGTCCTCGTGCTCCCAAATAACCATTCTGGTCAAATAAGTCCCTCTAGGTGCTGGGCCTCCAAGGCTGAAGTTTTCTGCAGTCAGAACACGGCAGGAACAAAGCAACTGAAGCTGGAGCTTAATGAACACCCGGGCGGTGCTTTAGGATCATTCACTGAGTGCTCAGCTCAACCCGCGCTCTGGGAAATTAGCAACAGAATTCATTTTCTCGGGGAATGTCGGTTCAAATCTTGTGCCTGTTCCTGAGAAATGGTTTCATGTCCCACAATGCCGCTTAGAAGGAGCAGGAGAACATTATTTCTTGAAAGCAGATGGCAGGTCTCTCTGTGTGGCTCGTGTTAACAGCTTCTGCTGTAACCCAGGAGGGAGAACTGCCTGGGGGATCCATCCCCCCAGCACTGTGGGGAGCTGCTAAAAAACTGCTGCCTCGACCCTGCATGACCCATCCTGCCTTCCTTGTACCCCTCAGCAAGGCCAGGCACCCCAATGTGCCCCTCAGCCCTCCATGCCCTCCACCCCATTGTGCCCTTCATCCCTCTGTGCCCTTTACCTCACCATGCCCTTCATCCCTCTGTGCCCTTCACCCCTAAGTTGCCTTTCACCCTTCTGTGCCTTTCACCCCTCCAATGCCCTTCACCCCTCCATGCTCTTTACCACTCTGAGCCCTCCACCTCTCTGTGCCCTTCATCCCTCTGTGCCCTTCACACCTAAGTTGCCCTTTACCCCTCTGTGCTCATCACCTCTCTGTGCCCTTCACCTTTCTGTGTCCTTCACCCCACTGTGTCTTTCATCCCACTGTGACCTTCACCCCTCAGTGCCCTTTAACCCTCTGTGGCCTTGACCCCACTGTGCCCTTCACTCCTTCATGACTTTCACCCCACTTTGCCCTACACCCCACTGTGCCCTTCACCTCTCTGTGCCCTTCACCCTTAAATGCCCTTCATCCCACTGTGTCCTTCACCTCTCCCTGCCCTTGACCCCTCTGTGCTCTTCACCCTGAAAGAAATGAGGGATTTGTCTTTACAAACCAACTGTGGGTCTGCTACTAGATAAAACTGGCACTGAGAGATAAAGGCAACAATGGGAAGGGAACACTGATTGATAAATGGAAGGAGAGAGATCTGTCTTTACAAACAAACTGTGGGTCTGCTGATAAATAAAATTGGATGCTGAGAGATGAAAGAAACAATGGGAAGAACCATAAATTCCGTAGGAATTCCATTGATTGGCACAAGGAAAAGAAAAAGGGGGGTTGTTATACATCAGGAGGGGTCTGTATTAGGTGATTGGGGAAGCCTGTACCTCTCAAGTGCCTCAGTCAATGGGGAGAGAGGGAAATGCAACAGGGAAATTGGGATAAAAAGGAGACTGTGTTCTCCAAAATAGTGAGAGATCCCATGGGAAATGCCCCATGACCTCTCCCTTTATTTGAATAAAGTTCCAGGACACCTCTGTCTCCTTTTTGGACATAAACCTCTGGTGTTAGTGGATTAATTTTCCTGACAACCCCACCGTGCCCTTCACCCCTGTGTGCCCTGCAGCTCCATCCCACACATCCCCATGTCCTCGCTGCAAACAGCTCCAACCTGTTCTAACCCCGACACCCTTCAGCCCCCTCCCTTCAACGAGGGAGATTTCACTGCAAGGAGCCTGACAGCCCCTTCATCCCAGCCTGAAAGGGTGAGGAATCACTGACCCTGAGAGTAAAATGCTTAAAATCATTAGTGACTGCTCTGGTGGCAGCCGATTACACGCAAATTTCTGCTCGGTGATTAATTTAAATCACAGTAAACGGTTCCACTTTGGGGGGAGGTGATGAAATAAGGGAATTCGGGTCTTTTCTGAGTTACATTCTTGAAAAGCAATTTTTTTTTTTTTTTGGCTCAGAGTGAAAGTTTAATTTAATTACAAGATTAAACTCCCTTGTACTGGAAGAAGCAGGGCTTCCTTAAAAGTGTCAGGAGAGCAGCCAGGGCAGTGAAATGGCCCCGTGGCTCCTGGGCTGCCAGTCCCAGAACCCAGCCCAGAATGGCAAATGCTGAATAAAATTAAAACCCTGCAGTCTGCTCCTGCTCTTTACTCATCAGCTTAATGTGACTGAACAAAGGAGTAAATTACCCGTTCCTTCATAGAAATCTCTGTGGAGGAAAACTTTAATTTGCTGGATAAACTACACCTTACAAATTGCTGATCTTTTAAACACTGGTTTGGATGCTCTTCCAGTGTTTCTGAGGATGGAGAGCACATCTCAACACAGAGCCCTGGTAGAAACTGGGTGAGGACACCAGAATTAGCAGATCATGAGTTGCCTGTGGTTCCTGTCACTCCTGTTCTCTGTGGCTGGTTAGAGATTTGCTTTTCTTTAAGGCACCCAGGCTCCTCCTTTTCACATTAACCAGCCAGATAATGTGATGGATTTCACTGCTCCACAGGCCAAGAAAGCTGTGCTCCTTCCCAAAATGCCTCAGAGCTACATAAAACCATCATCAGAAAAGGTAAAAAAAAAGTCACAAACAATTATTTATTGACTTATAGTTTAAGAAAATGTTGTTTCCTCTCACTACCAGAATAGAACGAGATTCAGGCTTTAATGCTATTGCTCCCACTCTTCAATCAATAACTTCCACAATCACTCAGCCTCACTCACCCCTGCCCACATTTCCAGCCTCATTTCTCAGTGCTTTTGACGAGCCCTGGAGAATAAAAGGATGTGGAATTACACTGACCATATTACACACAAGTGATGTGAAAAATGCCTCAGCCCCTGGCACCCAGCTGCTCACACAGTCAATAAATTCAGCAGTGGCTTCTGCTTCTTGTGAAGACCTTTTCACACCTGGGAAGCACCATTTCCTTCCTCAGAGCAGGTGTCTGGTGGGAGGTGATGGTCAGGGGTGTCAGGAGAGCTCCGTTCCCTCATGGCTGGGCTGGTGATGAGCATCATCATCATCATCATCTCTAAATGCCAACCATGCTCCTGATTTCCTTCTCCATTCTGTTTTCAAGCTCTTCACATTACAGCAGGTCCTTGACTCACAGTGACATTTACAGTTCTGCAGTGTCCCATCCCATCACACCTTCATTTCATTTGGTAGTCTGAGGTGATCAGTGCTGGGATTCTCCAGTTCCTCTGGAGGATAACCAAGAGCTTGGCAGGAAGAAATTCCCCTCCTGCCCCACTGCTCATTTTTGGACTTCTGTCAGGGAGCTCACCAGGGGAAATGTGGAAGCCTGTAATTAATAAGTCATTCCAATAATTTAGATTTTCTAAAACACTTAACTCTGGTTCTGGAAGGTCTCAACCATCTCCCAGACCTCATTACAGCCTCTGATCAAAGTCCATCATCACCTGAGCATCACTGCCCTGCATTTGGCCTACCAAAAGCTACATCCTCTCCTCTATGAATGTCATTAATAATTATGGAAAAAATGCACCCCAGCTCGGGATAAAATAAATATGTGAATAAAAGACAGATCTAATAAACCTGGACAGAATTTATGATTTTCTCAGCCATCTCTTTGCCAGAGATAATGTTGCGCAGTAAAGCTGATTTGCTGGATGAGAACCATATAATTTATCCTGTCAGGGAACATAAGAAATCTTGTCTATGAAGGGGATGACTGATGGGCTCATGGAAACTGGCAGGGAAGCAAATAAAATAATTTTGTCTGTTAAAAATATCTAATTATCATATCCTTGTTTATGACAACGCACGCGGGTGAGGACTGTGTCAATACCTCTAACAGAGATTTCTGCTTTATGCTGAAACTTTCTTTTCATTTCAAAGTTGGAGAATTTTTAAAAGCTAATAATTACAGCTGTTAGCTCTCTGAGCTGATGTAAGAGCTTATCCCCAAGAAAAAGCTCTGGTACCTGAGCTGACACCACTTCCCTCTCTCTGCCAGGTCTGCTGGGAATTTTCAGTGTGAAAAGCACAAGTTCAGGCCAGCTCAAACCAACCAAATCCCCATGAAACAACCTGTGGCCATCCTGGGTGTTTGGGTGGTTGTGTCACACACAGACACGGGTGTTTGGCCATTCCCATCACACTGGGATGTGATTTTTGTTATTTTGGCTGCTTGTTTTGGCACATCTGCTTGTTCTGCTCCCCTGGCGGGAGCCACAGCACTGCCAGGAGTCAAAAAGCTCCCTGGGGAAGGTGAGGATATGACCCCTCCCAAGGACACACATCCCTGAGCTTCAGGGTGTCTGTTCTCCCTGTTCCTCTCCCCACTCCAGCTCTCAGGGTCCCCAGGCTGGTGCCACAGGAGCTGTGAGCAAGAGGGAGAGGAGGAGCAAACAGAAGCAGAGAAATGGAAAAACTTCTGATGAGAAGAGCTGTAAAAATCAGGTTTCTTGGGATTCTATGAAAAGAAATAAAAAATATGTCTTAAAAGCCGCTGCAGCTGAGAGCTGGAAAGGTCACAGGTTTGCATTTCCCTGTGCTGGAAGCTCTGCTAATCGCTGCTTAACAGGGTTCATTGGTGAGGAATGGTTTCAGTGGCAGGGCTCCTTCCTCACTGGGAATTGCAGACCTGGGTTAATAACACCTTATTCTGCACAAAATTCCACTTCACTGGAGCATGTGTGAGAGGGGCTTTGATCTGAAGGAGGATTGATACCAGTCCTGCAAAGCAGGGCACCCAACCAGCCACAAACCGAGGAGTTTGTACCCAAGCTGTCTCCAGCTGAGTGCTAAACTGGAGTGTCTGACCAGGCTGATCATTCTGCAACCATCTGAGGGAAAGGGCTGAGCTCCTCTGCCCAGCACAGACTCACTGCCAGGTGGTAAAGCCTGCCTGAAGCTAGAGCTTGATTTGGGGGCTAATTGGCATAATAATGTCTGATAATAAACTGCTGACAGCTCAGCATGGAGACCTCTGTAGCCCAGGGGAGAATCCAGAGCATTTTCCTGCTGGGAGAAGGGGTGGCTGGATGGGTCCCCCAATCTCCTGAGGCCAGAATTCATGGTTGGCCCAGCCTGGGGCTGCAGTGGGACACCCTGGACAGCTCCTTACAGCCCCAACTCATTGCACTGTGCCACTGGTGATAGAGCAGGGTGGGGCCACCCTGGGGGAAGCCAGGTCAGCCCCAGGGAGGGCTGGGGGCAGATGCTGCTGGCACAGCTGATGTCTTGGAGTGGCTTACCTAGAACAGAGGCTAGGCAAGATTAAGAGAATAAAGTGGGGATTTATTAAAGGCCTTCAATAGATACACCTTGGGCAGTCAGGAGCCTTCCAGAGGCTACACCCAAGATGGATGATGGTCATGAGTTTTTCAGACAGATATAAGCTTGGTCTATTTGTTAATTGTCCAGTTACAGGAGTTAATTGTCCAATTACAGCTTCAGGTAATGAAGTCATATTCCCCAGTTTGCTTCCCCCCAATTCACTTTTGTTTATACTTTTCAGGGTCTGAGGCAGAGGGTGTCCTTGGATCTCAGGCCTGGAAGATTTGTTTTGTCTGACCAGAATGTGAAGACAGTAACCAACACTTTATATGGAGTCCAGAGTTACACACTAATGCAGTACAGGATCTGAAAAATATAAAAGCCAAAACCCTAAGGCAATCACAGCCCTGGCCTGGGACCACGGGCACACACTGGCAGTGAGAGGGAGCCCACACTGGCACTGACCCAGTGCAGGTGCTCTGCTGGGCAGGGCAGGGCTGGTGGCTGCCCCCAGAGTCCTCCCTGCCAGCGCTGTGAGGAGCTGTGGCTCTATTTTTGGAGCCTGCAGTTATTTTGGCATCTATTTTCTCTGTATTCCCTCTCCTACTTTCACATCCAAGCAGAGAGTGACACGGAGGTGCTGTGCTGCCCTCACCCAGATGTCCTGATGCAGGATAAAACACCGCAGGTAAAATGCCAGAGGAGAAACTGAAAATAATAAACAGGTACAACGGTGCAATAAATAAAGGTAATTAAATCCAAGCAGAATCAGGTGGCATTTATGTAGAGCATTTTCTTTGCAGATTACTCGTGTAGAAAATGTGTCCACATCAGCACAGACCTCAGTTTAGCTCCAAGATTAGATAATACTCAGGCAAACAACTTCATAATTCTGTGTTATGTGCTCCACAGTGAATCCTGTTGGTTTCCAGAGACACTTCTGCACACAGCTGCATGCAGGGACACAGAAATAACTGTGTCCCCTCAGCTGGAGTCTGGGGTGGGCAGGAGCAGAGCAGGCACAGCACAGGTGTGGACATGGCCCAGAGTCACCTCCCCAGACCCAGGAGGGAAGGTGATCTCACCCCAGGTTATTTTATTCTGCCCAACACTCATTAGGGTTCAGCTTGTGCTAATTACTTTCTAGTTTGGTAATGTCACCTCCCATGGCATCAGCACCCACCCCGTCAGTGCTGCCCACTCACGTTCTGGGCTGGGAGCCAACCTGCTCAGCTCAAGGTCAGGGGTGGATTTCCAAGGAGAGCAGCCTTTCATTACATGGTTGCAGAGTTTAACAAGGCTGGAGCCTCACTGATGTCTTCAAACACCACCAAGATGCTGAAAATCTGGACACTCTATGAGCAGAAACATCTCCACATCCTCACTGACTGGCTCATAGTAGTCTCACTTCAGGCTATTTTTCTTGGGAATCTCTTTGGAAAGTGTACTTTGTGGTGATAAGGGCCAAAACTGCTTTACTTCCCCCCTCTCCCTGCTGGTTTTGGCTCACACACGCCCTGTGTGGTTCTTTGTGTCATTTTTATAGTGACTTCTAACAGCCTTAGTGGAGGGAGTGTGATTTACTGCGAGAGATGGGCTGGCTTTTGTCAGAGCTGAAGTGGAAATGTTCCCATTGTTGAGACTTGATGGCACTTAGCTAAATAAAATCATGTGGGAAACGAGGAAAACACAGATATTCTCTTTGTATTAAACAATTATTTCTTCCTCAGAACACCGTTGCTGCTCAGCATTCACATCCTCCTGCGGTTGTGTGAGGACTTCAAACGCTGCTGAGGACAGAGAGGCTCTGAAACCTCGCTGAACAACAGACACACCCTGGCTGGACATCCCTGTGTGATTCCAGGCAAATCCTGGAATTTGAGGGGGTCCCACCCTGCCTGGGGCTCTCAGAGCTCAGCAGTGCAGCAGGACCATGGCCAGGCTCCATCCTTTTGCCCCCACGGTGTCAGAACAGGAGGAGCTGTGTGGGTGCTCCTGTTGATGCCTCAGGATTTTTAGCTTTTATATTTTTCATATATTTGTAATCCTGCAATTCTTCAGTGTGTAACTCTAAACTCCACACACAGTGTGAGCTGCTGCTTCCCCATTTTGGTCAGACACAACAATTCCTCTCCAGGCCTGGCAATCAAGGACACCTCACTGCCTCAGGCCCTGAGAGATGGAAACAAAAGTGAGTTGGGGGCGGCAAACTTGGGGTAAATGACTTCATTATCTGAAGCTGTAATTGGGAGATTAACCCCCAATCTGCAAATGGACTAAACTTATAAAAGTGTGAAAACCTGTGACTCATCATCCATTTTTGGGTGTAGCCCCTGGCGGGGCTTCATCTGCCCTAAATGTACCTGCAGACCCTTCAATAAATAGAACTGCTTTTTATTCTCTTAATTTTGTCTGGCTCTGGTTTTAGGTAGCCCAAAAAAGGCAACAGTGTCCCTCTTTTTGCGTAGCCTGGGATGTTCCTGCTGAGCCAGGCACTCACCTGGGACCCACCAACCCCTCCCCATCTGGAACACGGCCCTGGCAGGAGTCAGGGACCCAGGACAAGAAGAAAGAAAATCCAATTAAAAGATCCACTTACAGACAGACTCTGGATCAGAGTTTCATAAATAAAGAATAAAAGTTTCCTCCATTTCCTCCTCCTGACCTGTCCACGGGCCCCAGCTTAGCCGTGACCCCCCGAGGCAGAGGCAAAGGAGCATCTTCCTTTTTACCTGTGCTGGGCTGTCAATCTCCCCCTCATTAAAGCTGGAGCTGTGTGTCAAAGGTGGCAGCTCCCTGCTACTAAATTCCACCCCTCGGAGCACACGTTCCCCACTCTGGTGCTCCGTGTTCGTTAAGGTTCATTTTCAAAGTCATTGCAGCCCGTGCTCTCAGCCAGCACAAATGCCAAACTTTGCAAGAGATGAGGGGGAGATGGGGGAAGATACCACCATCATACCCTCTTTAAAAATTGATAAAAATAAGATTAACAGATGCCTCTGGCTGTGAGGCTCCATCGCTGGAGCGTCGTGCCCGCGCTCAGCACATCTCCATGGCAACTCGCGTTTGTGGCCTGAATTTCCCGGCGTCGGGAAATTTGGGGTTCTCCTGGACTGCCAGGGTGGGTTTGGTTGGCTCAGACCTTTCTCCCACAGCTGGGGCAGTAGGGAAGGTGGGCAGGGGAACTGCCAACACGGCCTCGAGGAGCAGTGTGGGGCCTGTGGATTTTGAGCATCACTATTTGTGCTGGAATTAGCCCAGTAAATCGGATTTGCAGGGCTTGGAAGCAGGGAGGTGTGTCAGGGAGAAGACTGGCCTCGTGGGTGGGATGGGGCAGGCATGAGCAGCATCATATTAAATCCCAGACAGAGACTCCAGTTCAGGGCTGGATGAATGGGAAGATGGTCCAAAGGAGCCAGGGAGTCCAATCCCTCCAGGCTCTGCTGCAGTGCCAGGAGTTTGCAGGGGTGTGGGTGCATCAAGGGCTTTCCTTCCCTCCCTTCTTCATCCTTCAACACACCCCACCAGGGCCTGGCTGACTGCTACACTCCACCTGCCTGTAGCACAGCGTGGAGCCACCTGGGTGGAAATATTCCATTTGATGCTCCACATCCCCTTTCCAACGTTTCATCTCCCTCCCTCCTGCTGCTCCTTGTCAGTGGAGCAGTCCCCCACCTTCACCACCCCTCAGTCAGCCCCTTCCCTTGCCCTTGGCCCTGCACAGCCTTTGCTTTGAGGTGCCTTTACCCCCCAGCAGGAGCCCATGGCAGCACCACACGTACAGTATGTTCCTCTCTCCCCAGCTCTGTCCACAGCAGGGATTTCTTTCCACCTCCTTTTCCTGGCGATGTTTTAACCCTGCACCTAAGGCAAAAGTGCAACAGCTCCTCTCTGGAGAGATATTTAAGGTCCAGATATTGAAGCAGGAATGCTGGAAATCAGAGGAGCCATTTAATCCTCATGAAATTTCAAGTGCAAGACTAAAAAAAAAAAACCAAGCGACAAAGCAAAGCCGTGGGAGAGCTTCCAGAATTACCCTCCCAGCTCAAACCAAGATTATTTCCTTCAGCCCAGCCTCGGCCAGCACTGTTTCCTTTGTTCAACATTCATGTCCATCCAAACTGCCC
This sequence comes from Trochalopteron elliotii, assembly GCA_024734555.1. Taxonomy (NCBI): domain Eukaryota; kingdom Metazoa; phylum Chordata; class Aves; order Passeriformes; family Leiothrichidae; genus Trochalopteron; species Trochalopteron elliotii. The sequence continues at coordinate 751,845 of JANPWX010000162.1, read as the reverse complement.
TTTCCTCTGGAGGCTTTGCCTTCCTCCTGATGATGACTCTGGTCCAGTTCAGCAGGTGCTAACGAGCTCAGATCCCTCCTTTCACCCGTGAGAGCTCAGACACTGACAGTGACCAAACAGCAGAGCCAGAGCTGAGCAAGTCAAGTTAATTCTGTTACAGAGAACAGCATTGATTTGTTGTCACAAAACATTTGTTACCTGAGCAGCATTTCCAGCTGAAAGGGGAGGATGGAAAAAAGCCCTGCTGGAGTTTAAAGTTTTTTGCAAATTAACCAAACTTTGGTTTACAGCTGAGAACACACTCTCCAGCAGGGAGAGACAGAATCTGCTGATGTTGGTGCATATTCCCCCGATAATGATGCATCTTCTGGTGAGGATGAGCACAGCAAACCCAGTGTTCTCACACCAGGTGGGATTTTCTCTTCCCTCTTTACAAAGCCCATGACCAGGAGCTGCACTGATGCCACTGTGATAGCACTGACCATCCCTGCAGCACTGGGAAGGATTCCCTGAATGCCTTCTCCCCTTCCCAACAGTGTTCCTAAGGACTGGCAGCAGAGAAAACTGCTTCTTTCAACCTAAGGAGGCTGTCCCAGGGGCTGGAGAGGGGTGCAGACCCCACTGCAGGGCATGGACTGTGAGAGCCTCCTCGGGAGAGGGGGAAGTTCTTCCCCCCTCTTGGTCCCCTGTGTTCTGCAGAGAAGTTACTTTTTGCTTTTAAGTTACATTTATTTGAATGTAAAATCCTCAGCTTAAATTGCAGCAGGTTTTGTGATATTTAATATCCAAAGCTGGGAAAGGTCATGTCTGCCTGAAAATAAAATGAGGTTTAATCTGGAGATTGTGTGTGGCAGGTTTTTTATGAAAATTTGGTTTAGAAATAGATCTTAAATCCATAAGGTCACTGAGAGGAGGGTTTTTCTTTCTCAAAGACTTATCACTCCCATATCTCAGAGGAGCAAAGGATAATTCAAAGAGGAAAACAAAATCCTGTGACTTCCCTTCTCTTTATTTCTGCACCTGCACATAGAACGCTTCCCTCTGCATCCATTCATCACACTCCTCCCCTTCTGTTTATTTGAATATCTGAGTTTAGGGTGTGCCAAATATGATACTTTGGTTGCATCCCTCCAGGATCTTCATACTATTTATCAGTACCTTCATGTGGAGTTCACAACAGCACATACCATAAAGCAACTTTAAGGACACCCAGAGATATTTTTTTCTAAACCCCAAATGCTAAACTGCATTTTTTATCCTCAGTAGTGCCCTCAATGCTCCCACCTGCTGTCCCTCTCAGAGGATCCATGTCCAGCAATGCCAAGTTCTGGACATGGCCATGGCATGGACACACTTCCACAGCTCTGCTGCCAGCTCCAGGCTCCTCTGCCTGCACGTCAGCTGAATTCTCCTCAAACTCTTCCTCCCTCACAGACTGACAGAGGAGTCCCTGTGTTTAACCACTGATGTTCTCAGCAGCAGAACCAGAGGATCACACAGAACACGAGGCTACATCACAGGGCACTGTGAGGGCTCCCTGATGCCTTAAGATTTTAGCTTTTATATTTTCCTATGCTGTGCTTCATTAGTGCATGACTGCAAACTCCATAGAAAGTGTTAGTTAAATGTCTTCACATTTTGGTCAGTCAAAACAATCCCTCCAGGCCTGAGATCCAAGGACACCTCACTGTCTCAGGCCCCAAAAACTATTAACAAAAGTGAATTGGAGAGGAGCAAACTGGGGGTAAATTACTTCATTACCTGAAGCTGTAATTGGAGAATTAAACCCTGATACGTAAATGGACTGAACTTATATCTGTCTGAAAAACTTGTGACCATTTTCCATCTTGGATGTAGAGAGGCTCTACATCTCTTGAGAGGCTCTGTCTGCCCTTAATGTAGCTGAAGGCCCTTCAATAAATATAACTCCTCTTTTATTCTTTTACCTTTGTCTGGCCTCTGTTTCCAGGTAAGCCTGAAAAAGGCATCAAGGCACCCAGAGCAGCAGACAGAGCACAGCTGGATGGTGGGACCAGCCTTGTGGCCAACACCCATCCTGCCTCACCTGTCCCAAGAGAGAGGCTGTCTCCAGGAAATCATCTTCCTGGGCTCTGCTGAGCTTGTCCCAATTTTCCTGTGCATGTTCAATCTCTGACCCATCAAAGTTACTCAGGAAGGAAACCCTGCTCTGACCAAACTCGTGTGTGAGCAGCATTTCCTGGGGCTGCAGCTTCTCCTTTCCAGCAGAGCATCCCCCAAGCTCCCCGAGCCCTTCAGCTGCTGGAGGCAGGCACACATCTGCTCCCAGAGCTGAGCAGCTCACCAAACCTTTTCCTGGTGTTCCTGTCATTCTGTTTGATCTTGTTAAGAATCAAAGGAAGCAATTACATCCTTAATCTTGTTCTATAAAACTGTAGCTACAGATAAAAAACCACCACGGGTAACACACGCCAGAGCACGAACACAAACAGGAGAGTAAAAAATGACAACTGATCTTTGATGCTTGACTCAAGACTCCCAGAAAGGAGCTTCAGAACTCCCAGGAACTTCAGATGCCTGTAAGACAGCTCGAGTGCAAGCTGCAAACTCACGGGCTTTTTTCTGGCATTTGTGTGCTGAGAACTGAAAGTATCAGCAAGGCCTCAAGATGAGGTTTTCTTCTAATTCTGGATACACTTACTAAGACACGTAGAGATCTGTGAGATTTCAGGGCCCAAAGGGAAAGGAAAACAGAAGAAAAGCAAAAGCTAGAAGAGGAATTCCAGCTTCATAAGTCCTGGGAAGAGATGAAGCTCAAGGAGTTATGTACACAGCATTTGGTTTGCTGAAAAAACATTGTTCTCACCTTGGGAGAAATCCAGCACACTGGAAGCTCTGTCTGGGACTTAAAAATCTCACTTTAGCATTACGAGGCCTATTCCAATCCCACAGCAGAACTTGCTTGGAGTCTATGTTGTTTTTTGGGGCTTGTGTGAAGCTGCTCCCGCCACGGCCCCAGTGGGAAGCCAGGTGAGCAGCACCAGTGATATTTACATTTCAGTAAGCACCTGAATCCTTGCAAAAATATCTGCTCTAAAGCAAGAATGACTGCAAAATAGGAATTCATTGTTCCAGGTGATTCCAGACACCCAAGAGTCCTGGAGCTCTGATGGGAAGGGCAGCACTGCACAGGGAGACACCAAACCAACCCGGGGGTGACCTCGGCTGTCCCTGTCCCTGCTGGGGTGACAGAGCAGACAGGGAGGCACAGTTTGAATGATGCAGTGGGGGGAAGGTGGGGACAGGTGTCCCCTTGAAAACAACAAATGCAGAGAGCTTAAAGCCATTCCTGCTCCCGAGAGATCATGCATAATTCAGTGACAACGGAGGCTACACACAGACTGAAAACCGACTCTGCTCAGCTCTCAGATCTCAGAAATCACCGAGGGGCTGCTGCCTTCCCAGGAAGCCTTTGCCACGGGGAGCTGAGGCCGTCAGCACGTGGACCAGGGCCAGGGAAAGCCTTGGAAACCTGAGAGACTTCAGAACCTCCTCTGTCAACTCCCTGGGATTGTCGGGACTCAGGTCTGGCAGCATCACAGCCAGCTCAGCTACTGAAACCCACCCCCAGCTCTGGAGCCCCCATCCAAGCCCCCTCTTCCCCAGTGTGACCCACTGCCACCCCCAGGTCCCCTCTCCTCCTGGCCTCTGCTCCATCCTGTGGGGCTCAGCCCTGTGAGGAGGTCCTCCTGCTGTCCTTCTGCCCCACAGGCCAGGAAAGCATTAAAATCGGCATTTGGAGAGGAAATGTGACACCTGGTTATTACACGACCTAATGGAATCAGCCAAGTGGTAAATGTAGCTTTTAAATAGGTTTTGTGCTCCCCATTAGCTCGCCTGATGCTGATTAGTTCTGACGGGGAAAGGGCTGGGCTGCACCTTGCCCAGGGAGGCTGGGACCAGCCAGGAGGTGAGCAGGACTCACCTGCAGCATCCTGCACCCACCCATGGAGCCCCAGCAGCTCCAGCACCCCCCTGCCCCAGCTGCTGCTCATGGGGGGGGCTGCTTCCAGCACCCCACATTTATCCAGAGGTCGTGGTGCCCTTAGGACAGCAGGCACTGAAAGGGAACAGCAGCAGAGACAATTCAGGGGAATCCTCTGGGGTTGTGTCATTTCGGTTAAGGGAAGGCACGTGCCAATGTCCTTTGGGAACAGCAAACACCCAGCACCAGCTCTGGAGGCTCCAGCCACCCACTGCAAGTGATTAGTCTCAAATCAGGGGTCTGTTTCGTTTAAACAACTAAATATTATTTCTTAGTGTTTACAAAACATGAGCAGCTGGGAAGGAAAACACGGCAGCAAGTGCTGGGCAGCCTCAGAGAGCCCCCGAGAGCCTGTCTACCCCCTCAGCCCTCATGGGCAGTCCTGGGACTGACCATCCTGGGACTGATGCCTCAGGATTTTAGCTTTTTTTTTTTTTTTCATGTATTTGTAATCCTGCAATTCTTCTGTGTGTAACTCCACACACAGTGTGAGCTGCTGCCTCCCCATTTTGGTCAGACACAACAATTCCTCTCCAGGCCTGGCAATCAAGGACACCTCACTGCCTCAGGCCCTGAGAGATGGAAACTAAAGTGAGTTGGGGGGAGCAAACTTGGGGTAAAATTACTCCATTACCTGAAGCTGTAATTGGAAGATAAACCCCCAATCTGCAAATGGACCAAACTTATAAAAGTGTGAAAACCTGTGACCCAGAGTCCATTTTTTGGGTGTAGCCCCTGAGGGGGCTTTGTCTGCCTGAAATGTACCTGAAGCCCTTCAATAAATAGAACTTTTTATTTTCTTAATTTTGTCTGGCCTCTGTTTTTAGGTAGCCCCAAAAAGGCATCAAACAGGGGCTCACCCCTCACCACAGCTCCAGCCCAGTGATCCCCATGGATGCAGAGCCCTGTGGGAAGGGGATGGGTGGGCTCAAGCCCCTGACAGCCACCCCTGCTCTGCTCCCAGTGACCCCCTGCCATGCTCCCAGCAGCCCCCAGAACACAGACTGGAGACAAACCCACCTGCTGGGCACCCCGGGCCCATCTATTCTCCTTAAAGGCAAACAGAAATGTAAATGATACATCCTGGGAGCATCATGTCCATCACTGCTTTCTCCTTAACCATCTGGGTTTGAGAGGGATTTCTCCTCTGTGTGTTTCACACTGATCTGGTGTGAAACACCCTTTTCCTCCCTCAGGGAGGGATCAGCCAGTCCCAAACTCAGAGCTCTGAGAATTAAGGAGGGAAAAAGGACACTGGGGTCTCCTGCTGTTGATTCCACTATCAGCACAAGTGTGAGCCCCTCACAGGTTTATCTACTGCTGTTACTCTGCGTTTTTTTCTTTTTGCTGAACAGGGTTTGTGGAAGGTTTTATCTCCATTCACAGTTTCTAATGAAACCAGAGCTCAGATTTCCTGATTGCTTTACTTCCCCCTCCAAGCTTGCCAGCACTCCTCAGATTTTCAGAGTGACCCAGCAACTGCTTTTATTCTTTTCACTTGCAGTCAGCACTCTCGTGTTTTCCCAGGATAAAGCTTATTAAAAATGCATAAAGAATAGAGGCTTATGGAGAAAAAAGGCAGAGAAAAATAATCTAGTTAATTGGAATTTGGAAAGTGTTGTATTATCACAGGTTTAAAATCCAAACCAGATTTCCAACCCCAAGCTGGTTCCATTTGCTTTGGCCCAAGCCTTGTTTTTAAGAAAAGTGTTTAACGAAAGCGTTAAAGGAAACATCAAGTTTGAGTTTCTCAAAATTCTGCAGTAAAGATGTTCAAAATGAAAAAGCCATTTTGATTCAACTTGTCTGACTTCCAGGCTCAATGGTCTCAGAATAAATCTTTACTTTCCATTTCCAGTGCAGGGCCAGGTTTGTTCCTTCCCTGGAAAGGAGAATCCTCAAATGACAACAACAGCAAGCTTGTTATTTCCTTTACTCTGTAAACAATCCTTTGTTTCCCAGTGAGATTACACAAAACCCAGGATTTTAATTGTGCTATCAGATGGTTCAACATAATCATAAAAATTCATGGATTGATTTCCTTTTAGGATGTGAACATTTATTCAGAGTAAGTAAAAGCCCCCTTTGCCTAGCAGGGGGCTGAGCACAGAAATTGCTTTTTTAGGAGGGTAACTCCTGCTCTTTATGCAAACACTGATGTATGGCTGAGGCACTGGGTATTTCCATTGTCTGTTTATGAACTGACAATCCTAAAATCCTCCTGATCAATCCAGGACAAGGCATTGCCCTACGGGTGGGGACAGGATTCTTAACTGGTTACTAAACCAGCAGCTCAGAGAAGCAATTCCAGCAATGCCCAGAGAGAGCCCAGCCCTCAGAGCCAGCTGTGCACACACCAGCTGTGAGTGCCAGATGTGCCCAACCCCCCCTGCCAGATGTGCACACACCCCCTCCGAGCCAGATGTGCACAGCCCAGCCCTCAGAGCCAGATGTGCACACCAACCCTCAATGCCAGCTGTGCACACGCAGCCCTCAGAGCCAGATGTGCACACACCCCCCCACTGCCAGATGTGCACACCCCCAGCCAGATGTGCAACCACCATCACTCATTGCCAGATGTGCACGCACTCCCCCCTCACTGCCAGATGTGCACACACCAGCCCTCAGTGCCAGATGTAGACACACACCCCAGAGCCAGATGGGCACACATCAGCCCTCTATGCCAGATGTGCACAGACACCCCCTCTGTGCCAGATGTGCACACCCCCCCCAGAGCCAGATGTGCAACCACTAGCCTTTAGTGCAAATGTGCCCCCACGCCTCAGTGCCAGATGTGCACACACCAGCCCTCAGTGCCAGATGTGCACACACCAGCCCTCAGAGCCAGCTGTGCCCACACCAGGGCCCCCAGCCCCCAGTTTCCTGGGAAAGCTCTGGCTGGAGTGAAGTGATTTGCCAGAGCGGGCACTTGTGAGCCTTGGAAAGAACAGAAGGAAATATCAAATAGTCCATCGGTTTCAGTTTCATTGTCTCCATAAACCATCTCTAGCAAAGCTCTGCAAGCAATAACCCCCAAATTTAACAGATGTGCTGCACTTTTTAACCCTTGCTGACACGGAACAGGAAATGGTATGTGCACATGGTATTTATTACTTCCAAATTTCTTCCTGAGCATCAAGACACTCTGTGCTGACACAGGACCCTCTTCACTTCTCCTTTAAATGTCACTTAGCTGCTGTGTTGGAGTTTCAAGTGTTCCCTCTAATTTATCCTATTTGTGCACAATAATTGCTATTCCTACTGCACTTAGCAACACCCTTGGAGAATGAAGAAGCACAAGCCACCATGCACTATAGCCAGAATAAATTTTTACACAGGAATATTTGAGGTCTCCTGAAGTGCCAGTTGCTAAAACCCAGCCTAAATGTGCCAACACAGCAAACCCTGAGCAGAGCTTAGAGAAGCCAGAAATGCAAGGCTGCTGCAAGGAACACTGGGTTTAGCTGAACAGCTCTGCTCCTTCTAGCTGCTTCTAGAAAGTCGAATTTTAAAGTGATTATTCCAGCAGCTTCTAGCACTGCACAAAGGAAATCAGGAGGACAATTCCAGGCAGTGTGGCAGGCAGGAAACAAAGGCATCCCGGAGAACAAACCCCAATCCTCCTTCGCAGGTGCGAGTGGAATTGCCTGAAGGGTTTCACACAATCAATAAAGCTTCACTGCGGATGGATCCAAGCTGGAGCCTCCTTCCCTTCACTCTGAGTTCAGGTGAGATTTCGTGCCGAGGTTCTCACCAGGGCCTCGTTACTGGGGGTTCCAGCTGCTGCCCAGCCTCTCCTGCTGGATCCTCCCCTGCTCTGATCCTCCCGCCCTCTCTCTGCCTTGTTTTCAAACCGGCTCTTTAAAGTGTCCCTTAAAAATCAAACACTGCCAGGGCGGTGCCACAGGAGGCAGAGGTGTATTTGTGATGGCTCAGGGATGTCCCCAAGGTGTCAGGAAGGATTGTGCAGGTCTGCCAGGGCTGGTGGCACTGCCCAGCTCAGCACCAGCAGCTGCAGCCCAGGGTTGTGCCCAGCAACCATCACACACATGGAAAACCATCCTGTGCCAAGCATGAATTATTAAGCAGGGAGCCTTTTTATCCTGGTTACATCCTTCCAGTGGAATAACAAAACTCTTCCTGGTCACATGTGAGCTTCAGAAGCCCTGGAGCATCACTGTGCCCTGGAGCTCTGAGTCTGAGCTGCACCAGGGGGTTTCTGTGAACACCCCAGAGGGGTTCAAGGGCTGGCCTGTGGGATGGTGCTGCTCCACTGGAGGGATCTGCTCCTCCACCGTGCTGCCCCTGGCTCCTCTCCCTCCTTCCAGGACAGAAAAGGCAATTTGGGGTCAAACAGCTCCACATTTGAACAAAGCCTGTGGGTCCATCCAGCTGCCAAAACCCCAGAGAAGAGATCTTTTTTTTCTCCAGATAAAACCCACCAGCCAAGTCTCTACTCTGACAAAGTCCTCCTTTCCCAATGTGTTTATGTTAACCACCAATTGCCTGATTTTCTTTAATGTGGCAGCAGTTACCCTGACATGGCACATTTGGCTGAGACTTCCAGGCTCTTAAAATCTGGAATCAGAAAGTTCTGGTTCCCACAGCAACCACAGGTAGCAATTATCCTGGTTCTGGAAATTTCTAGAATAGAAAGAATATTTGCTTTCTGCAGCCCTCTGTTAAATGCACAGCAAAGGACATGTCTGTGTGCATCAAAATGAATTTATTTTTCTTTTGCTGTGTTTGTAGCTCTGTTTTACACCTTAGAAATCTTTTCTATATCAACGTTTTTGGACAGTTTTTTATACCTGCTACAGAACACAGAACCTCCTAAAACACATCACGCTTAATTTATTTCCACTTAGCTCTAGTCATTGCAACAAATGCAATTCATTGCACTTTCTGCATCACGTTTTCCCTCCGTACATCACATGTAATGAATATCACCACAATAAAATTCATAGTTTGTGACACTCCTGATTAATACCAGCTTTTCACGAAGAAGAAAGATTACTGCAGCCATTATGAATTTATACAGATCTTGCTTTTTCTATTAGAAGACACGCAGTGATGCAGGCTGCTTCCAGAGAGGGAAAACCCTTTCCTGCCTGCTGATGGAACAAAGACAGAAACCCAGAGCACGAGGCCACATTTGCCCCTTCCCAGGCAGCTGGACAAGTGGCCCTTGGTATTTTCAGCAGATTAACACACTTCAAATGCCATGATCTCAACAAAGAAGGAAAGGAAGAGCAGTGTAATGTTTTTGTTGGGATTTTTAAGGACTTGCTCATCTCCCTGAATTCTCCCCAGAATATTACTATGATTAACAGGCCACTGGCTTGCGAGGGGTTTAGTGGTTTGTTTCCTCTTTAATTAGCCAACCTTTCCTAATCAGTCAGTCATTCTTTATCTCCAGCACCTGATCTCCTGAATGCAGAGCAGGAAGTGCTGAGCTGCTCCCTGGCCCCATCTGGGAGATGTTCTTGCACCTGGAGAACTTCAGTGATGCTGAAACTGCCCAGAAAACTCCCTGTCACCTCCACTTCCCGCAGTCACACCCTCTGGGCTCTGGGCTGCAAATTGCTTTTGTTTCCTCCCTCCCTGCCCTGCAGCACTGTTCAAATTACAAAGAAAATGACAAAGATTGAAGCCTGATTTCTAATCTACTTTTGCTTTATGTTTGCAGCCAGGACTCTGCCACCAGCCCCTGCCACAGCTGCTGTGTCCTTTGGGGTCTGGACACGGCGCCTGAGCCCTAAACAGCCTCAGCTCTTCCTCCCCAACCCCAGAGCTCGGCACAGCTGCTCCTCCCTGAAGCCTGGTGGGAGAAAAAGGATAATTTCTGCCTCCCACACAGCAGGCAGCCTACGTCTAGTGAGTATCAGTGTTGCAAACTTGTCCTGATCGCTTTGGTAGGTTCAGGATGTACTCGGCCCTCTCGGAGCCGAGATGCAGCACTTGATTTAAATTTTTGCTGTCAGATCTGATTAAAAATTAAGTCGAACACAGTTGTAGGAAAACGAAATTAACATTCTTTTTGAGTAGCACCGTGTAATTTAATGCAACAACTCATACAATTGAGTCATGCAGCTGCTAATATATGTCTAGAGGATCCAAAGGTTGGGAGCAGGCAGGGACACGGTGCTGGTTTTGTTCTCTGAAGGAGCTCAGGCAGAGGTACAGGCACGACCAAAGGAGCATTTCACTACCCCAATCAGAGGAAAATAAACAGAACATTGAAATTCCTCAGGGTGGAGTTTCAAGAAGGCAGTTCTAACTGGGCTCTCCCTCCTTGCAAGGCAGATGGAAATTTCCATCCTTACTTCCGATTTAGGATTTTTGGGGAACACTCCCACAATCTGCATTGGAAAGGAGCACTGGACCTTCACTGTTTGCTTTTAGCACAGCTCAGCCCTGTGGTGCCAGCCAGCCCCAACCCCCTGATCCCTGAGTCAGGAGAACCTGCTACACACACACCTCACTTAACAACCCCTTCCAGACGTCGTGCTTGAATCTCAGCTCCCTTATCCAAGAAACAGCCAAAATGCAAGAAAAGAGAGGGGAGGAACAGCCCATTTTCTGCCCAGAATAGATGGCATTTGGGCCATCTGCAGGGGCTGCACTTACCCACCCACGGGCAGGTCCCCTCTCTGCACCCAGGACCCTGCCAGGGGAGTGGACACCAATCCCACAGCTGTTACAGGTTACACAGACAGTGCCCAAAGCCACCCAGGGCAGTGATGGAGGCAGAGGACAAGCTCAATACCCTTTGTCCCAACATCATAAACATAAAATCATCACAGTTTCACAGAAAGACATAGTTACAGACATCCACTGAGAAACACGTCCCCTCTCCAGAGGCTGAGCAGTTCAGGACAGTTTCATTTTCTTTGTAGATTTCACACTGAATGGAGACAGCCCTGACACTGGGATTTCAATTCAAGGGCCATTTAGGATTGAAAAATAGAGACAGGTTTATATACAAAATGGGAGCATTTCACAAAAACTCTGTCTCCTGCTCACTCTCTGAGAATTATTGTCCCTTATTATCCAGCAACAAAGGGAGGATTCGCTGCCTTGCCAAGGTGAGCACAATCAGTCCTCCTGTCATTCTGCAAAATGGAAAAGGAAAATAACATTGACCTGAAACCTGAGCCGCGGGGCTGAGGATGCCACGAAACTCTGGAACCCTTTTGTGAGCTGCTCCCTGTCCCTCCTGGGGCAGAACTGTGCAGGGAGCAGGGAATGCACAGTGCAGAGCTGGGGCCCAGCACCGAGCTCAGGGTGTGAGGCTCACACAGGCAGGACAGGATGAGTCACTCTGTGACAGGGACTCTGCTCGACATGGCAGCAATTTTTTTGCCATTAGTGGCGTTCTGAGAATGTCATTCAAACTGCCCATCATTCCTGCAGGTATTTTTGGCTCTGGGAGTGCTGAGGTTCATTGTAAAACCAACTCATCCCCTCAGCTCCATGGCTATTTATACCCACGTCCTCACAGGCAGGGAGAGGGCTGCCTCTGCAGCCAGCTGAGGGCTCAGCAGCTGCTGGTCAGCAGGATGCCCCTTCTTGCTGCCTTCCACTTCCTTTCACAGGCTTGCTATAAAGCAGCTTAACGTCAGAAATTCAGAGCTGTGGTCTGGGCCAGGCAGCCTTGCTTTGATCCAGCTGGAGGAGGCAGAGGTGCAGGGATGGATTTGGGAGCAAATGATCTCTCTGTCCTGTTCCCCCCTGCAGTGAATCTCCAGGAGCAGCCAGGCAGGAGCTCAGTCCAGCCAGGCTGTCTTCTTTCCCCTACAGAAGGCAGGGGAATCTCCTTCCCTGCAGAAAGGAAGGAGATGCTTGCCTTTGGGAAGTTTCAGGTCATGCCCTACTGCCCCATCCATTTCTGCCCCACAGGCGGAGGCAGGTCCTGCCCCAGCAGCCTCATGGGGCTGCAAAAGTGTCCAAAATGCTCCTGGGCACAGACACACCCCTTGGGAGGTGAACACAAGAGTTACCCTGCACAGCTGGAGACTGCTCTGAGCAATGGGGAGTGACTCTGATGCCTTAAGATTTTAGCTTTTATATTTCTCAAATCCTGTGCTGCATTAGTGCACAGCTCTAAACTCCATACAGAGTGTTAGTTACTGTCTTCACATTTTGGTCAGAAAAAACAATCTCTCCAGGCCTGAGATCCAAGGACACCTCATTGCCTCAGGCCCTTAAAAGTATTAACAAAAGTGAATTGGGGAGGAGCAAACTGGGGGAATGTGACTTCATTACCTGAAGCTGTAATTGGAGAATTAACCCCTGATATGCAAATAGACCAAAATTATATCTGTCTGAAAAACTCGTGACCATTGTCCATCTTGGGTGTAGCCTCTGACTGCCCAAGGTGCATCTGTTGAAGGCCTTTAATAAATCCCCACTTTATTCTCTTACTCTTGTCCAGCTTCTGTTCTAGGGAGCCACTCCAAGGCATCATCAGCAGTTTCTCCACAGCCACGGAGCTGAAGGAGGATCACTCTGATGGGGCTGAGGGCTGGGCACAGCCTCTCTCCCTCCCTGTGCACCCTGAGCAGCCTCTGCACAGAGCTCTGAGGAGGAAACCACACCTCAGGCAGTGCCTGGGAGCAGCTGTTTGGTGCTGAATTTCCTGTCTCACACATTAGGGATGGTGATTTCTGTGCACGTGAATTATTACAGGAGTCAGCAGCATCTTCCTGCCTCTGCTGAAGGGCACTGAGAGATCCTGTGCACTGATGCACCAGAGACAAAGCAGAAATGAACCAGATTGGGAATCACAACCCAAAGCACAACATCCTGCACTGTCTCAGGACCCCTCGACAGGAGAACGGGCACAGAGATGGCAAAACTGCAGATTTCTCCCCATGCAACAGCCACACAGGGCTTTTAGGTCTATTTTCCATCCAACTGGTGACTCCTACATTAACAAACACATCTGGAACTCACTGGCAAACACTGCTGTGGGCCACCCCTTGTTGCCCTCAGTTTTTTTGCTTGCAAGTGTTTGAAATCTTGCAGTCCAGATTCTCACGCAGCTTCAAGGAAACAATGTATATTTTTAGAAATTATCTATTGTCTACATATTTCTGCTCTGGGAGGAGGAATGTGATTGATGGTGATGTTCACCATCCAGGTCAAAGAGGTGACAACCTGTGTAACCAATCTCTTGACCTCTGTACAAATGTATATAAGAATGGAGTCAGATAATTAAAATGGAGAAGATTTCCCTTGACCTGCTGTGCCTGCCTCGTTCTTCCTCTGCCACAACCCCTGCACCACCTGCTCCCAGAGCAGCTCCAGGAGTGCCGTGGCCAGAGGAGCAGCTCAGGCTGGGGAGCCCTGGGAGGAGCAGACACTCGATATCCTGCTGTACCACCCACCCCTCGGCGGAGCTGCAAGGCTCTCTAAGTGCCTTATTAGGCTTTATTAATTCTTCCCTAGAAAGTGCTGCCAAGATAGGTGTTGGGCAATTATCTGCAGACAGAGCTGCCACCAGGAATCAGCATCTGCAGAGAGCCCTTTGGAAGGAGCCCTCATCCCTCTGGAAACGTTCAGTCGGGAGAATTTACAGTGAATGAAGGGAAACTGGTGAGGGCTGCAGCACGGAGGTACCTGGGCTCTGTGCTCCCAGCAAACTGATGTGTTTGGAGCAGGAGAGGATTGCATGACCCCCACTCCACCAACAGCCCCCAGAGACTGCACCCCTGTGCACTGGAGCTGAGCACAAGGTGGGAATTACAGTGCTTCACCCCTAAGCCTGTAAAAGCAAAGAAATTCTGTCTCTTCACACTCTGCACCTGGGATTTCAATGGTGAAACCTGCCAAACGAGGCTGAGGTGGGACAGAGCCCTGCTAGCTGGTCACCTGCTAAAGAAAACACTTCATTCTGAATGCCTTCTACCTGTCAGCTCCAATTCTGACCCAGCTTCTCCCCTAATCCACAGGCTGCGAGGTTTTAGGATGAGAGGTGGCAGATTCTGTCTCCAGAAGCCTGGAGGATAATTTGGCTGGACTGGCCCCTCAAGACCTGTCTCTGTCTGGACCCAAAAAGCAGCACCTGAACAGGACTCCAGCCCTTAAATGCTGCAGTCACAGCCAGCAGCTCCCTCCCAGCCTTTCCAACACTGGAAATTGCCTCTGATGGCTCACACAGGCTGTGAGAAGCAGGGATGCTCAGGGGTCAGGAGCTGGAGAACATTGTGCCAGGGGCTGCAGCCCAGCCCAGCCTCAGCAGCAGCCTCACCTCATCCAGAGAATTCCCCTGGTGTGAACCTGAGGGGCAGAACAGCTCATCCCACTGTAACAGGCATTATTCATTCATTGCTTAGCACAGATACTCAAATTCTTCATCCTTAAAATTAAAGCCTGGCTCTTTGAATCCTGCTCAAGGTGTCTTACCCCGTCTCCCTTCACTCCCTGTGGTTCTCAGCTCCAGAATTCACACAGGCTGCTGCACAGTTTTGCCTTAGGTCTTTAACAAGAGGAGTTTTGCCACTGCTTATTATCACTAAAATTATGTGTCACCTTGGGTTTTCCTCGCTCACTTTAGCGCATTCCGCCGCTGTCTCCTCCATCTATAAAAGGAAACTTTATGGCTCTTTTCTCTCTGCTTCTTAAAAATTGCATGCAAAAAAGAAAAATATCTCTCTCTCTCTCTCTCTTTTTTTTTTGCCTCTTTTTTTTTTTTTTTGTTAATATGCAGAAATAGTTTGTGCTGCACATTCACTGCACAGTGACCTTCTGGCAGAGCTGCACGACCGTTCATGGCTGATGTGGACAAGGTTTTACAAGTGGCAAGACAAACATTGGGGAAAATGAAGATTCTGCATTGGCTTCTCACACCTCTGGGGTTTTGCTCCACTGCCTCGTAAACAAAGGTTGTGTTAACCTGTAGCTCTCCATCCTGACCTCCTTTTAATGCCTCGACCCCAAAATTAAAGACAGGTTTGTCTGCAGTTGGTGGGAGAGGCACCCCAGAGGTACCTGCTGAGCTCTGTAAGGATACAGGAATGTTGCCAGATGAGGAAATTTAAGCCCAAATTCCTTAACAGTTTTTCAGTGAAGAGTCTCATCCCAAAAGACTGTTGAATTAACCTCTCTGACATTCCTTTTCTCTACTAGGGAAAGAAAAGCCATTAAATAACAGCCCTACTCTTCCTTAAATCCAAGGGAACTCCAGAAAGAAAGCCAAGGATAAATCCCAAAACAAGGAAGGAATGCAGAGAATCCCAGTCTCCATAACCCAATACAAAATTAATATTTTTATTTTACTTGTTGGCTGCTCTGTCCAACCCCAGGTGACACAGCCTTGAGTGATGTAACATGGACTCTCCATAGGCTCCTCCAGAATTTCCTTGTCTCTCAGCATTAGTGCCATTTTCACAACTTTACTTTAACAAAAACAAAATTAAAAATTGAGGTAAATCAAGTCCTGTCACTCCTGCTTGCAAGAACAGCAAAAGTGGATGCATGGAGAAAAACTAAAAGTATATATTTCTCAAATATGTCACAGGAGAAAAACCTAAAATTATGTATTTCTGAAATATGTCATAACTAAAAGTATGACATTCCCCACTCTCTGTACTTCCAGCTCTGGTAAAGTGTCAGGAATTTCTTGGTTATCTGCCCCTCAAGGACATCCTCCCTTCCTTCCCCTCCCATGCATGGTCCTCCACACCATCGAGTCCCCAAGACCTCCATGCTCTGAAAACAAACATTTCCCTCTGTTTTACAGCTGCCCAGAGATGTCTGTGGGTCCCTCCATGTGGGAGAGCACCAAATCCAAATGCTCTGCACAGAATATTGCTGCTCCCACTCTGCTTCCCACAGGCAACATTCGGGTCTGTGTGACCTCAGGGGCTGCCCCCAGCACTCACAGCCTCTCCAAAATCCACCCTCAGATTCTCGGGCTGGTTCCAGGCAGGATCCCCAGGCTGCCTTCCCTGCACCTGGGACCAGGCTTGCCTTTAAACTATTCTCCAGTGGATCCTTTCATCCTGAGAGAACACAGCTCCCTTCCCCTGGAGTCACTGGGGTACTTTTGAAGTTGTTTTGCCAGCATCCAGCTCGAGCCGGGCTCGGGTTTTAATGACACCGCCATGCTCCCTTCACACAGCTACAAAGATTGTTTTGATACTTCAAGAATATTTGACTTGCTAGTCAAAACAAAGTACTAGAAATTGAATAAAAACCACCCTTGAATACAGAAATCACTCATTAACATGAACTTGTTCTGTAGGATACGATCTGGCCTGACTTCCCAATTAGCTCCGACACTGGAGTCTGCTGCTGGAGCCAACTGTGCGAGACACGGGGCTATTAATTAACTGCTGCAGTTTTCTTCAGCTTTTGTCAGCTCCTAAATTGATTTTTCCCTAAGTGACAGGGTGTGTGTCTAGAGCAAGGGCACGAGGAACACTTGTTCCAGAGCTGAGCACATCCCCAGGGAGCAGAGTTATCACACAACAGGGCTGGGAACCCCCTGCCCGAGGAGCTTCCTCCAGCTCAGGGCTCTTGGGAGTTACCTGAATATAAAGCCCAAGGGGTTGGTATCAGGGTGACAAATTTCCCAAATAAAAAGAGGCAGCAGAGGTGCAGCACCTTGATCCTACAGACTTGCTGCTGTTTCAACAGGCATCCAAAAATTGGAGAACAGAAAACACCCCATCCCTCCTGCAGCTCCCCACTGCCAAACCAGCCTGTCTCATGCTATTTTTTATTATTATTATTATTGCTGAGATGCAGATGAATTAGCTCTCTTGGGGCTTTGCACAATTTTTTATTTTGCTAAGCTGCATTTTCTTTTCCAGAAACCTTATTTTGATGTAAATCTTGTAAACAGGGGACTGGTTCGTTCGAATGCTGAGCACAAAAGCTCTTCCAAAGGAGTAGATCAAAAGTCTGCAGTTGGCTTAATGAAAGACAGACTGACAATTAGGCTGGGCAGAACTGCATGGATGGGGGGGAAAGACAGATTTAAGGGTTTAGTAATTGCCTGAGAGCACATGGAAGGAGAGATGCAGAACAGTGAGAAAGGGTGTGGAGGATGAACCTTCCTTCATTTTTTGCTGCTCTAAAATGCCCTCGATGTAAAATGCCCATTGTTAAGGCTCATACAAAACGGCTGTGCAGATGCTAAGTGCCGAGGCAGATAGAAAATTGAACAAAACTGAAAATATTGAACCAGTTAGAAAAAAAATTGTTCAATATTTAAAGTGTTTTTCTTTCAATCAGGTGTGCCCATTTCGCTTTCTTTTCAAGCTGCTGCCGTTCCCCAAACGACTGCCAGGGGATAATTGTGGTACTTTTCACAAATGAAGTGGAGACGACACAAGAAAAGAAGCCGAGCTGTCAATATCATGGCCAGAACACACAGTTATTGTCATGCCCTGACACCAAAGGCATCGATCCCCCCTCTGCTGCCACTTAACAATGGGAAAGGGAAGGAGTGGAAGGATGAGCAGGGCTCACTCTAGGCTGCCTGCATGGCTGAGGTGCAAGAAAATGTTCTTGGCTGGGGTTTGATTGTTCCTGAAAGTTCTTTTTGCTTTGTTTTGAGGAGCTCTGCCATACAAATGTAGAGCCAAGAAACCCTTATAATGTATTGGAATTAGGAAATAGTTTGGCTTCTGATTGGGATGGTGTGAATTGTAACATCTGTATTGTCTCACCCTTCACATGAGACTGAAAATGGAATAAAAGTTTTTAAAACCCCTCTCAGTTGCCCCATCTCTGGGTCAGAAAAGGGTATAATCCAACACAAATGGGGTAAAACAAAATTGGTGGGTAAAACCAGAAGTGCAGGTAGAGCCCAGTTCATCATCACTGGCGCCCATCCTGGAGAAAGTTGGAAATTAATTAGCCCTGTCCCAATGTTCCACAGTTACTGTGGCCTGGAGGAGGTTTCTGATGTGGGAACAGACTCACCAGCACCACGAGTGTGCTCCAGGAGCTCCTGAAACAAGAAAGATTGCCAGGATATTACAACCAAAAGTAGATTAAGTGTAGGAAAAGAGACGCCAGATCACGCCAGTTTTACAGGAGCGTTCACTCCCTTTTGAGCCTGAGTAATTTGCGAAGAATTAAAAGCCTGATGAAACAAAATGGACTTTTAAAGATGCCTGGCACACTGCAAATGAGCTCTGCTGATGTTTGTGTGGAAGGCTCATTTGCACCCGGTGTGAGTAAATAGAAAGTTTCGGATGAAAACAGGCAGGGAGGATGAGGCTGGATGGCCCTTGGCCAGCAGGGATGTGACCACACACACCACAGACATGGCTGGGGCCTGTTGATGCCTTAGGATTTTAGCCTTTCTATTTTTCAGATCCTGTGCTGCGTTAGTGCATAGCTCTGAACTCCATATAAAGTGTTAGTTAACTGTCTTCACATTCTGGTCAGACAAATCTGATGGAGGCTTGTAGCAAGATAGGCACTCCTCAACATGTGCAAAACAATCCCCCTTTAGACCTGAGATCCAAGGACACCTTCTACCTCAGGCCCCAAAAAGTATAAACAAAAGTGATTTGGGGAGGAGTGAGCTGGGGGTATCTGACTTCATTACATTCATAATTGGAGAATTAACCCCTGATACGTAAATGGACCAAACTCATAATTGTCTGAAAAACTCATGACCATTGTCCATCTTGGGTGTAGCCTCTAGAAGGCTCCTGACTGCCCAAGGTGCATCTATTGAAGGCCTTTAATAAATCCCCACTTTTTGTCTTAATCTTCTCCAGCCTCTGCTCTAGGGAGCCACTCCAAGGCATCATCACTGTGACTGGATGATCCCTACAGTCCCTTCCAACCCAAACCATTCCCTGGTTCTACCAAGGCACCTTCCCAGCTCCCAGGGCTCACACAGGGACAACCACGAGCAGCACAGGCAGGAAAAAGCCAAACAACAAAACCCCCCAAAGTTTTATCTGAAAGCAGAGCCCAGAGCATCCTGCATGTTAAGCTCTGCAAGCTCATCTCTGGATAAAGGTAAGTCAAATAGTTAATGTTGGAAGGGAAAAAAAAGATCCTGTGTTGACTTTTATCTAATCTTAGCTGGACACAGCAGATTATGCAGAACACCACAGAAAGCAGCATAAGCATTTCCTTTGGTACTTGAAATTATCCACATTATCTCAAAAATAAATCATGCCTATTGCCCCTTTGAAGTTCTGTCACTATTTTTAATCGTGGAGCTGGGGCTTGGCTTTTGAGGTGAATTTGTCAGTAATTTATGCTAATAGATTTCTGTGCTGATGCTGTGTGCAACTCTGGGTTTGTGGAGATGCCAGAGCCACGATAACCACGGGAACATCAGCACATCTGCACCAGCCTGAGATGGTGAGCAGAGTGTTGCTGCTGCCATGGTCTGAGTCCTGCCCCCCACACAAGCTGCTCCAGCTCACACACCTTCCTAGTGCCAAAAACATTGCCCAAATGCATAAAAATCAGAGATCTGGTTTTTTTGTCCTGACATGTCTTTTCTTCCTGGGCTCCTGATAAGAATCTTACATCTTCAATTTTTTGGTTCGTAGCATCTATAAGTGCAACAGCTTTCATTGTCACTTGAATGTCACTGGCAGCAAACACGGATTTTCCACCTCTCATAATGCCCTGGCACGAGGCCGTGGCACATACAGGGATCATTTCATCAGAGGCATAACACACTAATCTGCTCAACTCCAATTATTTAGCCATATGATCCATGTAAATCTGACCAGCTTGCAGCAGCTTCAGGCCTTGATGTGTTTGTGAGTAATTTTGATCCTGAGATCATTTTGGCAGTTTTAAACCTTCACCATTAACAGGAGGGTGTGAATAACAGGCCCCTACAAAACCAGTGCCCTTGGAGAAGCTGATGCTCCAGGAGCTGAGCTGAAGCACATCTGGTATTCCAGGAAATCAGAAACACACAGATGTTATTCTAGACCTGGAACCCTGCCAGGGACTGGCTGTGGACACACCAGGTAATGACCATCCTGGCCCAAAAAGAGCCTGTGCCTGCCAGCACAACGGCAGATGCATGTGGCTCCCCACGAGCAGGGCCACATCACCCTCCAGGTGATGCCAGGAGAAGAAAAACAATATCTGGTTTCACATCATATTGCCATTGGCAGCTGGGAAGTATTTTACAAGGCAAAACATAAACACTTTCAGAGTGACTCTAAGCTAACTGGTTGCTTTGGTTTTTTACCTCAAACACCAGTGCTGTGCATCCTCTCCAGCCTCACTGAGCCTGTGCAGGAAGCTCAGAAAGGGGCAGTGCTCACCCACAGGTACCTGGCTCAGCTCACCTGCCCAGACCCCACCTGGCCTCCCCCTCCTCACAGCCAGCACAAAGCACCTACATGTAACCCTAGTTCCATGCCTGAGGTGTTTTGGTTTTCTGAAATTCTTTTCCCAGGGAATTTTCTGTAAACAAGAGAAATGTTTTGGTAACTGTAACTTTGTTTTCATTCCTTTCCCTAGGAGGGACTTCTTCTTGATGTCCCTCTGATCTGACCAATGTGATTGAAGAAGATTGTCTTTTTGTCACCAATCAGATTGATCTGTATAAGATAGTATAGAAGAGAAACACATCCCAAAAATAGAAGGGTAATTTTCAGCCTTCTGAAGTCAGAGTCTGTGTGGTTGTGGTGTAAAACATTGTCACTTACACTGAGCCAGCTTAATGTAGAACTATGTGAAATGAATCCCCTCAGAACACCTCACCTGTGAAGGGTGATTACATCTCATTTTCATGTAAGAAGGACCTTAAATAACATTAGGTCTTACAGGCTTTGCCTGTGCCTCCGAGGAGGAAGGATGGATGTGTAACCTTCATGGATGAGGGGCTGTGTATTTATTGGCAGTGGGGGAATGGAAGAGCAAATAGATTTTTTAGGAGAAAGCAGGGGAACTGAATCCCACACGTGGATGCAGTGACATAATTTTTTGGGAGGGAACTCCTCTGTCTGCCTTGGGAAGGAACCCTGGTCTGCTCAGGACTCACAAACCCCCATGAAACCAACACCTAAGAAACTAAGGTCCTGTCACAGAAATGGCATTTTCACCTTGAAGCCCTAAAGATCATTTAGGAACCAGACATCTGAACTCTCTGTTTGCAAGTGCAGCCCTAATGTTTCATAAATAAATGGTTTAATGACAGTACCTGTGCAGCAGAGGAAGGACAGTGAGGAGGAACTGGTGATAATCCCAACATTTGGCAGAGAAGCAGAAATGAATTGCAGAGCTGGCAGCAGCACATCCTGCCTACCTGCCAGGAATCTGTAGTCTCTGGCTCTGTGTTGGACTCTGGATTTAATTTTTTACCCTTTTCTTCAGGATCAGTGAAATATCCAGCTTCAATGGACTTTGTGTTCTATGGCACCAATTCTCTCCAAGTTCTAGTTCAGGTCCTGTTCCTTCAAATCACTCCTCCAGCAACAGAAGGAGGAGAGATTTGAAGGAAAGAGAGAGGAAAAGCATTCATAAATCCTACATTAATAACCAATATCAAATTCTACTAGAATTTGCTCAGAAAAGGAAAGAGAATCAATTGCAGTCTGCTCTCGGTTCTTTAAGGCAGCCTTATATTGTTTCTAACGAAACAAAAATCAATATGAAATTCTTCTTATGGTTCATTTTTTAAAGCTCAATACCAGCTGGGCAATTTGGCTGACAATTATGAATGATCTGTTGTGTCACCAGCCCGGGCTCTGCGGCCCAGCCTGCAATCATGTGTTATTGCTTGCAGGTACATCTCTCACTATTGGTTTGCTCTCCACTTTTCTACAATGATCATTCAGAAATAAAGGGAATTTGCTAATCAATCCCATTGACTTGAAAGCAACAGTTATTAATGCCTTCAGTTTGTTGCTGGCTTCTAAACTTTTTTGAATGCATTAGCTACGAGCCCCCATTGATTACAAACACACCCCCACACAGCATTGGTTTTCTGAGGAAAAAAACCAGCTTTTTGAGTCCCTTTCCACTGGAGGCACAGCATGGTGGGAAACCAGCATGAGATGATCAGGTAATTTCACCACAATGACTTCCTTTGTGAGTAAAAGTGACAAAGCTATTTTTGAAGAGCCTCATTAAAGATGACTTCATTTCATTTGCAAACAATGCTTTGTTTTCTCTCCCCTCCTGCCTGCACTCCCCGGATCCACGGGCTCTGATTGTTACATGGCTCCACAGGTCCTTCCTCCCCAAGGGTTTCCAGAGCCACCAGAGGTTCTCCTGCCCCTGTGTCCTGCCAGACCCACTGAGGTTCCACTGCTGGCCAAGCCAGGTTTGACCAGGCTCTGCCTTGGGCCCATCCCAGCAGACTTTGGCTGCTCTCCACTGTTGGAAAAAGCCTTTTCTGACCCAGAGATGGGGCTCCTGAGAGGTGTTTTAAAGACTTTTATTCCATTTTCAATCTCATGAGAAGGGTGAGACAATACAGATGTTACAATTCACACCATCCCAATCAGAAGCCAAACTATTTCCTAACTCCAATCCACTATAAGCATTTCTTGGCCTATCAGCTTTTGCCACCCAACACTGCTAATGCTTCTGAGCTAATAATCTAAAAATACCCCACGTGGGTTTGGTACAATACATCTTTCATGGTTCTATTTCTCCAAAATATCTGGTCTATTTGCAAGGCCATAATTTGAAACTTGTTTCCAGTTCTATTTCTCTCTCAACAATGTCTGTTCTATTCCATGGCCTTTCTAAGTCAGCATACTTTATCTCAAAGTTTGCATACAGATGTACAAGGCTATGTGAGCCTTCTGTCAGGCTTTGGGAATTCTCTGCAAATCCATTTCCCACACTCCAGCAGCCCCTGACACTATAAATTAGGGGCTGCATGAGGCAGCACCCACAGGGCTCAGAGTACCCAGCACTCTGATAGCAGCCCAGGGAGACTGGGCTTAAAAAACCCCTTTGTCCCTTACTGGGGAGCCCAGTGTCCCCAGAGCCATCCCAGCCAGAGTGGGAGCTGTGCCAGAACATCCTCTCCCACACTGGCATCACGGGATCTTCTACTGAGGCTCATTCTGGAAAATGCATCATGGCCATTTTCACTTTCAGATTACAGACACAGCTTCACTTGGAAAAAAATAGAGTTGTTTCCCCCAATACAAACATCCTACAACCCCCAGTGCACCTCAGACAACTCTTCTGGATGAACAAGAAATTTGGAATACATTCATTTTGGAACAACACGTAATCAAATGCTATGTGTCACCACTGAGATGCTTGGAAAGCACACTCCTGGCTCTGTCCCTGGTCAGGAAGATTTGTCCAAATAAGAGGAGGAGGGAGGGAGAGGAAACACCCTCCTTCTTCAGGATAGAACAGGGGTTTGATGCCTGCCACTGTTAAAAGATGCTTTTCCTGTGAAATTGTCCCATTTACACAGCCTTAATTATTTCTTTTTCCCCTAGCAGGAAAATTACAATCAAGTGGCCAAGTCTGCATTTAGAGAGAACCTGTCAGCCAGCACAGAGATGTGGGATAGACTCACCAGCCTCTGCTCTGAAGTAGGTCACAGCAACTGCCACAGAATCCCTTCAGACCCGTTTAAAATCCAATAAGTCTAAGGAAAAAGACTCGTGGAAATGGATCTAATTTGAAAATCACATTGGCTGGGTTCAATTCTGCAAACCATTTAAACATATTCTTAACTTGACACTAATGAATCAGCTCACGGAAGTCAAAGATGCTTGGAGATCAGATCTGAAGTGCTCAGCACCTTTCACCATCACATCCCACAAGAGGCCACGTTCATGGCAGCAGCTCCAACGGTGGCATTGGTGGCAGTTTTACCAGTTACACCAGTTAGACCAGTTAGACCAGCACAGTTACACCGTGCACGGGAGCCCCATGCTCCCCCAGCCTTGAGCCAGCTCAAGGTTAACCAGGGGCTAATTCAAAAATAAGAATTTAAGTCTCCAAATGGGAAACTTTGCCATTTTTCAAGTGCAATTTACAAGATGCTGGAAGGGATCATTGTGTTTCATTTTGTGAGGAAGAAAAAAAAAAGCCCCAAACCACTTCATAATTCTCTGGCATTCAGATGCCCTAAATATATCCAACCCTGCCAGGGAAATCTCATGTTTAGAGCAAGTCTAACATTAGCTGCTTCTCCTTTCAACTGAAAATGTTCCTAAAAAACATCTGATCGATCCCAAGACAAGGGGATCATTTGTTCTGCCCCAAAGGCTGTACTGAAGCAACACTGAGAGGGGATGGAATGGGATCAGCACTGAGGGAAGGTGAGCCTGCATGCAGACCCCAGAGCTCAATCCCCACAGCACCATGCCCAAAGGCAGGAGAATGCTTCTATTCCCTTCTATTCCCTTCTATTCCCTCTGATTTTACAGCACAGCACCCCGAGGGATGTGCCTCCCACGGGCTGGGTTTCCTCAGGGTGTACAAAAAAGAAATGAGGATTTGGAGAGCAAGAGGTGCTGGCTTGGACTGCTGCTAGATAGAGGGGGAGCACTGATGGGAGTTTGCTTAAGTGCTTTGTAATTTCCAATAATTGCCAAAAAAAGTGAGAGGTGGGGCCTTGGCCTCTGTGCTTTGCCAGGTGGAAAGAATAAATTCTTGATGTGAATGAGGGAGGAGGAGCAGAGCCCTGGAGGCTGCCTGTAGGCACCTGTGCACTGAGAGGAACCTCAGCCAGGAGCAGCACTAGCAAGGAGATTATTGTGAGTTACAGGAGGCATGAAGGATTCCTCACTGAGGCAGGACATGGAAAACCATGGCCCTAAGGAGAGGAAGAGTACAGGTGCTGTGGGACAAAACTCCTGCACCAGAACCCAACCAATCCACTTTTGGGGTGTGAGTCCCCCTGGCACCACAGGTCTGCAGTCAGTCCTGCCCTGTGCCTGCTCCAGCAGCAGAGATGATAAACTGCTCAGGAAAATAACTCAGCCCTTCTTGGGAGAGGGGAAACAAGAGCATCAGTGTTTTTCCTTATTAATGACTTGTGATCTGGAGCATGTGATGTGTGCACGCAGTGGTGGACTGGGGAAGGAAGTAGAGACAGAGAGAAATTCCCTGAAGCCACTTCTGCTTATCCTCCTCCTTGCTTTTGGAGCATCCTCAGGGATTGCCCTTCTCACAGAGGAGTAGCTTTGGAGGAGAAAGTGGGCGACACATTCTCAAGGAGCTTATTTACAAGTGCTCTTTTCTAAAGATCAATGTGTTGAGCCTGGTGAAGAATGATTTCAATTTTGCCTTGAAAACTTGGATCAAACACTGCTGACGATGCAAACTTCCCTGCCATCCAGAGATTAAACTTGTTCTGCTGTTTTTAATGGGGGCCTGAGTGCTTTGCTTGCCAGAGGCTCTCAGCACTGTGCTCCCTCTTGGAGCAGATTCTGAGAGCACCCTGCAGAAATAATCCAGTTGTGGCTGTTCAAGAGGCGCCTGATGCATCAGCACTGAGTTGGACCCGGGAGCTCCCCACAGGACACAACTGAAATGCATTTCAGGAAAGCTGGGATAACTGTGTGCAAAGACAAGACAAAAAAAAAATACAAGCAGCTGAACAAATTTGATTTAATTCTAGATCACTACGGGCTCTTCTTATGACCTTGAACAACAGACAGTGATGGAGAGCACGATGGCAGAGCGAGGACACGAGTGTCCTGTGCAGTGTCTGAGTTTACAAGAGGTCTATATTCAAACATCCAAAGCAATTTATAGACAGAGGTACCCTTGGCACACAGCATCTCCTGGGAAATGACTGTCTGGCTGAGGCTGATCACCCTTGACTTCACCTCGAGCTGCTCACTCCCTGAGCCAGCAATCAATCCCGCAGGCTGCTGGCCCCACAGCCTCGGCTGTTAGGAGTGAACACCCTGGGAAAGCAAGAGGTTTCTGCTGGAGTAAATGACCTGTCTTACCTGGTGGCACTGCACCTGCTCTGTAAGGTCCATTTCCCACCAGGGTGAGTGCTTCCCAAGCCTGTCCCCAGAGCATTCCAACCTGTTTGGCATCACACCAGGCTTTTACCTGGGGACACGAATGTCCCTTCACCCCTGCTCAAAAGCCCAGCACTAAAAGGCTGTCTATGCCTTAGACAAGACCTCAGAATGCACTAACAAACACAAGTATTGCAAGTAAAACTCATCTCACTGCCTTACACCCTCAGGGTGGCTCTGAGCCCTGGGGCAGTGCAGGGGCTGCAGGAGCAGCCTGTGATGGTGCAGAGGAGTCACTGCAACACAAATAACATTACTGCAACACAAATAACCACGGACCACGAGGCAGCAAAGCTCTGAGCCTTCCCCCTTCATCCCACATGCCTACATCATTCCTCTCCTGCATGCCAAAGGCCCAGCCCAAGCACAGTGCCTACGTGACAGTGATGCCTTTTTGGGGCTACCTGAAAACAGAGGCCAGACAAAATTAAGGGGATAAAAAGCAGTTCTATTTATTGAAGGGCCTGCAGGTACATTTAGGGCAGATAAAGTTCACCAGGGGCTTTACCCAAAAATGGACAATGTGTCATGGGTTTTCACACTTTTATCAGTTTGGTCCATTTGCATGTTGGGGGTTAATCTCCCAGTTACAGCTTCAGGTAATGAAGTCATTTACCCCAAGTTTGCTGCCCCAAACTCATTTTGCATCTCTCAGGCTGGAGGCAGTGAGGTGTCCTTGATTGCCAGGCCTGGAGAGGAATTGTTGTGTCTGCCCAAAATGGGGAAGCAGCAGGTCACACTGTGTGTGGAGTTTAGAGCTCTACACTAAAGAACTGCAGGATTACAAATATATGAAGAATATAAAAGCTGAAATCCTGAGGTGTCACACTGCCCACCCCCAGCCAAGGCTCCTGCCCCTTCCTGAGTCCCTCTCCACCACCCTCAGCCAGTGGGTGTGCTGCTCTCTCTCTTGCCTGCTCTTCATTTAGCCTCTGAAGTGTAAAGCTTTATTAAACTGGTCCTCAGTCACTTCAGAGTGGCAGACGAGGTTGCCACGCTCCGCCAGCCGCTGATTTATTAGTCAGTTCTGCAAGACTTTAATCTACTCGGAGGGTTTTTCCTTCTCTTTTCCCAATTCATAAATGGGTATCTTTATATTTAATCTCTAGTCAAACTGCTCTGCACTTGATCTTTAAACTGCTACATCAGGGTGTGTAATTGCCTCTCTCCAGGCCACATCTGCCCGCAGGAAGAGGCTGAGCCCCAGGAGAGCAGAGCTGGGATATTTTGCTCACCTCCACTTTCAGGCTGGAGCTCACTGAAATATTATATGAGGATTGTGATGGCTTTTCCTGGAAAGAGATGTATTCACTTCCAGTCAGTGCAGAAAGGCACCTGACTCCCCTAGTGCCTTAGCTGGGGTGTAGAAATAAGTGCTAATGGATCAATGACGTGTGATTTTGCCCTTCATTTATTAAAAAACAGCCACCCAGCCCAGTCCAGCATCAGCCTCCCCCTGTCCTGGACAGAGTGAGCATCAAACCCCCAGCTGAGTCTTGGATACAATGAAATGCCTTGGGGTTAAAAAAGTAAAATTAAAATTGTGCAGCACAACTACAATTTTGGCAAGGCCTTACTCTCCCTTCCCCCAGGGGATGCTTATAAACCAAAAATAGTTGTGCAAAATTATGCTTTTTTTTTTTTTCTTTTTTTTTTCTTTTACACTGTAAAAAGCCAACACAAAATGCTTCTCTGTGTACAAACACTTTAAATATCAGATGCTTACTGGACACAGTTCTGGCTTTTTCCTTTACATTTGAAAAAAAGCAAATGCCTCCCATGGAAAAAATATGGAAATAAACTAGGAAGAGAGGCTCGTTATTTTTCCAAGGGATTTTCATACCAAGTTTCAATATGCAAGTCACGCTCCCACCATGGAGGGCTGTGCACAGATACAATCTAGTGAAGATTTTGTGTACACTGTGTAAAATAAAGCCATATCAGCTTCATTTTGCTCGTGCTAAGAGCTGCTTAAATGTATTATTCTTCTGCCTCATCACCAAACAGAAACAACACATAGAAACAGCAGCAAAATGAAATTAAGGGATTTAGCTTCCAATTTAGAGCCACGAGAAGAAAATGTCCTGTGTGAGGCACCTCCAGAGCCTCTGCTGGGGGATCTTTGAGCCCTGCATCTGCTGCACTGCCATAAGGAACCATCTGGAAATGGTTTCCACAAAAAGCCACCCTCAGCTTGGCCTGAGGCACATCATCTTCCAGCCTCTCCTCCACGGGGACGTCAGCAGCTGCCCGGGGTGCTCAGTGGCACCAGTGTTGGAGGGAAAGGTGTCTCCCAGCAGCAGCAGCCATCCCTGGCAGTGTGTCAATCCCCAGCATGGCTGGTGTGACTTGGGAGAAGCAGGAAAACCAGAGTGCAGCCCATTTTTAAAAACCCACTTTGTTTTCCATCTCTCAAAATTAATTTTCTCTGTTTTCCTACCACCATTTAAATGCCAAATGAACATCAGGTTTTTTAAAAAAAATTAAAAAGCAGCATTTCTTTTTTTCCTGTGAATAATAATACACATGGGAAGACTCCCACACTCCCCTTTCAACCTACAAATCCCCATGTGCTGCACAATCTCCTTCCCATGGGAACCTGTTCATTGCTTGCTAAGCTGAAAAGTGCCAAAATTAACCTGGTGCCCAGACACTGGCAACTGGGAATAAAAGGGATTTAACTGATACAATGATCTCATTTAGGAGGAGTCTCAAAACAAGAAGCTTAAAACAAGGCCACTGGAAATTCATGTTCCAGAGGCTCCTCACATCCCATGAGCTGAGCTGAGGGAAGAACTGGCAGTGGTGGCTGATGGAGAGGTTCTCCCTCCACGCAAGGACACTGCCAGACCCACCCCATGGTTTCACTGGACACAGCTGGGCCACAAATAAGCCCTGAAAACCACAACAGGGATGTGTTTGAGGGTGGTTTTCTGCATTTTCCCCAGCCCTGCTGCCCATCAGAGCTGTGGGCACTGGGTTTGTCACTGCCCATTGCAGCAGGGAAAAGGGACACAGCCAGGGCCAGGCACAGTCCTGTGAATTTCTCTGTCATTATCCAGGCAGGACAGCAGGAAAAGTGGTCTTTGCAAATCTTACAGAGACTGGGGTTTGCAGCTGAAACTGTGGGAGATACTTGGGGGTGCAGGTAGTGACACAGAGTTTGGCTGAGCAGGTGCCAGATGAATGCAAGGATCATCCCAGCCCCTGAGTCACCCCAGGGCAGGACATGACACCCCTCCTGCCCTGTCACACCCCTCCCCAAAGGTGGGATCCCTCCACAGCTCAGGGTCAGGTCATTTTCCTCCTGCAGGCACATAATTTTTTGCCTCCACACATTTAACTCTCCTCAGGCTTCCACAGCATCTCCTGTGGCCAACACCCACTGCCATGGGAGAGCTGTTCTCTCCAGACCCCACTCGAGGCAGGGATCCCCTTGTCCCCTCACATCAGGCCAGATTTTCTTCCCTGTAGGTACAGCCAGATCCACCCACAGCTTCTCACCCGACATTTAAATTTCCTCTGAACATGCTGGAACCACCAAGAAATTTGCTGTGAATTGGAAACAGGCCGGAATTCACAGGGACTGGGCAAAACAACTGGCTGCAGCTGGCCAAATTAATTCCCAGGGTAATTCCACTGAAGTGGAATTTAAGAGGCATTTGAAATAACGTGATCTTTTCTTGCCCTTTGCATGTGTACAAGAAGAAGGAAAAAAAAAGGTATTAACGACTCATTCCCAATCTTTGCACGGGTAATTAGCCATGTGGGGAGCAAAGAGCCCTGTGCACTCCTGGGCTGGCAGGTGCCCAACCTTCTGCTCTGCCAGTTGGTACCTTTGTTCAGGAGAAAAAGGAGCTGCCCTGGCTGGGTCTGTACAATGGGCCACGCGCTGGGGCTGACAGGTCACAAACAAGTCACAAACGAGTCACAAACGAGTCACGTGGGAGCTGAGCAGGATGCCATGGAACATACCAAGTTTCTTTGTAAACTGGTTCCATGCAAAGATAATAGCGAGCAGAGGCTAATTCCGCAGTCTCTAATTTTCTTGTCTGACTAAGCAGGCGTAATTTACACCCATCAGTTGCAAATGGCTTCTCCCACCAATCCTAAAGATAGAGGACTTCTTTTTTTTTAAAAGGGGAAAAAAAATAAAACGGGGAAAAAAAATAAAAAGAGAAAAAAAGATGATTTCCTACCTCTGCAGAAAGAGGATGAAAAAACACACGCAAAGGCTGTCTGACACAAATATGTATTTTCACTCAGCTAGTTCAAAGAGATCATCTTGCAGCCCAGAAACAGGAGACCTTGATGGAAGCAACTGGCCAAAACAGTTTCTTCTGTCAGATTCGAACACAGCGGGTGATAAAGACAATAATTTTAACTGGTCTTACTTAGTCATTTGCTCCCTGTTGCCCTTTTCAGCCCGTATGACATGCTGCAATTGTACAAATTCAGCTGCTGCTGCACGAGGCTGACAATCAGCCAGGATGCACGTGGCTCCATTCTGTGAGCCCTGGGGGATCTGTCACCTCTCAGGTGCCAGGAGAGCTCCATCCCTGCTCACAGCCACCACATCACATCCAAAAAAGGCCAGGCAGGTCTCTGCATCCTCCCATATTCACCTTCCTAGGGTGAACCAGCCCTTCTCCAGGTTCAGACCAAGATCCCTTTGAAGGAAGGGGCTGACCAAAAGTGCCCAGTGAGTCTCTGGCTGCACAGGGTTCAGGCAAGAGCTGCCCCAGAGCCAGGCTGGCTGAACCATCTCCACCTCCCAATGCCACCCAAGGGTCCCCACTGTGCCCTGCCAGGTGGGAGCAGCCAGACCTCCAAGGTCTGACATCCCTGGTGGTAGGGCTTGGGTGCTGCTGCTGGTGCAGAGACCCTGCTGGGCGTGTGACACTCTGTGAGCCTGCAGGGCACCCTCGGACAGGGCAAACTGCAGAGTAACTGATAAAAAATGAGATTCACATGCTTTGTTATCATCTCATTCAAAGAGGCTCCAATAGCCTCAGCTACACCTCATCTCCAGGCAGGAAAGTCTGGTAAACCTCTCTGGCTGTTGTTTGAAGGGTCGTGCACTGCCAGCACAGCCCCTGTGTCACCCCCATGTCTGCTCTGCTGGAAAGGGGCCGCGGAAGAAATCTGTGCTGCAAACACCCCGGGGTGGGGGAAGGAAGAGCCAATTCACATTTCCTGCCATCCTGGGGACAGTGGTGACAAAGTCCCGTCCCTGCTTCCACCAGCCGTGTTGGCTGCGAGCAGCTGAGGGCGGGACCCGCCAGGTCGCAGCCCCCGGGTGGTGTTTGCACGGTGGGGCGATGCCAAGTGCTTCAGAGAGCAGAGACGGAGCCTTTAGATCTGCTCAAAAGGCACACGGGGCTCTGATCCGAGCTCCCTGCAGCCCCGGACCCCCTCAGCCAGCCCAGCCAAGGAGGGGAGTGCAGCTCCCATTCCCTTTCCCACTCTCCCAGGCTCTGTGGGGCGTCGCTGCTCGGGGTTTGACAGCAGCTCGCGTTCTCCCAGCGCGTTCTCCTGACTTTCACAATAATATATTCAGCAGAACTGGATACATTTCAAACCAGCTATTATACCACAGTGTGTTCCAACACAAATATATGCGGTGTAGTGCAGCAACAATTCTTCCCAGAGTTATTTCACAGATTGCAGAAATCCCACATTTCCCTGCCCCGGACAGAGCAGCCACACTGCCATAGCAGGAATTAATTAGAGGATAAACCTCATAAAAATCTAAGTGGGAAACCTCCCCACTTT
This sequence comes from Trochalopteron elliotii, assembly GCA_024734555.1. Lineage (NCBI taxonomy): Eukaryota > Metazoa > Chordata > Aves > Passeriformes > Leiothrichidae > Trochalopteron > Trochalopteron elliotii. The sequence goes on along the minus strand of JANPWX010000162.1, from coordinate 720,072 downwards.
CAAATCAGCTGCACAACACAAGAGCAGCACTTCCCAATGCCCTGGCCCCATGGTGGAGCTGCCGGTGCCTCCATTCCAACCCCACAAACCCTGCCCGTGCTGCAGGCAAGGCACGGACAAACACACTGCCTCTACCTTCCAGACGGAATGCCGAGTAGGAAATGGAAATTTTCCCCTTTTCCCTCCGCCCCACAACGAGTGAAACGTAACACATACGGCGGTGAGTTTGCGGGGGCAAAGGCGGATGGCTGGTGTTTGCTTTTGCGAGAGCTGCTGGGGCGTGGGTGGCAGCGTCACCTCATCCTGCTGCTGGCACCGAGTTCGTGCCTCTCCCAGGACTCAAAGGCACCGAGCAGACCCAAACTCCTCGAGCAAAGCCGGCTTCTCCCTGCCCAGCCCAGCCCAGCGCAGCCCTCAGCGCTCCTCAATGCCATCACAGCTCCCGGATGATTACAGCCGAAGGAATTTTCCTTACAGCACCTATTCTTGCCATTTAAACCAGGAAATCTGCTCTGGCAGAGCTGCGGGAGCCAGAATTAACCAGAGAGTTGGAGTCCGGGATGAGACCCGCAGGAAGGAAAGGAGGGGATCCTTCATAATGGATGTGTGAATCGCAGGCTTCAATTCAATTTAGCAACCCATCAATCAAGCTGCGGGTGTCACGGCGAAGGGCCGGAGCCGGGACGGTTTCAGTAGAGGGCACTCAAGTCCCAGAAATCTGCATTTCCCAGGTATTTTCCCTCTGATGTTTTAGGAGCCGACTTCTGCACATGAATCTCGGTAATGCGAGCACTGAGCCTCATAACTCAGATTGATTGTGGTTCTATTAGACCTGATGCATATAAATCTAAACAAAACACATGTGGATGGAGCTAATTCGAACGAACCAGTTTAGATACCATTACAGAAATAAAGAGAAGCCTCTTTTTCTTCGTTAGGATTGAAAAATGCTATAGCTATAGAAATGCTTATGTATTTTTCTGCCAGGTTCATAGTTCTGCTGCTGTTCTAAAGCATTAGCCTGATTTGAAAATGTCCTTCGTCAATCAGCATTTCCCCCTAGATATTAATAATCCCAACATTATTTTCCATTTTTGCAAGTGGTTCCCTTTCATATTCAAAAATAAGGAGTTTTACATCAGTGACTTGAGGACACCCATAAACCTACAGCTTTATTTGTAGGTGGAGAGGACTGAAATTTTTATGTATTTAAAACCCCCATAAGAAGTACACAGTTTCAAATCTGACCTCTGTAGTACCTGGAGCTCTAAATACCACATGTATTCATAGTAAAAACAGCAGCACGAAAAAAATAACATCCAAATATCTGCACAACAAACTCAAAATAACCAATCGACTTCTCCTCACTGGTACACTATGTTCACGAGTTATAAATACACCCGAGTTTGCATTAATTGATACACTCTTAAATGATGAATTGCTACATTAAAGCTATTTTCACAGCACTTATGAACTGGGCAAATATCTTGTATTTTTAGCATCGCTGTAACAAGTTAGCCAAAGCCCTTCTGCTACCTTTGATCATCCTTCAAGGCACAGCCAAAGATTCCTGAAGAAAGTCCTGAGTCAGCTTGGTATAAATCCCACTCCCAAGGCCCAGCATCCCACTGGGCAGCACTCACCTGTGCAGCAGCACTGAGCCAGAGCTCTGGGCCCATGAGGAGCTTTATCAACCTTCCAGGTGCTTCCTTCTTTAGTCCAGCCATGCTGTCTGTGCTGTAATTATCCATCACCACCTGGCTGCTGCTCCAGTGGAAGTCTGGCCTGGCAGCTGAAGGTCACTGCTCACAGCTCTGGGCCCCATGCAGCCCCTCCATGGGCATCAGGTGAAATTGAGTCTTTGTATGGGGCAAAAAAAAAAAAAAACCCCAAGCAGTTATGGTGCAACACCTAAGAGAAGTTTCAAAGATGCCCTCTTTGTATTCCTGCCACAGAGGATCCCCGGGGTGCTGCCCAGAGAGAGTAGCATTGCCAAGTCACCCATGAGGGATGTGCTGGGGACAGTGTGGGAGGCTGGGAATACAAAGGAAGGGAGACACAGCCATGATGGGCTGTTCTGCTGAACACCCTTGGGGTGCTTGGGGAAGGAGAGGCCATGCAATGCCCAGCCAGGATCTGAGCAGCTCTGGAGTTTCTCTGCCTGTGCCCAGCCTTGACTGCTGTGGTAATTCCTGGTACAGGACTGTTCCTGTCCTGCCCTCTCTGACCTACATGTACAAGATGAGGACTGTCCATGACCTCCATGCACCCACCTGTCACTAATCAGATAATTTAATACAAAATAAACTGTCTGTGCTGGCCCTGCAGTAGGATCCAGTGGCTGAAGCTGAGGTTGGAGCCTTATCAGTGCCTGGTACCAACAGAAAGGCAGGAAGCAGCATCCCAAACTAAGAGTATTTCCTCCCAGCTACAGTTTAAACACTCCACAAAATCAAACCTCATCTCCATGTGCTGGAGTCTGCAAAGAGCAAAGACTCTTCAGCCACAGCCGAAACAGCCCTTTTTTACCTGCTCACTCCCAATAGCTTTGTGGGGCTTTTTTATCTCCAGCTGCAAAGAGTCACCAGGTTGTGACATTTAATTTTATAACAAGTTCACAGAAACAGCCGTCCTTCTCTTAAGCAGTATGTAAAGAAATTTTCTTCCATGCCCTTTTGCTAAATCTTATCCACTTTGGCATCAGGAGGGATAAAAATATCCCTAACACGAGCCACTCTTTTCTGTCACCATCTTGGGTACAGGCGGGAAGGTTCGCTCTGGGAGTGGAGCCTTGGCCCTGCCCACCATCAACACCAACAACCCCCTCCCCTGAGAGCTCGCAGCGCTTGGAGGAGGCTGAGCAGCCCCTCTGCCTCTCTGGCTCGATGTTGAGGTGGGAGTGAGACGTCTCCTCCACGGTGACACAGCGCTGGGACCCCAGGCCACGCTCAGGGGCACCTTCCCATGGCTGTACCAGCGACACCACGGCCCAGGGAGGCACCGCAGCATCTCTGGGAGGGGCTGCTCCCGCCCCGGGCGTGTTAGATCCGCCAGAGACTCTTCCAGCTTTTCCTTACGATTCCGTGTTGATGACGGCTGTCACAATCTCTGGCCAACCCCCCACTGCTGGTGCTGCTGCTGTGCGAACAGCCAGAGCCCAGACACCACTGCAATGGGCACGCAGGGAATCCCTCCCGTGTCCACCTCTCCGCAGCGGTCCCGTACTCGCTGCCTGCTGCCAGAGGCAACACCCAGCAACTTGTCTTTAAACTGTAGATCAGTAATGACTCGCAGTGTTCCTCCTCCAGTCCTCACACCCGGAGCTGCTCCGGGATGGGTCTCTGGAGCAGAGTGCAGGACGGCGATCAGGATTTCTCCCAGGACCGAGCACGCCGAGCTTGCCCTAGCGACGGGCAAGGAAAATTAAAAAGATTAACCGATACAGAGTAATAGTATGTTTGTAAGAAAATTAAAGATTTGCTCTTCAGCTGTTCCAGGCTGGAGTCAGCAGACAGCTGGCAAATGGGAGCGATTGGAAATGATGGAATAGATCAAATTATTTAAAGGAGAGGAAAAAAAAAAAGAAATTCTCCCTAGCCTGGCCCAGCACGTTGACAAAGCAGCTCCCGGTCCGAGGCATGGGCAGCCCTTTGTCTCTGTCACCGAGGTCATTAAACTCCCGGCTGCGGAGCGCGGGCCGGGCGCCCGCCGCGGGTTCCGCTGCTGCAGCGGCCCC
>JANPWX010000162.1:700292-711346 GCA_024734555.1 Trochalopteron elliotii | reverse complement strand
GGGAGGGAGGGATGGAGGCAGGCGGGCAGGAAGGGAGGAAGGTTTGCCCGCTGCAGGAGCACAGCTGTGCCACTGCCAGCACTGCCGTGCCTTCCACAGGAGCAGTCTCGCTTTACCTGCTGAGAAATCCCACAGCAATCACCCCCTCATCCAACCACCTTCTTGATCAGTAAAATAAGAAACTTGAAAGATCAGAAAAAGGCTTTAATCGGGGCTGCAGGGAGATCTGTGTTTACCTTCTCTCTCAGCTAAAACTGGCATCATTTTGTGACCTCTTTTTCAGCCCACTGGAAAACTGCAGCTTCTTGCCCTGCATTAATTTGTGCAAAGCTTCCCTGGCTTTCAAGTAATTATTTTCATTATTAGGTTAAGCCAAGAAGTGGAGAACACTTAAGTAACTATTGGTTTAGCACTGAAAATCAAACCAGAGAGAAAGCAGGTAACTTCTCAAAGATCTCCTTCTTTCCCCTCGCGAAGCTGACTATTAAAATAAATACAGGGAGAGATATCTAAGAAAGGGAAGAAAAAGCCAAAAGCGCTCTTTCCCTCACCAGTAAAATATAAATATTTAATCTACACATCTAAACATAATCTATACATGCACCCGTACAAAGAGAAATCTGTGCCTTGTTACTGGATGGGGTTTTTTTAAAGCAGCAGTTTGTATCTGAGGCTTATTCAACAGCTGCTCGGTTATTACGCAATCTGTTAAATATTTGAAAATGCCGTATCAGAAAACATCATCCGGAGCCGCTCCAAGTGCTCGATTCAGCTCCGAGTTACTCCGGAATAGAGGTAGAGAAGGGTGGCGGTGTGAGGAGCTGGCCCGTGTTTACCCCCAATAAAAAAAAAACCCTGCTCTGCTGGCAGCCCTCACTGCGGCTGAGCTCCGGGAGATCACACCTGGCACCAGGAGCTGCACGGAGCAGCCGAGCGTTTGTAACATCGTGCCCCTCGCAGCTAAAAACACTGAGTGAGGTGGTTATGGCGCCGCGGAGAGCCCATTTGTGTAACCTTTCACTCGGATTCAAAAGACGTAGTAGCACCTTTCGACGCGACAGACAGACGAGGGCTTGATGCCATTTTGCGGAGCTGATGGCACCATCCCTAAACAAAGCAGGGCGGGATGAGCGGGATGGGTGGCGCAGGTGGAGCAGGACCGGCGGCTCCAGCAGACCCGTTCCAGCCGCCTGCTCTGCTGAAGCATCACCAGAAATCACTCGGGGTGATTATTTTGGGGGATGATGTGTTAGTGAGACACACGTGCGGGTCAGATGCCAATGGGTTGGGATCAGTAATTATAAAGAACAGACCCTTGGCATTGGTCAAGCAGTGAGAGCTGGGTCTGGGGGGTCCTGAGTGGGTTTGCACTCGGCTGCTGCTGAGGAGGTGATACTGAACCACCCTTCTGCCACCCCGCTCCTGCCAGGAGTGCAGCTGATGTGTCCCCCTGTGTGGGCCAGGGGACCCAGCCTGCCCTGCCCCTGGGTCACCCCCACCCCACTGTGTGCTCACATTGCCCCTCTGCAGGAGAGGTGTGCAGGGCCTCTGATGAATGGGTTCATTTTCCTTGCTACATTTTAAAAGGCATCACTTCTACATCTGGGTCCCCACTTTTGTGCCAGGTTTTTCACTAAGGTTCTGTTCCTGCTGGTGTTTGTGGCAATAATCCCACCTCGAGCATGTCTGACAGTCCCAGTCCTGTGTCTCTGAAGTCGCTGTGAGCAGGATCAGTCTCCAGCAAAGCTTTTAAACAAACAACCCTGCATGAGGAACTTATCGGATTTTATTTCTTGTAGTGTCTTTCTAAGCTGTGTTTGCATAGAGAAGGGGTCAGGGCATTGATTATTTGTATGATTTGCAAGTAACACAGAAAACACAATCAAACTGGAGTCCGTGTGAGAAAAAAAAATCATTGATTACTTTATACAAATACATAGAAAACAAATTCTGTGGATAATTATCCTGCTCTGTGTGATTGGCTTTTCTGAGGCTTATTATGCCTGTCAGGAATCTTATTTTGAAACCACCTTCCCACACTCTGCAAATGAAGTTGTATTTTTAAAAATAAAGGCAGAAACAGGCTTTTCCAGGCTGAAAAGGCAGCACCCAAGGGCAGGGAGCTGCACAGCCATGGGGGACATGAATGCTGGAGTGGGAATCCTCAGGAAGGCAGCTCGAGGGGTTTTCTGCTCAGCTTGTGCCTGGTGACCAGAGTGTCCTTTGGGGGACGATGGCAGGGGATGGCACCAGGGTGTTTTTAAATCACTACTATTGCCTTTGCAGCTTCTCCTGCATCCCCTTGGGCATTTCTGTGGCCATGCACCCACTGCTCAAGCATTTAATGGTTGATGAAGTTATTTCAGGTCATGAGACGCTTTGTGTGTCAGATAACACGTTCTGGTAATTTCAGCAGGATAGGAGGGCGGCAGTGTAAATTGTTTGGTGGTAAATGAATTCTGAATACATTTGAATAACAATGTTAACTCTTTATCGCAAAATAGTCTAATTATTTCATCTTGGCATTCTCTTGAGAACTTTATACAGGAAATTAAGATCAAACCACATACCAGAAAAGAACAGACTCTCATTTATCACGAGGCAGGAGAGACAGCAAAGCAGACAGCTCCGTGCTGGGCTGCTGCCTCAGGGCACTTGGAGAGCCCTCGGGCTGGAGGCAGCAGGGCGTGGGCACAGCCTGAGGGGTGAGGGAGCCTTGGTGGGCTTGTTGTGCATGGAGAGAGGTGGGTGCATATAACCTGGCACCGGGACACACAGACAGGCACCGGGACACACAGACAGACACTGGGACACAGTGACATCACCTGGGACACAATGATGCACACTGGGACACAGTGACAGACACTGGGACACAGTGACACACACTGGGATACACTGGGACACAGTGTCACACACTGGGGCACACTGACACACCCTGGGACACTGGGACACACTCTGAGACACTGGGACACACACTGGGACACACAGACAGACCCCAGGACACACTGACACACCCTGGGACACACTGGGACACACTGATACACCTCAGGACACACTGACACATCCTGGGACACACTGGGACACACTGACACACCCCAGGACACACTGACACACCCCAGGACACACTGACACACGCTCCTGTGCCATGGCAGCTGCCTCTCATGCCTCAGTGTCAGGTCTGGTTTTACCACCAGCAGGTGCAAATCCGCCTCGATGAACTTCATCTCTGTGTCTCTGATGTTTTTATTAACGAAACCCAGCAGAGGCTGATGCTATGGAAAGGCTCCTGTCGGTGCAGCCAAGCACGGAGCGACACTAAAAAGAAAAACAGGTCCCTTTTCCCCCGGGAAATGAAGCGCTCCTGGGGCACAGAGCTGCAGTTCCAGGGAATCAGCACTCCTAAAGGAACTCCAGCCTCCCCGCCTGTCGCGATATGCCCCGTATCGGCAGAGGGCACTGCCCGGCCGCGTCCCGCACCTCCTCCCGGAGCAGCCACCGGCGCGCATCTGCCGGCGCTCGCCCCGCGCCGCTGACCCACCGGAGCCGCGATGCTCCAGCATCTCCCCGGTGGAGGAGACGCGGTGTCAAACCCGCCCGGCGCGGTGTTAAGCCTCCTAATCCAGTGTAATGTGCGGCTCCACCAGTTTCGCCATCTCCTTCCCCTGCTCTCGGCTGCGGCTTTGAGGGGATGCTGCCCAGGCGGCTTTTCCCTCCGCGCAGCAGAGCACGGGCGTGCGAGTCTCTGGGAAAGGCAGATAGCCAGTTGAAAGCGCCAGAACCGCGGGCGAGGGGGCATGGAGGCAAATGTTGAGAAGAGCTGAGGGCTGAACGAGAGGATAAGAACTGCTCAGAGGAGGGAATAGATGTGGAATGGAACAGGAGTGCTGTGCCCCTTTGAGGATCCAGCCTGGTTTGCCAGGCGGGGATTGTCGCAGCATGGGCCGATGCAGAGGGGATTCAAACGGGACGGGGGTTCGTGCACTAATGCATTGATTCGTGTTAATAACAGTGAAAACAGGGATGATGTGCTGCTATTTACCACTTGTAATAAAGGCTAAAATAGATGCCGGTCCTTAGCACAAGCGAGAGAGCTCTTAAAGCAGGTGGAGGGCTCAGCTCATTGCTTTGTCTTTGCTCCTACACCAGCTTTTCTTTGTGGTTGCATTTAACCCCTTCTGCCTCCTCTCACCCCCCTTGCTATGCTGCCCCCGGGGCACCCACATCTTCACCGCTCAGGTTTGCACGGTGGGACTCTCACCACCCGGGTCCTCGTGCTTTAAATCCGCAGCAGCGAGACACCGAGCACGAATACACAAACACGGATGTGACTGCTCCGTTATTTCTGGCAGGGAGGATCATCAGGGAAACGCGGTTCAGCTGCAAACGGCTGAGGAGAGCGTGGGGTACCCCTGCGTCAGAGGCAACCCCAGCGCTGCTCTGAGCTTCCCCCACACTGCTCAGCTCTGCAGCACTGGCAGGAAGAGAGGGAGGCAGATACCAGCCTTGGCCACCACACAGGATCTGTATTATTTAATACTTTAGTCCAGGGACCTCGTTAGACCTGGGTTTTTTTGTTGTGCCCCAGCCAACAAGCAGCACTCCTCTGTGTGGGGTCAGATTCAGAGAATAAAAATCAGAATTGGAAAGTATTAAGGGAACAACTGGCACATTCTGTATCAGCTCGTTGTGCCTGGGACATTCAGCACAGCAGTGTGACCTGGAAAGCAGCAGGAAGGACTGGGATTCCAAAGGCATGGACCATGTGGGTACATTTGGAGAAGTTTTTAAGCAGACAGAGAAACCAGCCAATACCAAAGGTACAAAATAAAGGCTTCAAATTACCAAAGCGTTCAGATAAATTCTTGAATTTGGGCCTTGCACTTTGCCCATCACTCTGGAAACTGGGCAGTGGGGATCCCCTCTGAGGGCTACCAGCTCCCCTGGGACTGGAGCACTCTGTTACACAGAGAGGCTTTTGAGACAGATTCCCATTTCATCCTTGGCACTTGCAAGCAGCAGCTTCAGAAGCATCAGGGGTATCCCTGCAGCAGCTGGGTGGAAATGGTGGTTCCCAGCTCCAGTGAAGACTGGGATGAGGCCACTGGGCACTCATGAGCTGGAAATGACACCTGATGACCACGGCATGTCCTTTGTTCAGACTGGGGGACTTGGAGGCGAACAGACCAGCTCTCTGAACTCCCCAGCTCCCAGGAGAGTAGGGACGCACGTCATTCCTAAAATAACAGAGCTGGTGCTGCAGAATCCAAACTCGATTAGAGATGTGGAAGTGTACGGGGAGAGAACCAGCGTCACCGTGGGCGGCTTCCCCCCACTCTAATGAATAGACGGCTGTCAGCTCGCACTTTCCTCCCAGGATGAAACAGTAAATAAAATCTGGTATAACCCACAAATTTAGCTGAGTTACGGCTGTCTATTGAAGTGTTAGACTTGTTGGTTGGTTTTGCAGTGAATTCAAGGCACTCTGAGGGAAGTCACCGCAGTGATTTGGAATTCCACCCCCTGTGAGACACTGTGCCTGCCTGGGCACCCGGGCTGAGGGGGCTTTTTCCTGGCTGCAGCAGGAGTTTTGTGTTGGGAACGGGTGGATTTTGTTCTGAATGGAACAAAACAGCCACAGCACCTGCTCAGCAGAGGATACAAGGCTGGATGTCATAGAATCCCAGATTGGTTTGGGTTGGGAGGGACGTCAAAACTCATCTCATTCCATCCCCCCTGCCATGGGCAAGGACACCTTCCATTATCCCAGGTTGCTCCAAGCCCTGTCCAGCCTGGCCTTGGACACTTCCAGGGATCCAGGGGCTGATGTACCCCCAGGGCTCTGTCAGGTCCCTTTGCCCAGTGCTGGCACACAGGAACAGCCCCTCAGCCACGTGAGAGAGGTTCCCTTCCTAGAGAGCCTTGGGACAGACACCAGTCCTTTAGCACTGCAGAACTCCAAGATGATATTCTTTCATCGGGCGTGCAGCAAAAGGTACATCATGATTAACCTTAAAAGCTTACGCTTTTTCTTTGCCTGTGTGAGACAGATTTATAATATTTTCTCTTTTCTTTAACACTAGATTCTTAGTGCAGACAGTGATTTATTGAATAATCAAATTCCTTATCTACGTAACACATTCAGGTGATCCATCAACGCCAGATAATCAATCCACCTCAGGATTTTAAGTGTATATATGTATACTTGTATATATATTTTCCTCCTGTACCGTTGTCAGGCCAAGTAATGTCTCCCTTTCTTTGCTCCTTTCCCAGTGACTTTTGTTTATGGTGTGTAAAAGAAACCCCCGACGTTATATTACACCTTGTAAGTTTTACGGTACTTGAGAGGTTTATGTGCTATGAATGTAAAGGGCAATGCAATAACGCAAAGGGCAGGGAGACATTTTTAAGCTCAGAAGGATATACACGGAGCTGAGGAGATAAATCTGGGCGCATAATCGTCCCACTGTGTCTCTCCTATTTATGAGAGGGAAAGACATTCGCTGCAAATCATGCTTCAGGTCACTCGTGCCCTGGTCTCTGTTCTGGCTCTGCTTTATTGGCTGCTTTAACTGCTCTTAATCTGCTTGGGGATCTCTGCCCTGGTTTGGAGTTGTGTCCAGACCCAGCAGAGGGGGCTCAGCCCAGGTGGGATGCGATTCCCCATCCCTGGGGTGGTTCATTGGTCTTGTGCAGCTCAGGGACTGGGATGTGAGGAATTTGATGTGTCTGTCCCCTGTGAGTTGGGAAAGGGCTGAGCTAGGGAACGAACCGTAGGAGGAAGCAAGAGGAGTCACAGTTGCCAAGTCTGGAGCTTATGGGTGGTTTAGCTGGGAAAGAGGAGCCTGGGTTCAGCCTCCCACAGCGCTGCTGGAGTTTGGGCTGGGCAGGAAACTGTTCCCAGAATAGGGCTGGGAACTTCAGCAAACACTGTTCCTATGAGGACAGGAACTTTCAGATTCCTGAAACAATCAAGCCATGAATCCCTCTCAAATGTGAATCTCCAGAATCTGGCATTTGCAATTAGCAGTAGAATTGGAGACAAAATGCCATTACTTTCAGAGGTCAAGATAAGTTGTATACAAAGGTCACCGTTCCATGTGCTTCATTCAAAATCCAATTTGTTTTGTGGGCTCACGATGGCAGAAATGCTGATGATTCTGCCATTGCCACATGTTAGGTACTTTCTGTGCAGGGAAAGATTTTGCCTTAATTACTTTCGGTTTTAACTGTCTGGCACAGAGACAGGATTTCCCTGATTTGAACCATCTCATCAAAAGCTGAGAACTTAACTGAGACTGAAAACCTGGAGATGTGGCAGAGCCCCATGGAGTTCCCAGGATAGGAGCTGATGGTCAGTGTCCTGCTCCCCATTGTGACAGCAGCTCTCCAGAATGTCCCTGGGATGGGAGGAGAGAAGAAGCTGCAGGAGAATCCTCTGAATCCATGTTCCTCCCATCCAAAGAGTTCTGCAGAGCCCAGCACCTCCTGCAGCTCCAGGTCCCATTTGTTTCAGCAGTAATACCATTACCATTTTAAGCTGAACCAGGGACCTGTAAAAAGGAGGTTCTTGGTTTAAATCTCTGAGCTATAAAATCTTAAGGACCTGCTCTTTCTTTATAGGGAAAGAAAACCATTTTCTCCCTCATTTTATGCACTTTTTTTCTTGCGAATTTTTATTTCTGCAAAAGCAGTTTTTGTCATCTTTGCTTAGATGAAATTCAAAGCAAGACCCTGGATGTTTTGCTTCAGGGTGGTGTCTCAGCTTGGCTCATAATGTTTGAATGGAAATAGGACCTGTAGTTTTCTTTCCTATTCATCTACATCATGGTGAAAGGGTTGCCCAGAACAGGTGTTTCAAGATCTTAGATGAAGCCAATAATATTTTTTAAAATGTAGGACTTGTCCCTGCACAGTTGATCAAATTCCCTTTAGGTTAAAGTTACAAATGAAGTGTTGAACACAAGAAATACTCAGTTCTTCCAGCAGCTACCTTCTACCCTGTGGTATATTCCAATAGGCAGAACTGGCTTTGGATGTGTGCTTATAAAGGATATGTAAAAAAAATATTTAGAGCCATCTTTACTTACTTTTCCTAGACATTAATGCAGTGGTTTCTGTTTGAGTGGTTTTCTTTCCTGCAGTGGAACTTCATCTATGAAATGTGGCAATTTCAGTTGCTGGATCCATTTCCTCCAGCTGAAGGGAGAGCAGTGGCACAGGGTACCCAGAACCCAGCCTGAGCTGCAGATCCCTCTCCTTACACTTTGGATTTACATATATTTTAGAACTTTTTGGAGGTGATTCTCACCTCATTGACTGTCACTCCCTTTCCTTCTCTCTGTTACTCCAGGGATCACAGACACACACACACACACACACACACCTGATGTGAAGAAACAACTCATCCTCAAAGATTAGCCACAAGCAAAGCCCCTGATCCTTCCTCAGGACTGACCCTGGCAGGTGTGACCTGCCCTAGGCTCCTGCACAAGCACAGCCATTCCCTCTGGGACTTTCATCTCAGCTGCTGAACTCTCCTCCTCACTCCCAGGCCTCAAAAGTGGAGGAAGGGGACGAACACAGTTGAAATCCTGAACAAGCTGTACTTCCTGGTATTTTAAGAAAACGCTGAATTTTAAGACAATTCAGAGTTTCCTCAGCAGCTGGATGGGATTTTCACCACCAGTGCTTGGGAACAGAACCCTCAGAATCTTCCTGGCTTCCTAAAGATCCTGCGAGGTGCCACCAGCCTGGGTGACAGCACTGGTGACACCCTGAGCACCCACACTGACCTCACCACCACATAAATTAAATGGAAGTTTTCCCCAGCCTGGTGACCATTGATATTTAGTGCTGGACCAGGCTCCTGGTGTCTATATTCTGTGTTATTAAGGTCATTCTATGTGGTTACACGACTCTTTGTGCTTGGTGAGGGTTTGTGGGGAAACCAATTTCCATATGAATTATGGAAGTTGATACCAACAGGGCTGTAATTCGTAAATTGTTCTGACAGCAACATTTTGTAACAGAACACAGAGAAACCAGGGTAATAAAACTTGCCATTAAGGGAGTGGACTTGTGAGTCCTAGAAAGAAATCTTGTCCAAGGATTATTTATGATCATTGCACACCAAAATGTGTTTTTGCATTTTTATTGCTGGCAAATTACTTGTAAACCCACCAGGGAGCTAATGATTTTTCCTCTGAGGCCAGGCAACTTCGTTTTAGTTTATATATATCCATTTCTGAGACCAGTTAAGCTGTCACTTTTGATTTATATTAACAATAATTATTTCAAAATAACCTGGGTGTTAAAGTGTTAACTGCCCTTTGACTCCAGCTGACAAAACCTACAGGACCTGCCTGGGCAGGTTTTCCCTGGATCACTGTAATGGTGCTAACTACCTCTAATGGGGAGCAGGGATTATTTATGTTCTTCTGCAGCTTCTCATTAATTTTTCAGAGCACTTGCTTGACGAGTTCCGACTCCTTGGTTCCTTCATTAGTGTCACCTGTTCAACGGCGTGGAGCAGTGCAGGTGACACTTCAGGGAGGAGCATTTCACTCCAGGCTGCTTTACAGGGGGAGAACAGGAGCAGGAAGCTCTGGACAAGAAGGAGGGAGCAGGGGCAAGATTTTAGTGAGGTTTTGGTCTCCCCAGCAGGGCTGGCTGGCTCAGGGGCTCAGTGGCCCCAGCCTGCCTGGTGGCTCTCATCACCCAGAGCTGGTTGCCCGTGCTCTGAGCCACCCTGGACACTTTCCAGGGCAGTGCAGCTGTCCCAGCCCTTGGCAATTTTGGCTTTTCCAGCATCACTGAGGGGTCCCTGTGCCCAGAGCCTCTGGTGCAGCCCTGGCTGCTGCTGCTCCCACCCTGTCACCCAGGCTGAGTTCAGCTGTGCCCCCCATTGTGTCCTGTCCCCCAAATGCCACCAGGGTCTCTGTGCCACTTTACAGGACAGCAGCTTTTACCTGCTCACTCCTCAGGATGCTGCAGTCATTCCCAGTGGGAACACCCTGGCTGCAGGGAGCAGCAGGGAGCTCCAGATCAGCCTCACAAAGGCTAAGAGGGCACTAAATTATTCCTTGTCATAGCTGCCAGGGTGATGACATCTCTTTTTTTGTAACATGCAACCTTGGACAGACTTTTCCTGGTGCACCAGAGGCAGGAGCTGCCTCCAGGGATCACTCAGTGGTGCCCACCCACTGCTGTCAGTCCCTGGGCACAGGTAGCAAATGGATGGAGGTGTTTGTTAGCTTTTGGGGGTCATGGGACATTTGTACATTCATTACCAAAGCCAGTAATGACTAATTGCATTTTTGATCGTAACAGAGTGTTTTGTCAGAGCCACATTTCCTTTATGGATTTTCAAAGCCTTATTTTTAGAGAAGCATTTTTTGATCTGTTGTTGGCTCCTGTTCTGCTTTATCACAGACTCCCCGCATGGCTTTGAACAAATGACTTTACTCCTCTTTGTGCCTTAATTCTGCACTTGTAAAATAGAGCTGAGCACACAACCAGCTCCTCTGGGCTGTGGGAATGGGAAGGGTTTAAAGCCTGCAGATGTCAGTAGCCGAGCTTGCCACACCCAGCAGGATCTTTGAGGCAGAACAAACAGATATGAGCAGGCACAACCCTATTACCAGTGAAATACTGAGATTATAACCCAGGACTCTCTGACTGGAGCAATTCTGGGGGAAATAAAAAGAGTATCCTAAATACACTTAACTGCTTATTTAATGTAGATTTTAAAAGTTATTTATCGAAATTTAGCAACTGTTTACTCAATCCAGGACTGGAAAGCCTTTAAAACATACTCCTAATAATCCCTTTGTATTTAACTAATGTACAATAGCGTGTGCTATTACATTGCAATTACATCCTATTTGAGACACTTAATTAAAAGGGAGGCTGTAATAAGCTCCCAATTGTTTGGCTCCTCAGCCAGACCCACACGATGGAGGATTCTGCCTGTCAGAGGGTGCCAAGCACATCCTGGAATGACACAGTGGCAGCGTGGAGCTGGGTCTGTGTGGAGCTGGGTCTGTGTGGAG